>JAUMJK010000298.1:0-320000 GCA_033558105.1 Coccyzus lansbergi
GGGGGAGCAAAGCCTTTCTTCCCTTCTGCCAGCTTTTCCACTTCGAGGAATTACTTCCTCGGCTCCTCTCCTCTTTCTGTAGGTATATGTATATAGAATAAAACGCGGGCAGATCTATGGGAGCGTTTCGAAAAGACTTTAAAAGACAAAAGACCGTTTGCACTTCAGCTTTCAAAGGCACACGTTTAATTACTGACAAACGC
This sequence comes from Coccyzus lansbergi, assembly GCA_033558105.1. Taxonomy (NCBI): domain Eukaryota; kingdom Metazoa; phylum Chordata; class Aves; order Cuculiformes; family Coccyzidae; genus Coccyzus; species Coccyzus lansbergi. Next base: position 204 of record JAUMJK010000298.1, read on the forward strand.
AGGTAACAGAACGTCTAAGAAGAACAAAGAGCTCGGGATTTGCATTTGAATTATTATTATTTTTTTTTTTTTTTTTTTCCCCCAGCAATCGATTCCCGCGGTTTTCCCTCTTCCTGGGGAAGGGGACGCCGGCTCCTTCCAAAGCCCTTGAGCTCCAGCTCCTGTCCCCCTCCCCCCACCCCCCCTCTTTTTTTTTTTTCTTTTTTTTCTTTTTTTCCTTCCCCCCCCCCCGCTGGAGACAGGCTTTCCCCCAAGTGCCGGAGATCAGTGACTTGTATGTTTAATTCATTTCAGGGAACACGGGAAAGCACTTTTGCCGCCGCCGAGGAGCCTCGGGAAGCCCCCGACGTGCGCGGCGGCGCTCGCTGCTGTCCCCGCAGCCCCCTCCGCGCAGCCCCCGCGTCCCGCCCGCCCCGAGCCGCGTACTCTGCGCGCATTGGGAGCTCTCTACCCCCCCACCCCCCTCCCCACCCTCCGCAAGCGCAGCTTTATTAAGAATTAAAGTCATCCGTGCCCCCCCCCCCCCCCCCCCGCTTCGGGGGGGGGGGGGGGGCACGGATGACTTTAATTCTTTGATGACTTTAATTCTTTTTTTTTTTTTTTCCTCCCATCCCCTCTCTCAAGCCGTAAATAAAGCTCGTTTTGCGTGTCTTCGCAGAAAAGTTGCTGCCGTGCTAGAAGAGAACCCCGGCTTACCTAGGTTTGGCAGGCTATGCAAAGTGGGATTGGCTGGATCAATTAGAGAATTATCTATTTATGAAATGCCTACTTGCAATGAAAAGAGCCGCTACAATTATCAACTGTTGTCTTGACAACTGGGAAGGACTGATTGGATCGTTTTATCAGTAGGGCTGCTGAGCTGCCGAAAATAGTAAAGGGACTTGGGTTTCAGAGAAGGCATTTTTTTTTTTTTTCTTCCCCCTTCTCTTCTTCGCCTTAGCTAGGAGGGAAAACTGTAAAGGGGGTGGGGAGAGGGAAAAGGGTTTCGCCAGGAAAGGTCCGTGATGCAGATTTATTGGCAAAAAGCCAGAGTTGCTATTGTAAATTTCTTCGCCGGTTTCAATGTCAACCCAGGCTCGTATTTGAACCCGGAATCAGGGCAAAAGCATTATCACTCTGTCACTTTGTTGCCAGAAGTGGAATTTTTTTTTTTTTTTTTCCTTGTTAATATTTTACTGTTACATCTGACAGGATTTCACATTTGCCGTAGCCCTCCTTTAGTGCGTCGAACTGCCAGACAGAGAAATTAATACCCTGAGTGACTGTATTTTAATTAAGCAATTTCATGCAAATTACAAATTTTAGATTGCCAAATAATATATTGCGCAAAAATTGTAGGCTGGCTGATCTGATATGCATGGAGTATTACTCTTCCAGGCGCTGTGCATACATGGGAAAATGAACAAAAATGCTAATTTCCAATCTACTATGCAAACGGTAAAAGATGCCTATTTAGATACATATGCTCTCCTTAGGAAGGGTAAACAGTTCTTTAATTTAATATAGCTGACACTTGAAGATGTGGAGGTGTGTTATTTTTTTTTTTTCCTCTCTTTTACGAAGATAATTTTCGCATTGAACAAGTAAATGAGAATTCAAGTAGAAAACATCTTGTTAATGGCGACTAATAAAAACTAATATCGCATGCAATATAATGATATTAAACCTTGTAACTGGTACATAAAGCAAGATCATTCCTATTGTTGCTCTGTCAATGAGCATCAAAGGCGCTCGCATATTAAATATATACTGGCCGGTGCTGTTAACCCTGTGTGTGGCCGGCTGAGCGATTATCAAGTCCCTGGAAGGGATGGGAGCGGGAGGAGCGAACGTGACACGCTAGAAACAGCCCGAACCTGGCAAGCGGAGGGGGTGCCCCCCGGTTCTCGTTTGCGACTTCGCAAACGAGAACCGGGGGGGACCCCCTCCGCCCTCCCAGACCTCCTCCCACAAAACCTCTTAAGAGAAACTTTGCCAGAGCCCCAGCACCCTCTCCCTGGGCTGCTCACTCGGGTAAAACCGTCAGGGTTCGCCCCTGATTTTTTTTTTTTAATTTTTTTTCCCCTTACCATTTTAAACGACTTGATTTCCCCGCACCACGAACCTGGTTGTTCTATGATTCTATGATTCTAAATACCGGTGTCTCTGTAGGAATCAGCTGAGGCTTCCCAGATGCTGGATGCAATTAACCTGCTTGCAAATTTAGCAGTTCTGAGTACAGGACTTGCAATTCTACCTAGAAGTGGGTGGGTAGACCTTCAGGTCTTGAGCATCCTTGCCATATTCAGCGGCTAAATTGGCCGAACACAACAGGACTAAAGCGTAAAGCACTGATCTGTATTTTAACAACACTGTAGTTAATGCTTTTCCCTCTTTATACATTTTTTCCCCCCTAGAGGGAACAGGTTAATTTTTTTTTTTTTTTTAAACACTATTTCAATATTTTGATAGGAATGGTTGGACTAGAAGATCCGATAGGTCCCTTCCAACCTGTTCTATGAGTCAAAGTGTAGATAGTTTATTCCTGGAACTAGTATATACTAAGTGCCTTCTTTTTATTCCCTCAGGGTGTAAACAGTGTGGTCAGGTTTTGTATAAAAGTCCAGTTGCTGATTTCACTACAAACACAGAACTGGTTCTTGGGGTGATGCATTATTCACTGTTGACTGAGTATATTTGCTTGACAAGACTTCTGCTGTTATTGTTGCTATGTTCACCCAAATTTTAATTAGATTTAGATTTAGGTTTTTTGAGATACTTATTTGTGTTCCATGGTAAGAAGAGCATTATTTATTGTCATTTTGATTCTCTGAAATTTGGGGAAACAATGAAGACATCTGTGTATTTTAGTGCATAATTTAGTACAGAATTTGAGCACAATTTTTAAGTGAGATTTTAATGGAAGTGTCTGTGTGTCTTTAGTCACGTACAGCAAAGATGTAATTCGGGTTGTTGGAAGTAGACAAAGTCTAGAGGCCCCAATGTCAGAAAATCATTTTTCCACCTTACAGAACATGGGGTTAGGATATGTGAAGATCATTGGGGAACTGTTGTAGCAAAAGTGGGATATTTTCAGTTACACAAATAGTGTTTGTCCATATTAGGGAGATATTCCTGAAAGCAGCATTTGTTCCTGAATCATTACATACTCATGCAAAATTTTTGGTCTTTATTGTCCAAGTGTAATTTCAGTACTGTGATTCATACACTCTGCTTGTAAAGCAGTAAAATTCAAACAGCTTTCTAAGCAGAATTTTCCACTGACATCACTGCTTAAAAGCTGGTGGTATCATATGGCCAATGGAAAGCAAGCTATCCATGGAGATATCTGGATAAACTATATTATCTCTTTTTTAAAAAAAAAAAAAAAAACCAAAACACCAAAAAAACCCCCAAAGCTCCTGGTAAATAACATAATCAAAACATTTTGGACATTCTTCCGAAAATGGCAAAAAGTAAGATTTTCTGTTTGTTTGTGTTTTCTTAATGAATAAAACAATTTAATTTTTTGTCAAATAATACTCTGGGAACTTCTCCACCAGCTGTCAAGAAGTTTGCTGGAATGATTTCTGTTTCATTCTTCAACCAGCTTGAGGGTTTTCACTCTTGTGGTATTTGGCAGGGCAAATATTTTCAATACCTGCAACTGACCATCTTATTAACTGTGAAAAATTTCACTTGAACAATAAACAGTGTTCTGCCAAAGAATCACAGCAACTCATTCCAAAATACATTACTCAATCAAAAATCTTGGGCAACATTCATATGACCTTTGCCTGCTTTCAAAAATGTAACATTAATGCATTTTTTTTTTCCTCCTGAATTCTCCGTTGAGTAATATGGGCTGATTTTTAAAAGATAACCCAAGAGTTTCAGCAAAACAGTTATTATACTTGGGATAATGATATTCAAAGGGACTCACCTTGCAACCTTTACACACATGAGCAGTTAACTCTTACTTATATAAGGACAACAAGGAGTACTTGTATGTATAAGGGTTGCAGGGTCAGGCTCAAAGGCCCCCAATACGACAAAGCATTTAAGAGTAGGAATTACTTTGGTCTTCTGCAGTATAGAGCTGGAGTGCTGAGCTGGGGCCATAACTGATGTGGTGGTTGATGTTCCTGGAGTTCTAAGTGTTTTATAGGAGTCCTACTTTATATTTTTAATACCAAATTAGGAAAGTTTTTGGCAAAAAAGGGGGGATATGTGTGAAACAAAGAGGTAGAAATGTATTAAAATGTGAATATAGAATAGTTATAAGGACATTATTACTTCCAGATCTTTCAGGCAGACTTCTTCAGGATGAAGAAAAGCTAACAAAGAGGCTATGCTTCTTGTACAACTCATACATATTAAGATTTCTCACAATGAGATTTTTAGGCCATTTACACCAAAGTTTTGTATAGAAATTAATTAGTTTGTTTGCCTAAATCTTCTTTGGGAAAGCATCTTAGCTTCAAGGGGCTATTCCAGGACTGAGACAGAAAGAGCTTTCCATCTTAACGCCCTGTTGTAGTCATACCAAGGCATGGTCTGATCTGTAGGTGGAAGCTGAACTTTGATCTATCACATCTGAGGTACGTGCCCCAATTGTCACTGACTAGCTTGGCTGTCCTCTCTCTTTAATGGGAAACAGCTTTATTTTATTTTTATGGGGAATGAAAAAAGTTTCAAAAATATTTAAATGCAGATGAATTCTTGTTTTCCTGCCTTCATTTCCTATATGACTTGGAAATCTGAAGGAACTTCAGTTTAGACAAAAGATTCTCAAAAGCGCAAGATATGGTTTTAGCGAAACTGACAGAATATTTTGCAAATGCTTTCCATTTGAATATTTGAGTTATTCTAAGTTTAATGCATTGGGACATAGCTTTTACCAAATAAAAAAATATGAAAAGGCAGGAGCATTAGTTTGTCCTATACTACAGAAACACAATTTGCACCATTAAGTCAATATTTCCATTCCAAATCTGTAATCCAGGGATATATAACTTAGCCGTAAACATTCATTCAGAACTGCAGTGAGGCATAGGAATGTGTCAAACTTGAATGTAGCCTTGGATAATTTTTAAATTACTGAAAGACTAGTAAAAATGGCAATTTATTTTTGTACTCCTTCAATTCAAAAAGTAGCTCTCACTATCTAGGCAGGTACCCTATGTCGTTGAAAAGTGTGCATAGCCAACTAAGTAGAAAAGCAAATATGAAATAACCTTTTCATCTTATGCAGAGATGCAGACTGATGTATATTCAGCCTGTTAAAAATGTAAGTATTTATACAGTCAGTTTTACCATATATTTTGAATAAAATTCAGTTGTGGTGAAAGTTACAGCATTCCCTGATTACATCAATAGAGACACAATTCTGCTCACCAGGCCTTGCATATCTCTCTTTAGGAGCTAGATAAACACAATAAAATAGTGTAAGAGACATTATTATAAACAACTAGGGGATAAGAAACTCTCAGGAGCTGAGATTTTTTTTGCTGTTGCTGGATGGAGAAAATCCGGTCTGTGCCCACCTAACTCAAAGTGTGTCTTTAATTATGCATTGGAATACAGAAAGAAACTTCTTCCTGGAACTCTTATCTGGAAACATGGTAAGCAGCACTGGCTATTGCCATTATTTCCAAAATATAGGACAGTGTGTGGGAGAGCGGCTTAGCCTTAGGAAGCCCAGTAGCATCCTCTTGGCATTAGAAGCTCTCCTTTACTACGTTAAGAGCAGAGTTTCTGAGACTCTGGAGAGCTGCCCGGCGTGGTTCCTGCTAGGCATCCCTCCACTCTGAGGAAGGTGAAATGCAATCCCCAAGGATGACAGCATTCCTCCAAGTGCATTACAAAAGCTGCCCTGTCTGCTTACGCCAACAAATGGCTGGAAGCCTTGGAAGGAATGCAAACCAGGGAGTAATAAAAATCTGGCTAAGCTTCACATCTAGGCTGTCAGGTAGGAGGGGACCTTCTGGAACACATGCTCAGAAGAAGGAAGAGACAGGGGATGACTGTTTTTTTTTCCTCTTTTTGGTACAATGAGATGCTGCCAATGGATACTGCCTTTCATCAAGTCAATAGGGTTGCATCCATCTGGCTAAAATACTGTAGGGCTTATGGGTTTTTTTTTGCATTCACTGGCACCTAGTTGTTGTGAAGCATCAACATAATTTCCTTTTGTTCAGCTATTCTTATCAACTAGGCCAATACTGGAAATTTTGTTAATGTGGATTTTCCTTCTTCTCTGATATCGTCATTCAAAGTTCCACTCTGATGAAATGCTAGTAACCAAACAGGCCTTCCATGAAAAACTTGCATTCGTTTGTATTTTGAGACGTAATTCATGGCACTATAAGTCATTATCCCTACCACAAAGATGATTCACTGCTGTGGGAAATAAATACCAGTGTTTAAAAAAAATCTTCCCTGACTTGTTGAGAAGTAATCCCAGGCCCTGAAATTCCTTCATATCACACTGCACAAAAGGAATCATTATGTTAATGCTATGCCTATGGGACCAGGAGAAAAATGGAAGACATTAGAAAAAGGGTCTAATGTATAACACCTGCACAGGTACAAGTCCTACACCTACTAGCACAGAGACAGGTGACTGAGAGAGGAGCATGTAATTGAGCAGTACAGACAGAAGTTGGGGAAATCTGAACTGTGTGTAGCAAATCCCTTGGCAAAACAAGTTATTGATAGTGATATTATTACTGATTAACATACTGTAAACTCCTCTAAACATTCCAGGCAATTTCAACAGCACTGTCATAAGGCCACAGATCTGAGGAATTCACAGAAACAGTGGTGTAACAAGACTCATTGTACTGAGTTCATGAAAAGTGCTTCTCACAGATGTTATTTATTTTGCTATTTCAACCTTTCAACTACTTGCCACTGACAAAATGAAAGAAAAGTGAGAAAAAGAAGAAGGAAAGAAATGAAAAAGTGCAAAAAGAGAGGAAGGAAGGAAGGAAGGAAGGAAGGAAGGAAGGAAGGAAGGAAGGAAGGAAGGAAGGAAGGAAGGAAGGAAGGAAGGAAGGAAGGAAGGAAGGAAGGAAGGAAGGAAGGAAGGAAGGAAGGAAGGAAGGAAGGAAGGAAGGAAGGAAGGAAGGAAGGAAGGAAGGAAGGAAGAAGGTAACTACCCATGTTTTTTGTATAGTCATTGCTGTTGAAAACAACAGTATTTGGCATTACACAGAAGTTTTCAGCTGTTATCTTACTCTCCGTACTTGAAGTCCGCTCCAGTAAAACGTCTCAGATTAAAACGTCAATGTTTATGCTGAACTGGACCCAGATCTATGGTTTTAGAAGTATTTTTCCATGGGTTCCTGATCTCCACACATTCTTCATTCTGCATGGCTGCACACCATGCCTCATAAAGGTGAGAATATGGCATAACAGTCCAGGCTTAAGAACACAGCTCTTTGCGGCATGCTTTTCAGTTTTGTGTAAAGCTGAACACATGGCCAAATTCTGGTCACTTTCATCAGTTCCATGGGCTGTCAGTATCTGAATAAAGGAAATCCATAGAGTTTGGACTACAAATTAGTTCTTTATCTTTTTTCAGTGTTTTAGGCTGAACGTTAGGGAAAAAACTTTTCACAGAAAGGGTTATTGGGCACTGGAACAGGCTGGCCAGGGAGGTGGTTGAGTCACCTTCCCTGGAGGTGTTTAAGGCACAGGTGGACGAGGTACTGAGGGGCATGGGTTAATGTTTCATAGGAATGGTTGGACTTGATGATTCAGTGGGTCTCTTCCAACTTGGAAGAATTCTATGATTCTATGAAATTAAAATATGCATGTTTTCAAGTACAGTTTATGTTCATAAAAGCTGTAGCAATTTATTTCGTCCATTCATAGAATCATAGAATCATAGAATAATCAGGTTGGAAAAGACCCACCAGATCATCGAGTCCAACCATTCCTATCAAACTCTTAACCATGGCCGTCAGCATCTTGTCCCTTAAACACCTCCAGGGAAGGTGAATCAACCCCCTCTCTGAGTAGCATCTCTCAGTGCCCAATGACCCTTTCTGTGAATTTCTTTTTCCTAAAGTCCAGCCAAAACCTCCCCAGGTGGAGCTTGAGACCATTCCCTCTCATCCTGTGCCCTGTCTCTTGGGGGAAGAGAATCAATCACCCAGGGACATCCTTTAACTACCACCCATAGGACTAAGAACATCAATAATGTTAACATCCTCCTCATTCTTGTGGACTGTTTTTGTGGTTGAGGCTTAACAGTTGTCACACAGCAATGTGGGCTTGATCCATCTTGCAGGTGCCCAAAGTGGTCCTGTATCTGTTAAAACACAAGCATAACCTTGTCCCCATGTTAGTAGCTTAGACCTGTCCATTGCCCATAATAACTGTTTTTCAATAGCACTTTCTCTAATGTTGACAACATGGTTTGTATATGCTTCAACATCAGCACAATTTGATCATCTTCTGCTAATTGCAAAAAGTTTATTACATATTGCACCTTCATCAATCTGTTTTGTGGTGTCTCTCCTGATTCCCTAATTCTGATTCTTTGGGTTTTTTTGGTTTTTTTTTGTTTTTTTATCTATCTATGTTTTTACTACTTGAGGGGCACATTCAATATTGAGTATTAAAAGAAAAAAAGTTTCAAGCTAGTTCAAAGTCCCATCAGAGAATAACATATTATGATGGTTAGCACAGTTGGTAGGGATTTCAGTATTTTAACACCTCATGTAACCATATAGCATTTGATGAACTAAACTACAGCTCCTGATATTGCAGAGTACTGCTGCAGCTAGTGTCACAAGCAAAGTGAGATGTTATCAGAGTTACAGAATAAAAACTTGAGCTACTCTTCAGTATTTCTGTTAACATTTGAACAGTAACCCTTTCTGTGATGAGATCAGAAAAAGATGCAGTATTTTTGAAGTGAACCCAATGAGTTTTTAAAACTCAGTAATCTATTACAATTTTGCAATGCTACATTATTTTATAGGCTTTTAAAATGCCCATTTTATTAGCAACACCTTAAAATTTATCCTTTTTGAATGAATGGAATCAGTATGAAAGAAATTGAGATTTCATGTGATACTTTAATTTCTCTTTTTATGTTTGAGTCTTCATTGCTTTTTACTTTTCCTTTCCATTTTCTAATCAATTTTCCCAATACTTTCCTCAATTTAGGGAATATAAGATTAAAATAATTTAATATTTAATTAAATTCTAAATCCCTAGTTAAAACTTAACACCCAGTAAATATAATTTAAATAAGGTAATTATTGCTCAAAGGTAATTTTTGTGTAATTTTTCTGAAATTGATACGGGTATGTTTATTCTGGTTTTCAGTGCAAATCTTTCACAAAATCACAAACAAAAGAATATCTCTTTTCTTTAAGATTAATCTGTAATACGAATTGTTAAATACTTCTTTTGATTTGGTTTTAATTTGTACCCTTTTGAATGCCTTTGCTGCAACTAGTTCCTACTGCTGTTTGTCACAGTGAAAGTATCAAAGGACAGATAAGGGCAAAACAGATGAGGAGGTTTGCTGTTACACCTTGTCCTCACCTACGTACTGTTCTTAGGTACTTTCCTAATTAAACTCAGCCCTGTAGTCTCACTGTGGGAGCTCTCCATTCACGCCAAACCCATCTTCACTATATGCACCAGCAACCCTTGACTCGGTTCCCTTCATTGTTCCCCAGGCTACCTGAAAATAAGTGCTATTCTTCTTTTGCATTGCTTCCTTGCCACATACATCACTTCACAAAGCCCACTGATCTTCCTTTCCGCTTCTTTTGTTAAGACACTGATTTTTCCATCTTTCTTTCACAGTTCACAGGATCTTGAGCTTCTCCTTCACCAAAATCACAGAGTATTTCAAATAGCCTGTCACCAACAGAGGATGACCAGCCTCACCGTCACTCTGCCTCTAGCCTCACCCGCTCCCTTTCAAGTGTGGTCCTGGAAGCAATGTCGGAGCTGGATGTGGAGATTTACATAAAGAATGAGTATTTGCTCTCATTCTTTACTAAAAATTGATTTTAGCCCAATGGAGAGGCATCTCAGGCCCCTTCTTTTGCACCAGCACCCATGAATCCCAAATCTTTTGTAGGGGTATAACCTCACTTTGAGACTACAATGCACCTACTTTTTACTCTGAGAAGTGTAACAATCAGGTTACATTTATGTTCATTCTGATCAATTCAGAGCATTGATGAAGCAAAGAGCAATGAAAGAACCTGCCAGGAGAAGCTTCTCTGTGTTTATCTTCTCTCCATTTTTAGCTGGTTTTGAGTGATAAAAGGTCAACACCTTCTCTTGGCTCAGAGTGGTCACTGCAGAACATCATGGACACTATCCATCAGGAAAAAACGGGGCATTTTTTTCTAATACTTACAGTTGTCTGTTCTGTAGTAAAAGGGTCTTTTCTGCGTAATACTCCATAACAACCCCTTCAATGAAATATAAAAATCTGCAAACTTCCTAACCCTTGAACAAGCGTTTAGTCATGAGGCTTTTACTGCTACTAATAGGAGTCCTTCAACTAAATCTCTACACCTTTCTGTAATAATCTACGCAGAAGTAATGTTCTGTAATACCATTCAATCTCTATTTTTATGTCATACTACAGTCTAATAGTCCTCAGCCCATGGCAAATATGCCTTCAGAAAATAGCCTGAGATGGGACAGAATAAGATCCATGATCAAATGAGAATCACTCACTGAAATAGAATTCTTTCTAGTGAGTTGATAAGCCAGACCATGAGGATATAAAATGTGCAGGAATGGTCTGTGTCAGGTACAGTCTGTAGCTGGAAGATTTGGTTCTAAAACCCAATGAAGAAAATAACTCATTCTATCCACAGAATGGAGGAACAGAAGTCAAGATATGTGAAAGAAAACGGAAGCTACTTGAACTATACCTTTCACTTTATTTGCAATGAAGACCACCATTGGATGGCTGTAGAGCAAGACCCAAAACACACAGAAAGGTGAAATATTCAGCCAAAGTCAGAGAGGGATAAGTGTTAATCAACTAACATTTGAAGAAAACAGATCTTGGCAAATTGAAGTTTGATTGAGAACACTAGTAATTCCAACAGATGTAAGCTCAAAAAAGATATTAGTTTTATCTCCATGGCGTCCTGAGATTTTCTAAAGCTAAGTGCAAAGGCCTATAGATGTAAAAACATAGTAAGGCTAAGCCCTGAATAAGGATAAACATTGCGTGTAGTAGGCTGCAGGTACAAAATAGAAAAGTGCACTGCTTAGTTGTTTAGATAAATAAAAATATGTTTAGAAATGGCTGAAAATGAAGACACCCACACAAGCAAAAAATGCATATCAAACTTAAGGTATGAGCAAACTCTCCAAGACAAAAAAATAACTACGAAGATTTGCCTCATATTGGGTCTGCATTTTGGAGCTCTCAGGCTGCTATGTTTTCTTTTACAGGGTTAATAAAATCCTCATTTACACATTTTGTAACTTAACAAGCAGAAGAAGAGAAGTCAAGGGAGGTGTTACATATCACAACTATTTAAATATTTGTCAAGTTCTCCTTTCCTAAATTAAGGAAATCCATTGAAAAGTTACAGAGGTTTTAGAGAAAAGCCTGGAAAATGAGATGAAAAATGTATCTTCCAGTGCAAGATTCAAGATACTAGGTCTATTAATTTATCAAAAAATAACTTAATCACAGTCCTTAAATGCCTACATGGGAAACAGAAATTTCATAATAAGATGACTCTTCAATTGAGCTAACAAAAGTGTAATAAGATCCAATAGCCAGAAATTGAATCTTCACAAAATTAGGCTAAAAATTAGGTGCATTTTTTTGACAGTGAGGGTAATGGAACACTAGAACAATGTATCAAAGACTTCTATGGATTCTTTGAGGAATTTTTCAACAACGTTGCAATTTTAAAGGATTTGCTGTATTTCAAACAGGTTTTATTTCGGATAAGTCCATCTACCTTTTTTAAACCGGAGGTCAGACTGTGTTCAAACTGTTCCCCATGAGTTCTACACTCTGCAGAACTCACGACAAAGTACTTAGTGGTCAAATGTTTGAACATTAAAAAAAAAAATTAGGACAGACAATGATAGCTGTGGATTATACATGATCTTTCCAACTCAGATGTAATTCAAATGAAACCGTTCAATTGAAAGTTATGAAGTAGCTTCCCCAAATCACTTGTTATGCAACAGAATAGTAAAACAGTACAGGTTTTCATGGTCTGAGTGCCATGAGTAGTACATATGCTGAAAACAGACAAGCAAACTGAGTAAATCACAGAATCACAGAATCATCAAGTTGGAAGAGACCCACTGGATCATCCAGTCCAACCATTCCCACCAATCTCTAAACCACGTCCCTCAGCACCTCGTCCACCTATGCCTTAAACACCTCCAGGGAAGGTGAATCAACCACCTCCCTGGGCAGCCTATTCCTGTGCCAAATGACCCTTTCTGTGAGAAACTTCCTCCTAACATCCATGCAGCATTTCAAAGAGTAACCCAAGTGACACAAATCGCTACCAAGGTACACAGGATGTACGGCGATGCTTTTTTATTGACAGCAAAATACAGTGTGGAAGTTCAACTGAGGAATATTTGTGTGATTTTGCTCTGGGCCTAGGGACTGCTATCAGATGCTTCTAACTATAGGACTCCCTGAAATTATACACCAGTCTATGCTGTTAAAAGAAACTTGTTTTGAAGCTTCAGAGGAATTATGGTTTTTTGCTTAATGGTGAAACATGAATTTCTATCGGTGAAACCAGATAAGCTCCAAAATATCACTTAGATGCTCAAAAGCACAATTTGAGCGACTTCAGGCAGTTAAGAGAGTGACCTCCAAAATGTCTCCACCTAACTTGTATAAGAACTGAGAGGCTGCAGATACCCACACTTTTTTGTTCAATAGACAATTGTTAAGTCTAAGGAATTCTATGTTCAAGACCACTGTCATCCCTATGTGCAGCACATCAACTAGGTAACTGTGCCACTTTTAAGGCCATTTGGGTTCAAGAATCTTCCCTGAAGTTTATATTTTGGTTTGCAGTAAGCAGTCTGGCCTTTCAGTTATAAGTGATAGGCTTGTTCAATTTTTTTGAAAAATAAGTAGTCTTTTGTACAACAACCTAGTTGTTAGAGCAGTCATGGAAGAGGTTTGTAACCTGAGATGAATTATCTGTTTCAAGGCAACAACTTGCACAACTCCTGCAAACCTAGGTATATTAGCATTGCACACTGCAGTGGCACAGAGAAAAGTCCAGCCCAGGTCTGAATGAACTGCAGCACAAAAAGGGGAGTCCAGGGGCTATGTCAGTGCGGTGCTCCATATGGGCTAGTACAGTGATATCTCGGCAGGACTGATTAGACCAGGCAGAAGATGTTAATGTGGCCAAGCTGTTTCTGGTATTTGACCTAGTGTTCTGGACAGACCAGTTGTACCCAGTTCTCTTCAGATTTATGTGACCTGTCCAATAATGCCTAAAGCAGCATGGCTAAGAGCTGTCATAAGAGGTTTCTCCTGCATTTTAGGGAAGCTGGAGAATTCATGAGGAGGCACATTTAAGCGTAGGTCTATTAGTGAAGGCTGAAAAACTGTGTCTTTCTCTTGGACTGGAAATATCTGGAATAGTCTCGCATAGCGCTAAAAAAAATTTGCACTATTCCGAACAAAAAAGCCTTCTTCTCATAACACAAAATTTACCTGGGGAGAGCAGTATTTGAAAGCAGTTTGAGATCCTGAAATATAGATAATATCTTTCAGGATCTGCAGCCCTCAAAACAGGCCTAGCAGATAGCCATGAAATCTTAACTTTATGCAATACTCAACAGATAAACAGCATAGTAATTGGAGGATTAGGTTGCCACATAAGACGTCCCGTTTTGATGAAAATGTCTGTTGCCATGCTCTGTACTAACTGCAGTTTCCTAAAGGCTGGAATTCTTATGCCAGATAGATCATATTGTTACAGTGCAGTTGGAAGGGGATAAAGTCCAGGGCTGCCAAGGCCACGTCATCATCCAGTTGCTTAACCATCTACTAATAGTTTGGTGGCAATGATAAACTCAGGTACGTTCCTAAATACAGTAGTGATCTAACGACTTGTGGCCATGTTTTTTTCAAACAGAGAAGACTAAACTCAACTTTTTGCTGAAAAACATCATAAATATGAAGAAGTAAAAAAAATAACAGTGATGATAATAACTGTGACCTTACCTCCCAAATAATCTTAATACAGTTTAAAAATGTTGAAATCTATATACAAGAATTATTTTACTTCCTGGCCTGCAGCAGAATGTGGCATTTTTAATAGTGTGGAACAGTGATATTGCTGTCTTAAAAGGGGTAATACAGAATGATATATACAGCTACTTGAAGGAATTGAACACGCAGGAAGAAAGTAACTGTGACTCCTCTCACAAGCCAAAGTGAGAGCAGAATCTGTCTCTTAGTGGCTGTTAAAAGTGCAACTGCCTCATTTAATTACTTAAAAACAGTCAAGTCTGGAGCTATAGGAATCATCCTTCACTTGACAATATAGTTGACAAATTGCCTTATAGCAACTGTTCCTATTGTGTCCAAACCTTTCCTCAAAATAGAGGTGATATTTCTTGCATTCACATCACTTGAGAATGGTTTCTTCAGCACCCTCCTGACCCCTTGTCCTTGTGGACACATGTAGAAGGGGTCATAGGTAGGAGAACTTCCCAAAGTGAGGGGATGCAGTTCACTTTCAGGAGGGGGCTTGTGGCATAGAGTAGTCAATCTGCCAGCTAAATACCCTTCCCTGTCAGCAGTTTCATTAATCATTGTGGTCCATCCAGAAGCCTGCTGAATCCAACGGAAACCCTTTTCATGACATCATAGTGTATTGGGGTTGTATTACTAGGTCACACCAACGTCCAAGCTGTCCTTGAAAGATGTTTCATGCTGCTTTATCAGATTATCTGTTCCACTGTTTCTTTAAAAATTACATGTACCCTTTACAATGTACCCTGTGTTCTGTAAACTTCTTGTATGAAATATAATTCAAAACATCTAATGTCGCAGCAAAGGAAATGCAATTATAAACTAACATAAAACAGGCCCTGAGTGTTTTTTTTAAAGTATGACTGAAAACATTTTTATATTTGCTTCATGTTTGCTTCTCAAAATTACATGCACTTTCCTCTAAAAATTGCCATTATTCTTTGGCTATATTTTTATTGCAAAATTATTCACTCAGTTTCTGGTTAGAAAAGCTTTGCTGGAATGAAATGATCTTTCAACACAGTGTACCTTTTTTATGTTTCCAATATTAACTAACCACTCAGGGTGTGATCTTGTTGAAATCGGAGGATTTTCTGTTATATGGGAGTGGAAATATTTAGTTTCTCTCTCCCTCTCAGAAAACAAACCACATCCTGGAAAAAGAAATGTTTTACACAGAATTTATACATGATAAGAAATCCATTCCACAAGTGGAGTAAGACCTTTAAAAGACCTTTATCTACCTCACAGAATAAATTTGCTATGCCTTACAAACCATTATGTGAACTCTTCCTTTTGGTGCATGCAGATGCAACTCCCTCTCCTAAGTGCCAACACCATAATTTCCATTCCAATGATGAAATTGGGTGTGGAGAGGGACAAGTATATTGTAATGTACTTGTATATGATTACATGCTAAATTGTAAAAATTTAACATTTATTTAACTTCTTCTAATAAGCTTTTCAAAGCCTAATAAATCTGAGTGGCTTAAAACATATGTTTGCTCTGGAAGATCATTCAGTAGGGTTGGGCATCCTGCTGGTGGGGTTGCTGACACTGTTTAAAGAATGAGGCTAATGCAGTGCACGTTACAAGAGGACTATTCTTTAGGAAACATTTGGTTTACAAAGTGTGCAAACAGAGGATGTTGAGAAACTGAGCTTTATGCATGTAAAATGTTTTTCTAGCAGTTTTTCTGGAACATTTTTGTAACAATGTGTGTCAGAGATGTTTGAAGGTGGTAGTCATTAATAGAGTAACATAAAAAAACCCCAAAACCCAGACTTTCTTTCCCACCATGTCTTACTGAGGTTTCCAACACTTCTGACTTAGAGGCATGTTGATTGGCACAAAAGGTTCTACAGAAACAGTTCTTAAAATTCAACTGACATACATCCCCGGGGTTCTTACATCGACTAGCACTGACCAGAACAGGTACTGGTTTCATTTATTTCGTTTATTTCATTTATTTCATTTATCTCATTTATTTCACTCTTAGGCCTGTGTCTGAAAGTAACCCTTGAAGTGCCCTCTTCTTTCTATTACTCCAGTGTGCTGATGAAATGCAAGATGATGCAGAAGCTACTAATGCAAACTAATACCAGCAAAGTGGTTCTGCGGCAAAAATCCTTCATTGGCCAACTGTTGTCTAATGACACAAATCTTCTATAACAGGGCAACTTGTATCAGAAATGGTGTGACCAGCAGGTCCAGGGAGGTGATTCTCCCTCTGTACTCAGCACTGGTGAGGCCGCTCCTTGAATATTGTGTCCAGTTCTGGGCCCTTCACCACAAGAAGGATGTTGAGGCTCTGGAGCAAGTCCAGAGAAGAGCAACGAGGCTGGTGAAGGGGCTGGAGAACAGGCCTTATGAGGAATGGTTGAGAGAGCTGGGGTTGTTTAGCCTGGAGAAGAGGAGGCTGAGAGGAGACCTCATTACTCTCTACAAGTACCTGAAAGGAGGCTGTAGAGAGGAGGGAGCTGGCCTCTTCTGCCAAGTGACAGGGGACAGGACAAGAGGGAATGGCCTGAAACTCCACCAGGGTAGGTTTAGGCTGGAGATTAGGAGGAGGTTTTTCACAGAAAGGGTCATTGGGCATTGGAATAGGCTGCCCAGGGAGGTGGTTGAGTCACCTTCCCTGGAGGTGTTTAAGGCACGGGTGGATGAGGTCTTGAAGGACTTGGTTTAGTGTTAGATAGGAATGGTTGGACTAGAAGATCCGATGGGTCCCTTCCAACCTGGTTGTTCTGTGATTCTGTGATTCTGTGATTCATTCCCTGCCGTGGAACAGAAGATGCAATGGAATGGAAACTAGTTTTGTCAACATAAGGTTGAAAGGTTACATTTTTGTGGAGTCCATATATGTATTCAGTCAAAGGGGGGAAAAATTAAATAGGCAATTTCTAATTTTGGTCATTTTATAAAATTATGTGTACTATTTATCAGAAAACTAAGAACACATCTAATATAATGGAGGTAATTCCCCAAGATTGTTGTTCCGTATCTCATGATCAAAATCCTTGCTGCAAAATTTGTTAAATATTTAGGTAAGTTTAAATGGTTTTGTCACGTATTTTTATTACAGAGCCCTCTTTCTATGTGTTTTTTCTGCATGAGGGTGACATTTTGATGACTTCACTGAGAGGTCTGGTGTTTCCTAATTTTTCAGTAACTTAGTGTTATTTCATTTTTAAAAGTTGGGTCCAAGAAACCTTCATGAGACTTTCAGAAATTTCTGAGTTAAAGGACAATTTAATATATTTGAATTTGAGAAGTGGTAATTAAGACTCATCTAAAGAGTTTGAAAAACATAGGTTTGGATCGCAGTATAACAAAAGTTAAATAATGCAATATTAATATCATTAATATAAAAAGATGCAATTATACCATTTTATAAAGAATACTAAGATCAAACTTGTGACATAGGGAAAAGTCATGTTACCGAGACAGTATACTGGACGTCTGACAGAACCTAACTTTGCCTTTTCTGCACCATGGCAGTGAAGGGAGTTAGACTGGGTTTGGAGCTGCCCTTAGTTCTAACAGGGCCAATCAAACAAGACAGAAATCTGCAACTTCTTCTATATTTCCTTAATTTCAACTATGTCCCAGAGCAATTGAGAAACAGAGAAAGGTGCCGCTTAAAAAATGATGGGAAAATCCAAAAATTAATCATTAGGATAACAGTGAAAACAGGCTGAGAGTACTTGCCTAGCATAATGTGCGCAAATGCCTTCCCCAAAAATTATTATCAAGTGATTTTTATCTGGACTGTTCACTGAATCAGTGGCTAGAGAAAGGTAAATATATACCCATAATGTCAGTCAATATTTCAATCTTTTCAAAAATATGTATCCTAAACAAGTTCCACAATACCAGTAGTGAATCAAAAATAACACCTTTTCAAATTCAGTGGAATGGTAGTAGATTGCTTCGCAAACTAGAGTGACTTTCAAGTTGGTCTCATCAGTTTAATTCCATGTGATTTGTTGACCTGATTTTTCTCACTGGTTTATATTGGCACATAACTTAAATGTATATGCTTGAGAAATTTCATTTCCTTAAGATACTACAAGCTTATTGCTTTTCTCTTATACCCAGTAGATCAATAGTTGCATGGAATAAAGTATGTGTGAGAAGAAAATCAACCCTGATTTTCAACAGTACTCATAGCTTTCACCACACTGGCTGCAGGAAACCTGCCTCTCTAACTCTTCAGTTCCAGCCTCTAATACACTCTCTCTGCTGGTGCTATGACAGTTTTCTGAAGTAGACCCCCTGAGATCTTGGGTCATGAGGCTTATTTCATTTGTCTTAGATGTGAATTCAGGTTGTTTCTCAGGTGTACCACCACCTACTTCTCCTGAGGAGCAGTGAGCTACCAGGGCAGCTGAATCACTTCCCACTCTAGTGAAGCCCACCAAAGAGCACCTCTGGTATGTGTTCACCTATTTAAGCAATTAGAAAATGTTGTGAGGAACAGGCTTTCTTAGATTATTTCTGCTTGGAAATAAAGTGATAAAGCATTTTTTCCTTGTGCTATTTCCAACTGGAAATACCATGAAGAAGCCTGTTTCTCATTATATTTCCTATTTGTTCAAGTGTATTCCCATGCCAAAGGAACAACTGAATCAAAAGGCAGGCAATGCCCCAGAGTTTTGATGCAAGCAAATGGCAAGTGAATTACTTCTCTCTTTTCTTCTTTAACTTATTTTTCCCCTGAAAAAATTGTTGAAAAGTTTTGATGCAAACTAAAAACAGAATTATGGGTTGAGAAGTCTCCACAAAGCCTTACTCATCTTTTCTGACAACAAACTACTAACTAATTTATGTAAGTAGGAATTCAGTATGCTTTCTGGTCTTAGTTAACAGGATTCAGTGGAATGGATATGCCAGGCTCTGGTTGAGGCTGATCGTAACTCGTTCTGTCTTCATGCGTTTGTTGGAAGACTGAATATGATGCTGTGCTGTTACACTTCATCTTTATTCTCATCTGAACCAAAACTTTTTCCTTGTGCAATCAGAGTGTGTAGAGCAAAGTCCTTTTATATTGCACTAAGCCAAATTCAACTCTGCAATCATGATTTTACCACAGGGCAGAGAAGGGAAAAGGGGTCTCTGTTCACTCCCTGATACTAACCACAATAGATACAGCATAGACTCCCTCCTCATGCTTGGGTCCTACTCTCCCTTCTGAGATTGTAACTGTTCATCATCATTATTTCTTTCTTTTAGCTGTTTGGTTCTCAGGCAATAAAGCTCATTACTCTGAACTTACTTACTACACTTCTCCTCAGCCATTTTCCAAGACACAAAGCAAGAGGAACTTGTTGGTGTGAAAGAACTAATGATAATGGAAGTAAATATCTCTGCAGGAAAAGTAGTGTTCATGCATGTGGACAATCTCAGTGTGTTCTTCTTCACACTTGTGCGTCTGCAGGAATATCACACTGGCTAGCAGACAAAATGTCATATGGCCATGAATGCAGAAATAAGACTTATACTGCATTCTGTAAGCATTAAATTGTGTTTGTTTTCAGGGAAAGATTTATGACTAAAAATATCGAAATTGCTGTCCATTCGGAGACCTCATTGCTCTCTGTATAATGGAGGTTATACAGAGGAGGCAGCTGGTCTCTTTTCCTGAGTGACAGGGGGCAGGACAAGAGGGAATGGCCTCAAGCTCCCACAGGGAAGGTTTAGGCTTGACATCAGGAAAAAATTTTTCATGGAAAGGGTCATTGGGCATCGGAACAGGCTACCCAGGGAGGTGGTTTATTCACCTTCCCTGGAGGTGTTTAAGGCACAGGTGGACAAGGTCCTGAGGGACATGGTTTAGTGTTTGATAGGAATGGTTGGACTCAATGATCCGGTGGGTCTCTTCCAACCTGGTGATTCTATGATTCTATGATTCTATGATAGTTAGAAGAAGGCACACCTTTTTTCACTCCAGGCCATTTCTGGATTAACTTCAAAAATGAAAAAATATGTCTTCCACTGCTACAGGAGGGAATTTAGGTTTGGGGGTTCTGGTGATGAGAGAAAAACATTTTGCTTTATGAGGTCATGAAATTATTTCGATGTCACAGTATTTTAGTTGTATGTCTTTTTATACTAAAATAAAGCTTGTTGCTTGTAATGGGCTTTTTCCCATTTTTTCTTTCTCATATTTCCTAGTGATGGAAAGAGTAATGTTGATAAACGGGTAGAATGAAAAGTTCTTATCCACGTTTTATTTTTGGTATTTAGACAGCAATTTTTTTTTGCTGAGATGGTTTATCTGGACAGTATTTTAATGTCGACCATGCATCAAGATATTTTCCTGCATCAAGACTGTGGTTTAAAAAAAATAGTTTTACAAAATGGTGAGTACCTTACAAAAAGGGAAACAGAGGCAAGGAGATAGATACTTTGTAACTAATTCAACTCAGTAACAAAAGATAAAATCAAAGTTCAGAAGTGATTTTTTTACAAAGAAAACAAGAGACCCAGGTTTCTCTGTACTCTGCTCTGAGTCATTTCTTAATTAAAGAGGAATGTGAAAATATTGAATGGTAAAATGCCAGGAATAGTTATGATTCCAAAAATAATCTATGCAGGATTACAATATTAGAGCACTGAATACTTTGTCTCCTATATGTATTTTTATGGTTAAAAGGCTGTGTACCAATAATCCTTTTTATTGTGTTCTAGGATCTGGGTGTGGAAAAAAAAAAGCCAGTAGTAAAAGTAACTTGTCACTTAGTAATTCATGTTTAAAGAGACCTAGTGTACAAGAGGACAACGTCAGCTGAATGAAAGAGATTAAATTGATGAGAAAGAATAAAGTTCTGTTTCCTTCATTGTCTTGAAAAATATATTTGTTAGGCAGCTATCCAAAATAGAAAAGAGAATAAGACACTCCCTTGGACAGAAAGATTAGTAGTCGGAATAGCAGTCTTTCATGATAAACAAACCACATCTTTTTTACCCTCTTAGGATTTGAGAATTGCTCTCCAATTATACTTCCCTTTAATAAAAATGTGAACATGACTGCAATGGTAACTTAAAGAAGACTTAATCTTTAACACAAGACTTTTTATTTAGTTGTTTTAGTATTTGTTAACAATACAGATTTTGATTGTAGATGCTAAGCTCTTATTCAATGACCAATGTGTTTTCTTAGGCAGTCTCCTATTTCTGTGACATGTTATTGGTAGCATTCTGCTCCATATAAAAGCACGATGCAAGCAGCTACTGCTGAGGACATGACATGGAATTACTTGGCTCATTTTTGTCAATTTAAAAGCAATAAGCTCAATTCCTAGATTTAAAGACTCCAAATATCACCTAGCCAATGAACTTTCAAATGCTTAAGGTATAGCAGTTTATGAAAAGCAGTTTTCAATACAGGCCTTAGTATAAAAGAACTATTTGGTTAATAATCCTTAAATATAGGGAGAAAAGATCACAATAAACCAAGCTATTGTTTCTTCAAAGAAATTGTTTAATGGAAAAAGCCATTATCAGTTAAATTACTCTGTGATAATATGACAGTGGGTCAATGTGAATTTGCAGCTGTTCTTGAGTTCCCAAAGACTTTTCTGCAGTTTAAAAGCTTGAACAAAAGCCAACTCTTACTATTGACTGTAACATGCTTCAAATAAGATCTCCTATATTCAAACAAAGCATTTTACATAACAATCCATTTTGAGATAATTCCTGCATATATCTGTATATACACATCATAGGGTATCTGTAAGTCTTCACCTCATATATTAGCATCTGTTAACCACCCAGCTCTGACCTTACTTCCAACAGAAACCACTCAGTCATTTCTAGTACGCTTTCTCCTACCTCCTATGTGGTTGAACATCTTCATTTGGGCTTTCAAGGGTTTTTTAACTACTAATGGAATAAATAATACTCAGAAATGCATATGTGAGATTGTGTAGACACAACTGTAAATTGTTTGGAAAATGTCATTGAAAATTTCACTGCTCACATCAGTAAATCATCTTGCAAAATATCTTCAGTGAAGAATCTTTAGTAAAATTCATTTTAGAGCAAGCAAAGTTTAGCTAGTTAACCATAGTTTTATGCTGAGAAATTAAGTACAGTAGCACTTCAAATCTGTAAAAGCAATCAAAGTCTCATACATTTCCTTGTATTTGCAGGAAACTGTAATACAGTTCAGGTTCTAAGCAACTGGATGCACTAGACACATTGGAATGAAAAAAAAAACCAGTTTCTTGGACTGGAGAACAATATAAGCTTATACAGATATCTTTCCTCATCATTCTTTATGTCATTGTGCAACAGAAATTATTATCAAACATATTCCAAATAATTCCTCTAGATTATGAGGTTTCTACTCCACACACCCTGTACTTTCACAATAAACAAAGCCTAAGTGGTGATATTCCAGTGCTTTTTGGAAGTATGAAGACCATCTCCCCAAAGGACCTGAATTCCTTGCACATCTAGCATAGTGAGGTTCATTGGCCAAATGTCATTCACAGACACAAGAAATTAAGAGTTTACAAGCAATCATCTCTACCCATATCTTTCTATAAAATTACAGTAGATTCAAGGGCTGTAAAACTGGCAAATTTTAATTCCAACAAAAGATCTGATGCTGTCATTGCATCCATGTCCAAAAAAGACAA
This sequence comes from Coccyzus lansbergi, assembly GCA_033558105.1. NCBI lineage: Eukaryota > Metazoa > Chordata > Aves > Cuculiformes > Coccyzidae > Coccyzus > Coccyzus lansbergi. The sequence goes on from JAUMJK010000298.1 coordinate 23,101, forward strand.
TTAGATGCCTAGTGCAGAATTCCATTTGATCTTAATAACATTTCTAGTACAATTCCTACTAAAAACACTGCGGGGAAATATGCACAAAAATTGTGCTTTCTGGAAAAAAAGAAGAGTTTCTTGTGAAAAAATTAGTCACCTCTAGCGAATGGTTTGTATTACCTTGGTCATTTATCCCTGAAAATGATTGATTAAAACTTATTACTCCTATATGCTTCTACAAAACAGAATTATAAAATAACGAGAGTTGCATCACATAGTTTCTGTAAAGTTGTCATGTTTTTCCCAAAGGTAGGAGTATACATTGAATTCATTACCTTCACCGTAAACTCATGTTTTGTTTATTTTTTCTTGTTTTTGCAGAAGTTTAATATTTAATTTAGCAACATTTCACCAAAATGTTGTGCTTTACTGTACTGGAGCTCATGTTGCATCTGTGAGGCACTGATATTCCAAACATATGTAATTCATTAAAAGCATACTGTTAGTTAAACTACTCTTATTGATGGTATCAAAATAATTATAATCACTTGCTTGATGTGTAAGACAATATTAGCAGGGCTATTGACCTTTTAAAGTCTGCCAGAAGGGACAGCTGAAAGCTTTTCATAAAAAAAAAGAGAGAGAGAGAGAGAGAGAGAGATATAACTGCTTGCTGCATTTCAGAAAGCTAACCAAATCCAGAGTTTGACCTTCCTGATGCATATTATGGCCAAAACTACATCCTCGAGGAATACCAAGGATGCTGCATATAGCATAAATCACCACAAAATTAGGTTTATTAAAACAAGATGAGGAAGGACTAGTGTGTAATTATTGCATGCTGCTATGTACCTAGGTAACTTTATTTCATCAGTATTACTGAAAGAATTAGATATAAACTGGTCAACAACACATTTAGGCTGGAGAACAGAACTTTTCTCAAGATTAGAGACATGAATCCTAGAAGGAGCCACGGAGGTAGGAAATCTTAGCGATTTCTAAGTTTGAGTCACTTTGGGAGGAGCTAAGGTACAAAGCTATCTAGCTATGTGTGACAGCAGTGGATTAGATTTAGGGCTCTAGATTGTTGCTGGTTTAGCAGTGTCAGTTTGAAACATCCCTGCCCTGAAAGAGCTAGACATCTGCTCCAAGCTCACCCTTACTCATAACCCATTGTATTTTCTTAAACCATCTTGCATATTATGTCTCTGCTAATGCTCTGGTCAAGAACCAAGGCTCTTAAAAGTGCTTTTTCTGCAACTCTGGTCAAAGAGAAATCTACAGCAGACCATTAATGAGAGTAATGTGAGATTCTTCAACTCCTACAATGGTTGGACTCGATGATCCCATGAGTCCCTTCCAACCTGGTTGTTCTATGATTCTATGATTCTACAGTAGGAGGAAAAGACCCAGGTGATGGAGAGGCTTCCACAGTAGAGAAGGTCTATGCACTTTCTCATGCATGCAAATAAATCTGATATTGCTGTAGTATTAAATCTGTAAGTTCAATCAAGTGCATTACCTGAATACACTTCCATTTATGCTGAGAGCTGCAGGACTGCTGTCCTGGTGACACCAGGCCCCCAGTAGTTTTTGTGCCAGATTGCCACTGAATTCCATGCTGATCAAAGCTAACCAAGTTTCTCCTCCTGGGTGTTTTCACAGTGCAGTGTCCGCCACAACCAGGTCCTGCAGGGGATTCTTGGCCTTCCTGGGGCTGCCACCCACCCTGCATATGTGTGCAGCAGGTCTCTCTGGCTCAGGCCCTGATCCCAGTTCTCCCAACCTTGTATATAAATAAAAAAATCATACCCACAAAACCTAACCCAACCCCCAAAGTTTTGTTTAAAAAAATTGGATTTGAGAAAGTTTTACAGGTATTCTTAGTAGGCTTAGATGAGATTATAGGGATTTGTACTGTTCTAAAGCTAAAATTTACACCTGTCCTTCATGATTGGGTTTTCTTTACTTAATTTTAAAGATCTAAAGGGCTGATGTTCATATCTGAGCAAGTGACCTGAGAATTTGTATATAGTTAATGGAAAGGAACGAGCACTTTCAAAGCACAGTTCATCTGGCCTATTTTACACATCTCTGTGGGTCCAGTCCTTAGTGTTGTGCACACATAAACTGAAAGGGACAGCATACTGTAAATATTGAATGATGATCACTAACTGTTCCACTTCAGACTATACCAGGCATTGCAAAAGTCACACGATCCATGGTGTATCCTGTATTAACCACTTCTTGGTGAGAAAGCAGGCAAACTATTTTTACATGCAATTCTTTGCCTACTTGTTAAACATAAACCCCATGATCTTTTATTTCCACTTCTCTTTTCAGTAAATATATTCTTTTAAACCTATTTGAAGAATGAAATGACCACTCAAAGCAAGTGATCTAGAATCTGGATTTTGGCAGTGTAGACTTGCATCATCTCTTGGAAGTCAGTTTTTGAGTAGAGACACATTAAAGTTAAGGGTTAATCTTCAAAAGGCACTGCTGGAACACCAAAATTCTGAATATTGAGCAACAAGTACTTTAAGCTTGCATAATGAAAAATGGAGGCAATCTGACTTAGAAACAGCTTTCTGAAATGTGCTCAACTTCTTTATGCCTCATTTTTTTTTTTTTTTTAATGCATAGAATAATACTTACCTCACATGGAGTAAATTATGCACTTGCCAACACACAATGCATCAGTGGCAAAGATGGGAATAGAATCCTGGACTGCAGACTTGTACTTTAAACACTAGCTGTGCTCCATTTCTTTCCTAAGCTGAAGTTCTGGCTTTAACCATTATTACTTTGAGTTTTATTGTAGTTTTTCTCTGCCATTAAAGAGTAGATTATTTCAAAAGTACCTTTTAATTAAAGTAAATTGACGTTCAAAAGGAACTTATACTTGCTTAATATATTGTTTCCTTTTGCTTCTGGCTCTCACGCTTGCATCAACACACTTCTAGCTACAGTCAGACATGAAAGAAGATACAGTCTCTTGTCTTCTCTAAAGGTACTCTATTTCTATCAAGGTAACATCTAAATAGCAGACGATTCTGATACAGCTATTTATAGATGTACTGTTTTTCTTATTTACTGGACCTTGTGGGCATACTGTGGCTTGATTTGCTAATATGGACATAGGAATGGATTCTTTATTAAATTCTGTTGTCATCTCTGTTACTAACCTTACAGGTGACCCTGGGTAATCCCCTTCATGCCTCTTATTGATTTTTATCTATTTTGTGTCTCTTAATCCATAATTCTGTAGAAATATATGCTCACATTTAATTTATTCATTAGTCTCATTCCATTTTAAAAACTTTACTGTCTGAGCAAGTATCCTTACAAGTAGGGCTTGTAGGGTCTGGATGGGCTCTTCCTAAGTGTTTATATGGAGTGTAGCACAGTAGGAGCCTAATCTAGTCAGGAGAATTTACATTTTCCATTATACTGATGCTAGACAGTTATAAACAGATATGAACTGCTACAAACTGGACAGATTTTTACTGAATTTCTACTGTCTCATATACCAAACTGAGTTTTTTATCCTGTAGTAAGACATGTCATGATAAAAAGTTTCAATTTTACTTGTTTTATCTGTCTTTACACAGCTGAAAATGAGTGCATAAAGGTGTGAAGTCCTAAACACACTTGTTTGGTTTATAAAATTTCAGCATTCACAATGAACACTTTAATCTCTCACCTTTTCCTTTGCAGAATATGTTTTCTTCTGCCTCTATGGCAACACTTCAATCACCTCTTTTGTAGAATTACACTGCTCCTATCAACGAAGAAGTGAAGCAAGAATGTTTTGTCATGATCAAAAATATATGTTTATTGTATACTGTGCCAAGTATAACACCCTGCTAGTGTAAATTCTCTGCCATTGTAAATCCTGACTGTCATCAAGAGTTTTTTCAAGGTTTGGTTCAAGAAATAAACAAGTATGGAGTAAGGTGATCGCACTACAAAAATACCTAAAGCTTTGTCATCTTCTTTGTTTGACTGTGAGACCTCTCCAGCTGTCACTTCCATGTGGAAAGGGATCTGAGAGATGACAAGTGTTCACATAGTAGTGTCTCCCAGCAGCAGACATTGCTTTTCCTCTCTTTCCCTTTCCTTCTGCAGCTATATGAGCAGCACAGGGAGCTCACTGGGATGCATCCTAGCTTTGTACCTTAGCTCTGTCCATACCATACCATGTTCAAAATGCATGACCCTGGCCCAGTCCAAGTCCTGGAATTCTTAATTACCAGCTTAAAAATTAAGTTTACCTACTTTGCTGAGAAGCTCTGAGGTCTGTGCTTGATGCTAATTGAGATTTTTGGTTTTTGCCACAAAGATTACATACTAAAACAATATTGGGTCTTTAACAAATAAAAAAGACAAAACTAGTAGAGAACAAGAGGCTGTATGAAAGATTTTTGCAGCTGGAAAGTCAACAAAGGGATAATAAAAAGCTGTTTAAAAGATCAGAGTTTTAAAAAGAAATTTGAATCACGTGAAATTGCCCTTTTTTTGGATATATACCAGCATTATTCCAAATCCCAATATGTAAAAAAAAACACCGAGTAGTTCTTATACTAAATTCCCGACTTGTATGGTTTATTAGTTTCTTTCCAGTATTAGTATTTTGGCAGTTACCTCACTTCCCCTTCCACACACTTATACATTGCTGACTGATGCTAATAAAAGTCACATATACATGTGCAGATTAGAACTCAGTTATCTAAAGAGTTCAATTTGAGCATGAAATACAGGCAGAGCAAATATGGGATACATTAGGGATTTTGAGACTTTGTTAAGGGTATTGGGATTTTGTTAAATGATAGGCAAGGAAATCTTCTAGCTATCAGAAAGTGATGTCAGAATGATATTGCTGTGAACTGTGAACACAGTAGGATTTTCTTACAGGTTGTCAGAGGAGGGCGGGGGAAGGGCTGCTCCCTGTGGTATACATTCATTTATTGACTGCAGTCACAGTTATTTGCTTCAGCCAGCATGATCTGAAATGCATGTATAAAAGCATATAGGTATTGGAATTTTCAACCCAAATCAGAATCCTAATTAACTGTAAATCGTAAAGCCAGTAGCCTGAGGTATATTAAAATGAGAACTTTGTACATGAAAGGCTTCACATGCCCCAAAATCTAAGTATTTCCTACTTATAAACCACCAAATTCACTACATCAGCTTCCATGACTGTAATTCTGCTCCTGAGGGATATACAAGTAGAGTTAACTGAAAACAAATACGATTTTGCAACTCATAGAACAAGTAATTTTATGGGTACATTAAAAACCACTGACACAAGGAAAGACAACATAAAATATTTGTACTTAAGGTAAGAATATGACATTAAAGCCAGAAGTGAACTCAGTCCATTGTGCTTCATCAAATGCCTCTTTAATCTATAAATGTGTGTGATTATAAAGACATTAATTTCAAGGAGAAGACCACATCAGCAAAGCACTGCTGAAACACCTGGCACAATCAAATTTCATGCAGCATCAAATGCAAAGGTGAGGAGCCAGTGCTGCAAAACACATTGGAGTTGAACAGAACAGACATGGAGGACACCGGTCTCTCAGACACATAAAAGACTTTTGTATAAAGAACCAGTCCTGCTTAGGGCAACAGGCCTAAGTTGTGTGTGTTGCCTTTTAATAGGAGAAGGATCAAGCTGTAAAGGGACATTTAGTCCTTTGGTACTCGGGCAACAAACAACACAAAAGCTGCAGAGCCCTTGAACCTGAGAAACCTCTGCTCCATGTCACCATTACCACTTCTTAGTGACAAGTTATCTCAAGATCTTGATTTAATAATTGCTATACTCTTCCCCTTATCATGTGCTAAGCAACTGTATGGCTTCTCAGGCCAGGGTTTGAATCAGGACTATGATGTTTCCTCTGCTACTTTATCACTATGCTCTGTGTGTATGTGTCTTTCCTAAGGGGCATAACTTTTTCAGTCCATTGCTCAAGCTCAGCAAGCCGTATCTCTACCTAGTAAATTATATTGAAAGCAGAGTATCTCCCAGAATAATTTTGGCTATAGGCTACGACACCAATGCTTCTTTTTGCCTTGGTTTAAGGAGTAGGGATGAGTTACTTCTGCTGCTTTTCTCATGGAAGTAGAGTATCTCCCAGAATAATTTTGGCTATAGGCTAACACACCAATGCTTCTTTTTGCCTTGGTATAAGGGGAAGGGATGAGTTACTTCCTCTGTTTTTCTCATGGAAGCAGAGTATCTCCCAGAATAATTTTGGCTATAGGCTAACACACCAATGCATCTTTTTACCTTGATATAAGGGGAAGGGATGAGTTACTTCCTCTGTTTTTCTCATGGAAGTGAGAGTTTTACAGTCAAGAAAGCCTATTATGGAAACTGCAAAACATACGCAAGTAGAACAAACCAAACTCCTACAGTGTGACTTAAAGAGGTGACAGGAAGAATCTCAGCAACAGTTTAATGCTAAAATGTCAGTCTTCATTAATTTCCTTCCACCCCTCCCCAGCCAATATTTGTTCAATGAAATAGTGGTTGAAAGAAATAGTGGTTGAAAGAAATAGTGGTTGAAAGAGGGGCAGTGAACAGAGAAAATGATACACATTAAGGGAGAGATGAATATTTGGGACTGTCTTGGGAGTACCCTGAGGTCAGATACAGTAAAGATGTCACCAAAGGCAATACTAATACTAATACTAACACTAATACTAACACTAACACTAACACTAATACTATTATAATACACTACCATACTACATATTCACATTGCAGACTATTGTAGGGCCCGCTGTTGAAGTGGCAACTCTCTTTCCCTCCCTCAGAAAAACCCACCATCACCTGCAGAAGGAATACTACCTATGTATGACCAAAAGTGTTTATCTGAATCTGTCAGTTACATCAAAAATCTAGTTGATAAATGATGCATTCAAGAATTTTCTGTGGATTTGTGACACTCCTTGGAAGGCTTTAGATCCATAGAGCAATGAATAAATTATAAGAAGACATAATTACGGTATTTTCATCTCTGACAGATATAATTTTACTCCATAAGCACAGGAAAAAACCCTGCTGTTTATCTCAGACCAACATTCTAAGATTTCTTAAAAAAACCCCAACCAAACAATCAGAAAAAAAGAAACCCACAAACTGAGAAAAGAAACAAGTCTTTTGCTGAAAAAATGACATATTTAGCAAATATTGTTCAGGGTAATTGTTCATGAGGGACCCCAACGAAAATGTTTCAGATACTATAACTACTGCATATTCAGAGTGAATGAGCACTGTATATTCAGAGTAGATGATAATCTCTGTAATGTTTGTTACAAAGCTCATCGTGGACACTCAGATGTAATTTAAATGGTATTCTGAAGGAAAAAAAAAAGAAGGTATAGCACTCAAATTGGATTCCAGAGATAAGGTTAGTTACTGAGGGTACAATTTACATCAACTGAATTTAGCTGTTTAAATCCATGTGTCTAAATTAGGCTCTTTTTGCTGTCCATCGAGGGAAGTCTGTACCTCTGGAGGGAGATCAATTCTACTCACTTTGACAACTGTTTCAGGATAGGAGGAATCCTCAATGAGCAGAGAGGGAAACCAGATGATTAGATTAGAAACCTAACTTTGAGACAGCACAGCCAGGGATGGCATATTGGATCTGGAAGGATACTGCCTATTTGCACACGAAATCAGGTCTTTGGGTACCACCTGGGACATGGAGCACAGTACTACAGGTTTCAGCCTTCATAATAGAGCTAGCATCGTCCCGCCAACTGCCATGGAGCCAGAGATGCAACCCAACCATGATAGTTACCATCTCCTGAGCTCCAGGACCACACTGTCAGTCTTCTTTTCAGTGGGTCAGGCAGTCTTATATTTCTCAAGCCACAACTACAGTGATCAGTTACTCGCAAACACAGAAATAAAATGTGAAGCTTCCAAAAGTGTCTAGGGACTCAGATTTACCCACATCCACTGGAAATCACTAAGAGATTGATCCACACTGATTGTTTCAGTCTGAGACCTCAAGTCATCACTGTATCTTTTTTAGCAAATCACTGCAGCATACATGTAAATGTTCAAGCTTAAATCCCATTGACATCAAAGGGATGTAAGCATGCATGTAAATATTTTGCTGAACTGGTGCCTTTGGCTCCACTCCAGCAAAACATGTAAGCATATGCTTAACTTCAAGAATGTTCAACCCTGTTAACTTCTATAGAGCTGATTTTCTACAGTTTCCTGAAGTAAAACACAGATTTCAAGGCTTTGCCTAGTCACTATCTTAATGAAGTTGCATTACCTCTATCTCATCAGCGTTACAAGCCTCGCTTAAATTGGTCATACCCAGGCACAAAGACCAGAGCTAGATATACTGAGAGGAGAAAAAAAAAAATCCAATAGAAATGCCTAGCCAAATGGCAAATACTGAAAACAAAATACTTAAAAATATGGATTCCAAAATAATGCAAGGCAAATTAAAACCTCTGTTGATGCAGGATTCAAACATGATGTGTTTTAAACACTTTACTGTTTATGCTTACATTTAGGTACATGCTTAAGCACCGTGATGAACTGGTCCATCAGTGTACACCTTCCCTTTTATATGTCAGATAAAAGAAAATCCTTTGGTTTTTGTAGATCACATCCTTTGCCTAAGATATCAGATGAGTTGCTCTACTCTGATGCTTATATGTGCACAATAAATCCAGACATAAAAATCAATAGAAGCATTTAAAACTGTGAGGTCATAGAAGTGCCCCTTGGAAAAAGTCATATGTTATAAAAATGGAGCTCACATAACTATGAGTTTGCTGTAATACAACAGGCAAATAATCGTAGATGTTCATATGTATTCAGATACTTCTCTCAGGATTTAAGAAAGCTTCAATAAAATAAGTTGTACACAATCTTTTCAATTATATCTATTTCTAAACTTTTCACATTTATGCATCAGTATGCAGATGAAATTTTATACAAATATTTATAGGATGCCACACAAGCAACTTATTATTTTGTCATAGATTTTTAATTTTACGAAAGTAGTTTGTTTCACTTAAAAAACAGGTAAATATAATACATTCAGTGCAAAGATTAATGATGTATATCTTTACGAAGCAGTCACAGGGCTATGTTTTGTTTATATAGGATGGCACCCTATATGCTAAATGTATTATGTGTTTATGTTACCATAATGATGCATCATTCTTTGGCTATTAATCTAAACTGCAGAGTACATGTATATTTAATACTCCGCAGCAAATCTGTAAGACTTATTTACATTTTATATATATATTGCAGCTTTAAAGATCTTTTAATATTGGCCACTAATTCTATATCATCACTACACTTTAATAGGAATAAGATTAAGCAACAGTATGAGCCAAATCAGTACTCAAAATGCCAATAAGGGTGTTTGCTTTCTTCTGAATAGCTTCTAAACCAATACCATTTTTCAACTTTGAGACTGCAGTGCATTGCAGACTTTGTATTTAAAATATATGAAGAATTGAATATCATACACAGGGTATTTTATGACATTTCTCCCAGTGATCTGAACAGCAAACCATAAGAATAAAAAAAAGAAACAGGAAAATGACGAAAATGGTCATAATAGTAGATCCTTAAAAATAAATTCGGCATTTATCTGAAAAATTAGTTAATAGAAACTTGCAGTATGTAGTGTTAAGTTATTGTTTTCACTTTCAACATATGCTTAGAAACTGATAAATATTTATCTCTCTTTCATTATAATAATTCATATCTCAGAAGGAAAACTGCAATTGCTTTGATTATATGTTTTTTTTCCATCCTTATGGCATGCCATAAGGAACAACATTTGTAAAAAGTTAATTTTGTTTATTAACAGGAAACTTCTTGCAAAAACTAGGGAAAAATATGAAAATGAATTTTAAAAAGAGTGAAAGAACAAAGCACAGACATTATAATATCGTCATTTCAAATCTATGAACTGAAATGTATTTTTAAAGACAAAGTTAATGCCTCCCTTTGAAATCCTCATGTTAAAATCAAAAACACAACTTTAATAGAAGACAGACATAGGTACTGTATGAAGAATTACAGCTTAGAAAATTAATAAAAATAGTATCTAAAACAGTATTAGTAAGATATGAAGCTCATTCATTAATGGCCTCTGTGATAATATATCACTGAAAATGTTGCATGAAGGACAGTCTTTGATAGGATTATGTACAGTATAATAGCAAGATATTGAAATTAAAATTCACTGAGAAGATACATCTTGTGAACTGAAGGGTAAGAAGATAATAATGGTAACATTAATAATAATAAATAACAAGTATAAAATGATTCACATAAATAGAATTTCCATCAGCAACCATTATTGTAATTATGTGAATGATAAAGTAATAATCTACAGTAAATAGCTAATCTTTATTGATGCACTATTTAATTTCTTTTTCTTTAAGGCTTTAGAATTGCTGTCAATAACAATAATGTCTACACAGGGAAAAGTTATGTAGAAAATAAATGATAAAAACAGTATTATGTAATCTGTTTCTAAAGAATCTTTTGAAGATATTTATGTTGTTTGGTGCAGGAAAAGAAAATTCTTAGAAGAATTCCCCTACCAATGTAATGAATGCTGTGGGATTTCTTCAACATGTGGTTATGGGCGTTCCAGAGGCATATTGGGAAAATTTAGAAAGTTCAGTACCTGGCTTTTTAATCACAGCTCTCTCTAAGGTAATAACAGCTCTCCATCAATGGCAGCTATGAAGAAAAAACAGACCATAAACTGTCTGACCCTACAGCAGCCCTAGAGGCAATTTCACAGCCAACAGCAAAGTTAGCACCAGAGACAACCAAAAGGCCAATGAAGACGCCTAATAAGAGAAATTCTAAGGAATTAACTATGATGCAGAGCAAATATATTATAGAATTTAGCATACAGGTACCAAACAAAGTTGTGTGGCAGTGATCATAAGCTAAAAAGTGAGGACAGACAAAAGAAAGGCAGGACCTTATATGAGCAATTGAAGTGGTGATCACATAGAACCATTGAAAGCAGGGTACAATTTCAATTGCTTTTGAATTCATAGAAGAATAGGGAATAGCTTATGATATGTGCCTAAAAAAAGACAATGTACAACAATGTACTCCCGAGAGAAAGACTAGATCTTAATTCACAAAGAATTTCTCTTCATTGTTTTAATATATTCATCATCCTTGCAGTATCTTTTGATAATTAATAATGTAGATGGCCTTTGATCATCTGCATATGAGTATTTTCATGGTCTGTTTTGCTTCCATTTTAATAAAAATATTGGATAATAGCTTCCATTGTATGCTATGATTTTACTTTTGCTTTGCATGTTGCTGTTTAATGGAGTTTTTGCCAGTTGCTTGTAGAAAAAAATATTTTATATAGGTGAGTAACTCCATTGTGCAAGAGGATCTTTCTCTTCTAAGCAAAATCACAGTCTGCCTTGAACTACATAATGTAATGGACAAGATTGTTTCCACTGTGCAAAGTAAAATGTATTTCTGATTTTGCAAAGTCTTCTCACGTGGTCTTAGAAAGGAAGTAGTTGTTGGGGGAAAAAAACAACAAATGCCAGTTTCACTATGGGAAGATAACACAAACCCATCATGAGTCTATCTCCTGACAGTTTAAATTTGTGTCCTTCTCATAATGGCACATGTCCATAGTGTCATAAAGAAAAGATCGAATGCTGCACTCCAGATGTTTGATGTCCAAATGAACTATGTCGTGCCTTCAAACTGGTAGACTCAAAATGGGAGGCCTGGTTAAAAATCTGGCCCTCAAAATTCTGCATTATCATCAGTTAGATAGGAAACATGGAAGGGAAGGTTCCTCCTTATGTGAGAAAAACTGGCAAAAGTCTGAAATGTTTGAAATATTCAGAAGTGCAGTTAAAGGACACCTCACCTTGAGGGCAGATGTCAACACTATGACATACCTGTGTTAAAAAGTAAAATGGTTTTAGCAGCATGAAAAAAACAACCAGGAATATGTAGCAATACAATTTTTATTTCTTTCGAGGGGAGTTCATATTTCCCACCACACCCATTCCCAGGAGGGGTCCAGCTGACACATGATGCAAAGTTCTGAGGGCATATAGAGCAGATTCTGTGTGCAAAGAGTGTGAAAAGACTTGGATTACATAGCTGAGGAGGAAGATGGGTGCATGGAAGAAAAGTTCTGCATCCATACATGTATATATGCAGGGAAAACTCAGCAAATCCATATGATATAACTAGTAAAAGGGGAACTCTCTGAAATTTACGAGCCATATGTTTAAAAGCAGTAAAGAAAAATGCCTATTTTCAAAAGAATATAACTCAGGGTATTTAGTGTCATTTTTAAAGATATGCAGGATTCGGGTAATTTAGGTGAACAACAAAACAATTCACAGTAGCATTACAATTGATAAAATGTTACAAAGAACAGAAAAGTCTATGTAGGACCTTAAGTGCAAAAAAATAACTGAGACTCAATCCAAACCTTCCCACTGGGGACTTTCATTGTAGTCGTCTGCTAGGGACTTCTTGAATATCCTTCTAAAGCATGTGGCATTAGCCCCTCCTGGAAACAGGATAACAAAACCCCTTGACCATTATCCTTAGCTATTAATAGTTGCTTTGATTTCCCACAGACTTAAAAAAGGGAAGACTAATTTGACTCCAGCTCCTATCAGCCAGGTTCCTCTTTTAATTTTTATTATAATATTTTAATCCACTTCAATGGACATTCTCCTGAAGTGAGGAGTGCGGGACTATGACCTTTGTAAATATCTCTGCCATGTGACAGTAATTGTTCTGATAATTATTCATTATTCAAGATCATAAGAATAATTACTGCTTTCAAATACCCTGCAAATCATAAATGCCTGTATCAGGGCTATCCTTAGGCAGACTTCTGGAACACTATTTCCAAATGGAGAATTTTGACAAATTTGGTTTCTCTTGTCCTGAATTAATTTATCTTAAATAGTACAAGGGTGTTCATTCTTTACTTGAGCAGATCTTACCTTCTTTTCAGGTAGGGCAGTCATTTATGAAGTGGGTGGGAGTCCAAGGACTGGGAGTCAATTGCATCCAAGAGCTAATGGATGGGAAAAAAAGTAAGTGTGAATAAGTATGCAAGATTATGCACACTGTAAATGGGGCATGCAATTTTAAAATAAAGCCCTAAAATTCTGCAGCTCAGGCTATTGTTAATTAGATCATTTAAATCTATTAAAAAAATAACTACTGAATTCAATCTGCCTTTTCTGTGCTTTATTTCTGTTGATGATTTCTTGTAAAAGTAAAATCTCATAGTTATATGATTGCTTTTCCCTTTAGTCTAGATGCATTGTATAAAATATAATGCACTACAGATGTCAACCTAAGAACTAAATAGCTTATATTTCTAAAGAACCACGAAAAAATATTAACACTATAGAAACAGTGATTCAGTAATTACTTTTTGCTGTGGAGTGAGGCTAAGCATTTATCCTTATAGATCCCTAATACACTTAAAGTCAGCGCTGCCCCTGTGGTCCTTTTACCTTTGTTGATAAATGTATTGTACAGGATACCTTGTATGACCACTACAGTATTTGAGGTCATGCTAAGCTGTTAGCACAAATGGTGTGAACAATAGTTTATATGCCACTTAACTCCTTGGAAAAAACAGTTAACCTTGCCAGAGAGGACAGATCAGTCATGTATAGTTATTAAAGTCTAGAAAGGTTTGTTATGCTCTGAAATGCTTTTATAGAACTACAATACTCTGGTATGAGTTTTACCAAGCAGGAGAGCAACAAAGTCAATATTTATCTTTGCTGTCTTTGAAAGGGATATTCAAAGTTTTCAAAGAAAAATATTTCACAGAATTGCTTGTATGAATCACACACAAACAAATTTTAATATACTTTATCACTAGGCTTCTTGAACAACTCCAGACGTATTACAATGCATTAAACTATTGCTTTAAAACAGGCCAAGTTTACCAAAAATATTTGTGGTTTCTGTGGCCTGAAAATAGGCAGTCAACAGTAAAACCTAGGTGTTCTTGATTAGAGTTTACAAATTCACGTTGAGACTTCATAGATGACGAAGATGGGTATCATAATTGAATTTCATTTAATTAGCTGTTAACTATATAGAAACTCAACCTTCCAAGCAAATATACTTTTCCACCATTTCTCAGGATCAGAAAAAACAGCGTGAAGAAAGAATAAAACTAGATAGGAGATTGCTACAGACTTATCAGATACTCTTCGTAGAGATGGCAATGACACTGCTGTTTACACAAATGAATCAGTTTCATGAACTAGAATGCTCCTACATTGTTGTTTATTCCAATGAATTGATTGTCAAATCCAACTGATTTTTGGCACTTTTAGAAAACACAAAACCCTACGAAGCTCAAATTCAGTTAACCTCATTCATTTCCAGTTCAAGTGCATAAACCTAGTAGGCCCTGTACCTGCGTGTGGGTTTGTATTCATCCAAATATCATTAGCCACCACTGAACCTTTACATTTTTAGGGGTGACTCAGAATGCCAGTGCAGCTGTCTCAGCTGTACCTGTATTTACAATTCGACAGACTCAAATTAATCCCTTCTTCTCCTGAAGTTCTGGTTTAACATCCTTCTATTGAAATGAATAGGTGTTATTTAGCGAAAGAAGACCACAGCTGGTGTTTGGGGTAACGGAGTACAGGTCACCTCCTTTCACCACTCATGACACATTACACAACCTTGCTACACTGCTTCTACCCTTTCTTCCAAGACATATTCTCAAGTGGACCTCTCTCTGACTCTACCTGGCTTGTTGATACCTAACTCTACACCTGAGGTGTAGAGACTCACTCAGCCTTGGGGAAGCTCCTTCCACGGGCATAGCAACACCCTTTAGCACCACAGTGGTCTTTGCATACTGTAATGAATTTCTGCCATGACCCGGGACAGGCAGGAATAAGCACATTCTGTACTGAGTGGGGAAAAAAACCACACTTCTAGGCATGAATTCAGACATATACCTTCATGGTTGGCTTTATTTGTCAGTGTGCGTGCTTCCTACAAAGAACCTCATTAAGTAAGAATCTTTACTATGTCTTTAAAAGAAGGACATGGAGAACAGTGAGAACAGGAAGAAATCAGTTTCCTACCACTGCCTTTTAAAATCTCCTAACTAGCAAAATTAAACCATGTCTCTTTATTTATTTATTGCACTTGTAAAAAGATTAATGGGGATGTGATTCCTTCAGGCTTTTACATATATCCCCATCACGGATAGAACAAAATTATACAGTGCGGCAAATGAACTAAATTAGCTACATTTATTTAAATAACTGCTATGGAAGAAACAATAAATCAACAAGAATCCTCACAAAAATGTGTTTACAAAGTGTCTTGTAATTTGTTTTAGCAAGGACACAGAGTTCTAGCTCCTAGCTTAGCTTGCTTCTAACAGTCTATTATCATATCAACTGTTAATGAGTGTTTGCTATAGAAAAGCATATCTAGCAAAAAATATGATGTGTAACTTCTGCCTTACTGTCCTTTAAGACATGACTGGCAACCTTACACGAAATAGATTTTCCTAACAAACATTTTGTCAAAGGCTTCTAATAACTTGGGAGACAATCAAAATTAACTGACAGCACTTTGTTAAATCAGAAAAAGAGGTTATTTGAATGGTCATAATCATGCAATTATCTCATCTTCACTGTATTTCAAAAGGCTGCATCTATATCTAGTCCTATATCAGGAGTGAGTAGGGGGAGCTCTAATGCTGAACCTGTGATGTATTCATAAATCAGTACTTTCAGAGCTTGTCATGGGCTCCATAATGAGGGTCATTATTCAGGCAGAGTGTCAAAACTACTATCAAAGGACCTTCTCAGAATCACAATCATTCTGTTTCTTGTTAAATAAGCAATGTAGTACACAAAAATGGCAAACAAGAAGCAGGTCAATTTGATACAGTATGAGGGCACAGAGACCTCTAGAGTAATTTACCCTCTGGGAATTCTGATGGCTTGTGAGATAAATTATATACACCCTCAGAAAAGATTAATGGTAATAAAATCCCAGGAATATTTTCAGGAAAAAAAATGTCCATATGTACATATGGCAACTTCAGTAACAAAGAAGACATTTTCTAAAGCGGAACACTTAGAGAAAATTATTATTAGATCTGCAAGTAGCTCTCTGGAAAGCTACTAAATCTTATTACTAAGTTGGCACCATTCAGTGGCAATATCTTATTACAATTTGCTGAAAGAATTTATTTTTTTAAAAAAAATCTACAGCTTTTCTGCATTAAAAAGAAAGGGGATAAAGGGAAAAAAAAGGAAGGACAAACTGTCAAAAAATGGATTAATTGAGACAGGGTATTATTGACTTTTTGTTATTATAAATAATAGGAGGTACAAGAGGAATTATTAACAAAACGTCATCTGGACATTTGACCACAATGGCAATAAATGCAAATTATTTGTAAGTGATTGAAAGCTGTATTCAAATCCCATAACATAGGTGCCTGAATTAGGCACTGGTATTGCTTCCTTCCTTTCACTTTAGGGAACAAGAATGTAACAGATACACATGCAAAACAGTCTGAATTGCTCATTTTCCCTTAAACTAAAACATTTCATTAGTACTTGGTAAATCAGGCATCAGTGAAGGCAGTCTAAATTCTGGTACAAGATGATCTCTAGATATTACAGTGGCCAATCATTTCGGGATTAATAGTCAACCTCCTCTGACATGAGTGAAGTTCAGTGTCTCAGAAGATTAGCCTTAAGCAAAAGCTCTTTATTTTTCATTGTTGATTAGTTATCTATGTGTAGAGTGTATATATGATGGAAATTTATAATATACATGTATATCTGTGATCATGCACACCCATATAGACATACATGTGTACATATATGTATGTATCTATGTATTTCCATGGATATGTTCATATATAGAATAACTCTGAAGCTGTAAAATACTACAAGGCAGAAATTTCACTGCAGTCTCTTCTGTAGTGTTTCTTACTTGACTAAGCCAAGACTACTTCTAAAGCTTTTCCTAAGAAACAGTAAAATAGACTTAAATAGAATTTTCCTTGGTCCACGACCTCACGCAGTCATGATCTTCAGAGACAGATGTCCAGAGGTACATTCATAAGGACAGACTCAGACACCATTTGAATATTACTTGTGGCATAGACTTTTTCCTGTGTTTACAAAAGAGCACTGTTGACGTCTAAAGGACTTTTCTGCAGGTGGGAAGTTCCTGGGCAAATGCTACAATTGCACCTAATACAGATTACAGTCTAATACTTTCAAGTGAGTTTCTAGGTATCCAGAGCTTTTGAAATTGAACTATGTTAAATCATTTCCCTAGTATTGTTTTCCATTCCTAATTTTCTTTTGTTAAATTTCTACAATTCAGTCTTGTACATGTTTTTATCCACAGGCGCACTCATATGGCATAGCTTTATGATAAGGATTGATAACATTTTTGTATCCCCTTAAAAGCAATAAATAAATTGTGTGTCAGTAGATGCTAGTCTGCTCCTTTGCTCATATTACCCTTATTAAGCAACAAGGTGAGAAGTAGATTAAAAAACAGTCCCACTAAGTGCCTCATAAATCCCTCAGCTTCACTGTACCGAACTGAATTTTGTCTGACAATAAATCCTACCTTGTCTAGACTTATTGTTTAAGTAAATTTATATCTGTGGAATAATCAAAAGCAAACCAATTATATTCAGGCATCTTTTTTATCCATCTGTTTGGATATAACTGTCTATTAAATGGTGTTTGCATATGAAGCAATGTTCTATTGTATGCATAGGTAACTCAATTATTTAGATTATACATTTGAATAAACTGTGCAGTTAAAGGAGTACCCTTGTAATGCAGGACAATTACATTTTTCTAGCACAGTTTACAGGTTATTAAACTAATATCAATTTGGCCAACACAGCTGGATATAGGATCCTAACCTTCACCTATGAAAGTTCTCTTCTTTCGGGGTACATTTTACTCCTACAATTATCACTATTGTTAGTAACTCCAAATTATATCAAATTATGTAAAAGGGTTATAGAAAAAGGCTTGTGTGAATAGAACTACAAAAAATTAATTCCACACTGAAGAATGTGCATTAAAATGTAGGTTAGCTTAATGCAGCTATAAAAATCCTGCCTATATGCATGATGGGTCAGTCTAACCCATGTCCTTTCCATAGAAAATCACTGTCTGTCCAGTGTAAGAAAATAGTACTGCATTGTCATATTGTGAAAGAGCAGTTCTTTGAATATCTCATCTTCTACCAGTCGAGGAATGATTATCACATTTTTCCAAAAGAGAATACAGTTGTCTTTGTGATGAAGAAAAAGAAAAAAAATCAAATAATATTAAACACTGAGAAATGAGTAAGTGTTTGTCCTCCTTGAAATAAGTTTTCAGCGACTATGAATATCAATTCTGAATGGGGTGGGGGAAGAGAGAGAGATGTAATAAAACAGCCTTACAGCTTAAGTATTCTGGGCATCTTTGTCTGCCTGGTATCTTGTTGAAAGTATACTTTGCACATGTGCAAATTAACTTTAAAACGGAAACTGTTCTTTTGCATCTGTTATACACCTGTATGTTCAAAGGAGCAGAACAGATATTTATGCCTATCATCTACCAGTGAAACTGTGCTGAGAACCCGGAGCTTCATGGTAGTTGACTAGCTTGCACTTTTGTTCATGTTTGACAATCTTAATTTTGAAACTACTACCTGAAAGCAAGGGAATGCACTAAAGTGGAGTTTGTCTTACAAGGACTAATCTCCATATACTCCTCCAGACTCCATGCTGGTAGACAAGTTCTTTTGAGAACAGATCAGAACTTCAAAAAATTAGTTTTCTACTCTAAATCACTAAGAGGAGAATCTTACCTACCCCTATTAATGATTTGGGAAGTCAATGAGTAGTGATGGCCAATGCAAATTGAATTTTTCACCATCTTGCGATCAAAAGAAGTATAATGACACTTCTAAATCTCATTATACTATTCAGTTAAAGGGAAATAATAAACAAAATATCCATAAAGAGAGAAAAAATATAGTTCTGCTTATTGTAAACAGCCTGCTTAATCCCAGAATGCTACAGATTTGTGTGTGACCTCATATTTGTGTAATCTGTGTTTGTCTAAGATGTCACAGAATATAACATCTTTCCATGAAAATAGTTGTTCTGCCTAGAGCTGATGGCCATTATTCTTTTCCTGGTAGCAACTGTCTTCATTGTCAGCTTTCCTCCAAAACGATGGCTTAATGAATGCTAAGAGTGTTCACTGCCCAGGTGGCCAAGAAGGCCAATGGCATCCTGGCTTGGATCAGAAATGGTGTGACCAGCAGGTCCAGGGAGGTGATTCTCCCTCTGTACTCAGCACTGGTGAGGCCGCTCCTTGAATATTGTGTCCAGTTCTGGGCCCCTCAGCACAAGAAGAATGTTGAGGCTCTGGAGCAAGTCCAGAGAAGAGCAACGAGGCTGGTGAAGGGGCTGGAGAACAGACCCTATGAGGAGCGGCTGAGAGAGCTGGGGTTGTTTAGCCTAGAGAAGAGGAGTCTGAGAGGAGACCTCATTACTCTCTACAAGTACCTGAAAGGTGGTTGTGGAGAGGAGGGAGCTGGCCTCTTCTCCCAAGTGACAGGGGACAGGACAAGAGGGAATGGCCTCAAGATCCGCCAGGGGAGATTTAGGCTGGAGATTAGGAGGAAGTTTTTCACAGAAAGGGTCATTGGGCATTGGAATAGGCTGCCCAGGGAGGTGGTTGATTCACCTTCCCTGGAGGTGTTTAAGGCACGGGTGGATGAGGTCTTGAGGGACTTGCTTTAGTGTTAGATAGGAATGGTTGGACTAGAAGATCCGATGGGTCCCTTCCAACCTGGTTGTTCTGTTATTCTGTGATTCTGTGAAAGCTGGAAAACATAGAAAACTGTACACTCTTACTTTCAGATGGGTGATAGAAGTCTGGAATAAAAAAAAAAAAAAATAGTAACCTGCTTTGGAAATTGCACAATGACTCCAGACCAATGCATTTTTCATAGTAGTAGGAATATCTAATACCTCTAAAGTTACAGGCATGGGGCTGTGAGAAAACAGATCCAGAGCTACCCAGGGAAAACCTATTAAAGAGTTTCTCTGGGAAGTTAGGAAGCATTATCTGATGATTTCCCCCTTTTCTCCAGCTAAAACCTGCTCAGGCCCCTCT
Organism: Coccyzus lansbergi; assembly: GCA_033558105.1. Classification (NCBI taxonomy): domain Eukaryota; kingdom Metazoa; phylum Chordata; class Aves; order Cuculiformes; family Coccyzidae; genus Coccyzus; species Coccyzus lansbergi. The sequence goes on from JAUMJK010000298.1 coordinate 43,354, forward strand.
GAGCTTGGGTATGGACCTGCATAAAGATATCATCTTACCTTTCCTTATGGCTGGACAGAGAACTGGACATTCAGCTACTTCATGCCCCATTCAGTGATGATTTACTCCTAGCAGAGGACAGTTCAGGGAAGGGCAAAGTGTTTCTTGACCTGTATTAGGAATACTGAAGGAGGAGAAGTCATGTTGCAGATTCCAGGCTGAGTTCTGGATAAATCTGGCAATATCTAGAGGCAGCTTTTTGCTAGCTTAATTTGGCTTTCTGCTATTCAGCATGAAAGCAGAGATGCTTCTTATTCAGACTCTGACTTTTAACCTCATTTTATTTGTTTATCCATACAGTCATGGGAGGGGAAGAGGAAACCCAGCAGTATCTTCCCAGCTGCAAAATGGAATTCAGCAGACCCAACAGGATCATTAGGAGTGAGGAAAAACTATCTTATATAAAATCAGCACATATTCACCACGACCTTCAAAGTTATCATAGTTCCATTGTAGTTATGAGTGTAGAGCTTATGCTCTGAGATACCTAATGTGAAACCCAAAGTACTGAGCAAAGGTACCAAAGCTTCCACAATTCCTCACTCTCTGTGGCTGTAGGAAAGCAGCTGGTGAGGAAACCAGGCACCAAATGCTGTCAGGCAGAGCCACTGCTGAAGTGGCCTGCCCACCGGACATTCTTTGCAAATGTAGGAAATTCATGTGGGGAGGTCACAGCACAATTATTACGGATCATTGTAGTTTTGTTAGTGATCAAACAACCTACCAGCTTTCAAATGCTAAATAGCATTTTGATTATTTTTCCTGTCAGAAGAAAACCTACAAAATGGTGTGACAATAGCATGCAATATATGTTTTAGTAGAATATATTTATATATACATACGAGTCGTTGAAAATCCTCGCAAAAGTTTTAAAGTTCAGAATGGGACTGAAAATTCAGTATCCACTGATTGACTCTACTTGCCTTATATATGATTTTATTTTCACTAATGTGCTTTTACGTATGCCTTGGTAGATGGTGTAATTTATTTAAAAATTTTGTGCCTACAATTACTATTCTGGTTTTTTTTCCCTTCGAACTTTTAGGGTACAGAATAGGTATAATTATGTAAAAACTGAGGGCTTGCTGTTGCAGGTGCATTTTAAGCTGTGAGTGCTATCTGAAAGACTTGATCCATGCCTGACAAACCCTCCAATCTTGACTTCATCTCTCCTGTAATTGATTAATAAGATAAAAATAAATATGTGCACAAGCTAATAAGCTAGGGGTGTCTGTTTGGGTAAATTCCACCATGTTTTTTTCTCCCTTTGATAGAAGCCTTTAGAGTTTTAGTACAAAATTACCCCGACTCCCGCCAGACATTCCACCATAACCCTTCAGTTACACACATACTTTGCTCCCTCCAGGTCATTTGTAATTGGCCTCTTTTCCTTTGTGTTCAGTAACCTCCTAGTTTTCTCTGGGCCTGTTCACAACTGAATTGTCACTAAAGAAAGAGTGGATAAAGGCAGACTTGAAGTCTGTGCAGAGGATAGGTAGGGACTTGCGATCTTGAATACAAGTGGGTCAAAAAATACATTCTTAGAAGCTGCTGAGAGATCTGGTCCGGAGTATTATACTACTCCCTAGGAGCTGCAATTTTTTTGCAATATGTCATAAACTCTACTACTGTGAAGACAATCTGAACATACTCAGTAAAGCAGCTGTGATAAACCACTGCTTAGTAGATACTTCAGACATATACAGGCAAAGATCTGCAGGCAGGAGCCCTGTTGTTTCTAAGACCTCCTCTGTGAGAGCTGTTGGCAACACCATCAGCCATCACAGTATGACACCTGTCTTTCTGCCAAAGGGCCTGTGTAATGGCTTGGAAATAGCTTAAAAGTTGCAGATCTTCTGAGATGAACCTCTCCCTCTGCACGTCCCCCACCTTCCAGACACACTCCGTGCATTTTTTTTTAATGTGCAAAGGGAGGATATGGGCCTTAGGGATCTATTCATGAATAACTTATACAATGTTTACATGAGGATTTTTAGGTAGTTTGCTCAGAAGTGTTTTGAACTGGCTGCACGAAATTGGTATTCATCATAATGAGCTTTTCTAAGTAAAACAGGGCACTGCACCATGTAGGGGTATGCAGTCTGAAGGAGCAGCTGAGAAGTAACAATCGGGCATGAGCAGGAACACCACCAGGCTGAGAAAAAAAAAGCATCAGGAGGGATTTGAAGCAGCACAGGAAGTTTGCATAAAGCAGAACATATTGTTATTCACTGTTAAGTGTCCAAACACCTTGAGTGTTGCTGGTGATTTCCTCAAAATTCAACATGAGGTGATTAAAAAATTGATCAACAAAGACTGAAGATGTGCAGACCCAAATGCTACAAAAATAATAAAAGTAAGACACAGTTACACATGATCGAACCTCATCTTTTCTTTTTGTCAGTAAACTTTCCAGTACATTGATGGTGTTTCCATTGATTTTTCTTATTTTCTTCCTCATGTTTCTTGAAGCCCACAAAGTAAAAAAAAGCAACATCAAGTATCCATAAACTCTCTTTTCCTTGTTCTTCCTTTTCTGGACTACAATATTTTCTCTAATTTGCCTTCTTTTTACTATTTCACTTTCTGCACTTTTCCTTCTATCCACCACAAGAAGTGAATTCAGAATTGAGGATAACTATGGGTGAGATTTTGGTAGCCAGAAAGCATACCATTACAATTGCTGTGTCAGCAGTTTTGCTGTAAGAGGCAGGAAGGTACTTTGTGAATATGAGCTCTGGCTGGAGTAGAGACCACTTCAGAGGCCAAAAAAGAAGGTGAGCTGCCAGAGACTGATGCTCACAGAACCCTTTTGCAGATAGAAATCAGAAACATTGCAGAAAGTAACCTTTTCTTTTCATGTCTTCTTTTAGGTACCCACCCTACAGTGTCATAGAATCATAGAATCGTAGAATAACCAGGTTGGAAGAGACCCATTGGATCATTGAGTCCAACCATTCCTATCAAACACTAAACCATGTCCCTCAACACCTCGTCTACCTGTGCCTTAAACCCCTCCAGGGAAGGTGAATCAACCACCTCCCTGGGCAGCCTATTCCAATGCCCAATGATCCTTTCTGTGAAAAAATTTTTCCTAATCTCCAGCCTAAATCTCCCCTGGCAGAGCTTGAGGCCATTCCTTCTTGTCCTGTCCCCTGTCACCTGGGAGAAGAGGCCAGCTCCCTCCTCTCCACGACCTTGACCTACACCAATCTCCCCCACAAGTCCCTCCTTACAAAAGCAGCCACAATGAGAAAAGGCATATCTCATCCTGTTGCTCAGTTTTGAGTTTTGTGGTCTTTTAAACCTCAGGGGAAAGAGGTGAAAAAGCAACACGGTTCCTTAAGTTTCATCCTTGACTGCAATAAGGTAGACACAAATTACAGTGCCATGTGACAGAACCCCATTTCAACCCATACGGGCTAGGTATTTGCATTCCTATAACTCAGCCATTGTTGTAAAGGAAAAAGAGCTTACCATGGGACAAACTTCACCGAACCTTCCGTAACTGTAATAACAGCTTAGAGAACTGCTATGCATTCCAGAAATCTTGGGTAATCATGTAAATCGTAGAATCATAGAATCATAGAGTCATAGAATCATAGAACAACAGGGTTGGAAGGGACCCATCGGATCTTCTAGTCCAACTATTCCTATTTCAAACACTAAACCAAGTCCCTCAAGACCTCATCCACCCGTGTCTTAAACACCTCCAGGGAAGGTGACTCAACCACCTCCCTGGGCAACCTATTCCAATGCCCAATGACCCTTTCTGTGAAAAACTTCCTCCTAATCTCTAGCCTAAATCTCCCCTGGCTGATCTTGAGGCCATTCCCTCTTGTCCTGTCCCCTGTCACTTGGGAGAAGAGCTCCCTCCTCTCTACAACCTCCTTTCAGGTAGCAGTAGAAAGTAATGAGGTCTCCTCTCAGCCTCCTCTTCTCCAGGCTAAACAACCCCAGCTCTCTCAGCCGCTCCTCATAGGTTCTGTTCTCCAGCCCCTTCACCAGCCTCGTCGCTCTTCTCTGGACTTGCTCCAGAGCCTCAACATCCTTCTTGTGCTGAGGGGCCCAGAACTGGACACAATATTCAAGGAGCGGTCTCACCAGTGCTGAATACAGAGGGAGAATCACCTCCCTGGACCTGCTGGTCACACCATTTCTGATCCAAGCCAGGATGCCATTGGCCTTCTTGTCCATCTGGGCACACTGCTGGCTCATGTTCAGTTGGCTGTCAACCAACACCCCCAGGTCCCTCTCCTCCTGGCAGTTTTCCAGCCAGACTTCTCCCAGTCTGTAGCTCTGCATAGGGTTGTTGTGCCCCAAGTGCAGGACCCGGCATTTGGCCCTGTTAAACCTCATGCCATTGGACACTGCCCAGCGGTCCAGCCTGTTTAGGTCCCTTTGCAAAGCCTCCCTACCCTCCAGCAGATCAACACTTCCACACAGCTTAGTGTCATCTGCAAACTTGCTAAGGGTACCCTCAATGCCTTCATCCAGGTCATTGATAAAGACATTGAAGAGGGCTGGACCCAGCACTGAGCCCTGGGGAACACCACTTGTCACTGGCCTCCAGCTGGACTTAACACCATTTACCACCACTCTCTGGGCCTGGCCATCCAGCCAGTTTTCTACCCAGGAGAGTTTGCACCTGTCCAGGCCAGAGGCTGACAGTTTCCGTAGCAGAATGCTGTGAGAAACTGTGTCAAAGTCTTTACTGAAGTCCAGAAAGACCACATCCACAGTCTTTCCCTCATCCAGCAGCCGAGTCACTTTGCCATAGAAGGCAATCATGTTGGTTTGGCAAGACCTGCCTTTGGTAAACCCATATTGACTGGGCCTGATCACCCGGTTCTCTTGCATGTGCTTCATGATAGCACTCAAATGTTGGTAGACACAATCTCTGTACACCTAAATTTTGACATATCAGTGATCACAATATTCTTAAACATTATCCTGCATTTGTGTTCAAAAATAATCATTTGTAACTTGTATGTGTGTATATATATTTCAGCATTAATAGAAAAGATGAAAGAAAAAAGAATAAAAAGTATGAATAGTCTAGGTATGCTGTGTGTGCATATACTTCTGGGAAGCAGGCAAGATAAACCCTTTTAAAAAAGGTCAGAAAATTCCAGAAGTTGAAATGCTGTGTTAATAATTTTTTTTTTAAAAAAAAAAGGTTGCAGAAAAGATGCCTTGCTGAGTCCATGTTCAGTTGGCTTTGAGTGCTGAGCCAATGTGAGGTCCAGGCAGAAAAGTTATAAATTCATACAAGAATTAAAAACAGCTCTTTGGACTCTGCGGAGAATTGAAACAAGAACAAGACTTGCGTCTGCTATGAGTACCTGTGCCCCACTGGAAACAATCTTAAGATATACTATTTGGCCAGAAACTGAAATGATGACTCAGCTATTTACTTGAAGCCATAATGCTACTAACTATAAATATCTCCAGACTTTTGTTTGCCAACAAACCTTAAAATGGTGCCATTTGCTGCAGCTCTCAAAACTCCAGTGTCACATACCTTTATATATTGGAGTGCGGCTATATAGATTCAAGAAGCTACCTGAAAGGAAATCACAAGGTGTTCTGACACCACAGCAAAATTTCTATCAAGTACATGTGAAATGTAATAATATTATAGTATAATAATTACTGAATCAGTCTGTAACCTGAAGAGTGACTGTGAAAAGACTAGCTCAGGTAAGTACTTTCCTAAGGAGTCCTGCTATCATGCAGATACAATTTTACCTAAACTTAAACTTAAATAGTAGAAAATCTCAGTAAGCAGCAAGGCTGTCAGATTTATTAAAAAGTGGCCAACATTTGTTCAGCAAATGAAGAAGAAACAATCTCATTGCAACAACAACAAAACCAGTGAGAAGAACCCAGATCACATATTCAGCATCCAGTATTCAATTCCTAACACATATTTTCCTTCCTTTTCTTCACTGAAGGTGTGTCTAATTAAGACATTCTTTCTTATTTTCTGACAAAGTTTCATTGCAAACGAAATAAAGGGAATGGCTCCCGTGAAAGTTGCAAAGACTAAGGCATCAGTAGAACTCAGAGTTTCCTGTTTGCTTTGTAACGTTGCAGTTCAGGAGAGAAAAGAAGTGCCAAATCTGATGTCAGCAGTCACCCATATGGCAACAGAGAATTATAATCTCCCAAATCCCTTTAAATAGCTTACAAGCGCTATTTTTAACATTAAGGTGAAGGGTGCACTCTGAAAGAAGCGTTCACTTCTTCATCAGACACAAGGCTGCTAACAAAGCTGTCACCTCCACCCCTCCCACAACCACCAGTGTCACCATTTGCAGCTCCAGTGCCAGCACCTTCAGCGGCCCCAGTAAGCTCTGATACTGCCCCCTCCATCATCAGCACCAATGAATTTCTCACTGTTACTGCTTCTGATACAAGTCTAGCCAGCAGCCCTTTTAAACACCTTTGAGCCTCTCCTTCTCTCTCTCTCACATTGAAACATTTCAGCTTACAGTCTATTTTTTAAACAGTCAAGTGCTGGCTTTTAAAGCATTTGATGTCTCTAACATTTCAGCCCCTTCCTTCACACCTTCTGCTCATAGGGCCAAGCGATATGTGAGGAATTTCTTTTGGTTTCCAAAAAAAGTATCCTTTGTTTTCTTTTCACAAGAATTCACCTCATGCCCATGTTTGGCTGAAGCACAATGGAAGAAAAATAAACTTTGTACAGTATTATCAGAAAACGTTAACACAGCACATGCAGAATTGCTGAAAGACAAAGGATTTATCAGTATTAAAAATGTCTTTAATTTGTGAAAACTGGAAATTTGCCAGAATGGCTTGCTTGTTAATTTTAACCATTGAATACAGCCCTTAAACTGCTATTTGTGAGACTTCTACAAACATCAGAGGTGTTTTTTTCTCTTACTTATCTGAGTGTATTTTTAAGTCAGAGAGTCATTAGAAAAATTAATTATTATTTTTCAGCTAAAAAATATGTACATTGCCCTTCTTGCTGAATATTAAATTTGCTGTATAGCTTTGTGAAAATGTAGGATAAGACCAAATAAATAAGGCTAAAATTAAATTGAACAACTAAATATACATTCCACTTCATGAACCCTTTACATAAAGTGGACATTTCTTTCCTGTTTGTAAAAGCTGATCACAAACAATAGTACCTCAATCCATACACATCTTTAGAATGAACTATGTGTCTCCCTAATGAGTGTAAGAATTAAGAAAACAAGGTGTCATTGTTAATTTGGAACACAATACTTTCAGGGAAACTCGTCTGTGCTAGTAAACTGAAAATACTTGCAAACCCTGTAGCAAATGTCAAAACCTACAAGACAGCTCACCTGTGACTACAGGATAAAATGGATGAATGTCTCAATTTTATTCTCTGTGCTCAGCAGATTTTACTTTGGTGTAAATAACACATGTTTTTAGCAATTGAAATATTTTTATTTGTTAGGGCTTAGACTCCATGCCACTTTGCAAGAAAATATGCTGTCTATTAGAACTTCTTTCCAGAGAATAATGCTGCTGCCTAGATTCCTGTCTAATTACTGGGAAACATCAGAGCTCCTGCTTCAGACTTTCTCTGGATTCAGGAATCTACATTTATGATCTTTAGTCAGATCACATTCAGAACTTGGAGAAGTGCATTAAGTCAGTGGAGAAGGTATTTGATTAGTCTTCAAGGAAAAGATTAATCAAAATTCCTTAGAATACTTGGTGATTCAAGATACCTTTAGAAGAGCTGTTGGGCACAGATTAGACATATCCCATATTTCTTTGACTAGTGGAAATGCAACACAGGAAGAAAGGACAGATAACTGGAGGAGCATTAAAAAAAAAAATCAAAGAGGAGAGTGGGTGTCAATGAAGTGAAGAAAATGGTAAATTCCTGAGTCAAATGAGTCTAACAGTTTAATAGAATACTGGAAATACTAGTCTAACCCCATGTACAATTTTTATAAGCCACAACTAATGCCATCACTTTATAGAAGAAAATGTAAAACTTGCTTAAAACCTGACATTCTCAGTTATTCCCAGACATTGCTGATTACCAGCAAATAATCTCAGAACAACACTATCACTCACAAAATGGTGCTCACTATATCTGTGGCAGTTCCACAAAACTGTACCATGAGACATGAGACTCTTTTGTCTCAATGCTATGACATAACTATCTCATAAGTTGGATGGTGGAGACCAACCGCTTCTGAAATATTGCTTATCTACTCAAGTTATATGCATTTCTTCACAGCCTTGGCTATACACCCTCTACACTGATGTCTCATTAGAAACTGATGCTCAAATAATGCTTTCCCCATCTTTTGTTAGGTCCAGTGTTCAAAACCTTCACATTCAGAAGGCAGCTGTGAATATGAAAGTGATTCTCTCATGTGAAGAATCAATATCTTCATTCTTTACAGTGTGAGAGTACAGTAAAGCAGTCTTGCATTTTTGGTTGAACTCCCAGCAGAAAAAATAGTGACCAAGGCAAACTCAAACCTTTCTGTGCGTATCTCGACATCCAGTTGTTCCAGGTAACCTCACTTCTAACCCAATTTGTTACTTTTACCCATAATCCACTTTCCACTCCTCCATATTTGATATGGTTCTTGAAAGGAAGACAAGGAAATCCAGCTTACATTTAAGTCACTGAGATAGTGCCTTCTCACAAAGATGATGCTAAAGCCAGAGAGAAACACACAATATCTCAAAAGTAGGCTACTGGGGTCGATGGGCCATTGCCTGTATCTTTTTATCAAAATCACAATTGGACCAGTCTCTAGTTTTGTATAAAGTCATCATCAGGTAACTTCTACACTCTCTCCAGGACAGTGATTCATTTCCTTCTTGTTCAGTGTCTCTTCACTGCACATACAGATTTTTGACAGCCTGTCCTAGGTGGTCTTCTAATTTGGCCCAGTTCTGTGTTATAGCCTGCTGGCCTATGAACCTCTATTTCACTATGGCTCATCTCTTGTGCTCACTCAAATCTTTGCATACTAATGTCTCTAAGGACTCCATGTTTGCAACAGATAACACTTATTTCAAGTGTAATTCCTGCACACCACCAGCAATCCGTGCAAGCTGAGTTCCACACAAACAAATTGCTTTGCAGGATCAGGGCATTAAGTTTCAACTGAATATCTACTGAATATAACACCCTTCTTCATTTCTCTAAGGGAGTTGTTTCACCTTCATAATTCTTTCTGCTGTGGGCGTTCATTTACCATTCTGACATAATCTAGTGCCTCTCTGCATGATGCTGATGATGTTTTTGTCAATGTGAAGAATGCAGTACAATTGTGGCAGAAATTGTCTAAGAAACTGAGACCTTAATATGTACCATCTGTTTTACAAAAAAGCTCAATGTGGTAATGCATGTGCAATACCAGAAGCAATATCTCTAAGACATGAAATGAACATATGCTGTCTAAGAGCCTTCAGGCTGACATTGAAAAAGAGAAAAGATAGTACTTCAAGGCAAATATTGTCCCAATAGAAAGACTGCCAGAACCAATATGGCTCAGTCTGTTGACAAGTCTCTGGTGAACAACTTCATATAAAGACAAGCACATTGTTATGGGATGTACAGCTCTATGCCCCATTTTTTTCAGCTTGGGGAAAAAAAAGTAGAGAACACCTTCACTGTCATGCTGGCTATTCTCCTGTTTCAGATCAACAGATGTTGTCAGATGAAGACATCCTATCCATTATTCTTTGATTAACTCTTTTTTAAAACAAGTCAATGAAACTCACACTAGCTTCTTGTACCAGGTTAAGTAAGTAGCCTGCTTGGAAAGAAAGAACTGAAGGAAGCCTCTGCTTTCTAATGTATTTTTTTAGTTTCATTCCTAAATTAATACACTTTATGCATGAAGATATCTGCTATTCTGAAGCTAAAATGATATCAAAACTACAGTACATACCAGAAGACACAGTAATTTTATTTTAAAGTCTGTTATCTTTAAATGAAAGGATTTAAGTTACTGTCCTGTCAGCCACAGTTTATACAAATACAGTCTAAAATCAACATTGCTTTCATAGAGCAGATAAACAAAAAATGCAATGTTACAGAACAGCTGTCTTGTGATGACATTTTATTTGTCTTCTATTATATATAAAAAAAATTTGACAACTAGCTTCCTCTAATTTTGACAAATCAGACATTCTGAGTGTCACTCTTCCAAAAACATTTTTGTTTCCTAGATTTTTTTGGGGAGAGGGGAATATATAAGTAATTATTATATATATATAAAAGTAATTATTAAATATTTTATGCATTATATATTTGTGTTTGCAAATAGTTTTTAACTAAAGTGGTGGAGGATGATATTATAACCTATATGTGAATTTGTTGCTATCTATAACAACATCAGTACCTTTCATGATACAAAGAAATGTAACCAGTTCTTTTTGAAGTTAATGGTAGGAATCTGTCAGTAGTCTTTACTTAAAAAAATATTGTTTCAGGAATACTCCAGTGTTTTCTATTTAGAATACTCAGGGGTATCTAAAGCTATTGCTTAGCATGTCTATTAAGCAGTCTTGATTAAATTTTGATGTTTTAGGTATTATTCCACTAGGGCTCTGATGTCTTTTAAGCTATGCCATCCTAAAAGTGAAATAACACACCGATAATGTGGGACCGTGTTTGTAGACCTAGAACATATGCAATGGATCTTAGTAGCTTCACACCTTAAAATGACTGCAGGTAATCCTCAGCATTTCTCCTGTGGATTTTGTTAGTTCCACAGGAGGGAGTCTTTTTTCTATAGATTATAGATGCTACAAACATGCTAAAGGAGTTCGTAAACACTGCTTGAGGAAGCTACGCTTCTTTAGATCTCAGAAACTCTGCAGGAGGTGACTTTTCCACCACAGATCTCAGAAGCACAGGCTATTTTAAGTACAGTATAATTCTAATTAACTACACCATCAATTATGTCAAACAAGGGCACAATCACTGACCTTTCACTAAAGGCATAACCATCAAAGCAGGGGTTTTTTTAAACTATATAAGAGAAGACAACCAAAAGAAGACCTCACATTCCTATCTCTGGAGACTGTAGTGGATACAGATATCACAAGAGTGGAGGAAACTGGTATCAACGTAGCTAGTTCTCTGGACAGTGGTGTGCTTTGTAATGGGAGTTGGCTTCTTCACCTGATGTTTGGTAAATTCTGTGCATTTATAAGATGAAGAATTTCAAAACCAACGTGCTCACTACTTCCTGTAAAGTTTTTTCTATAATCAGCAAAATAAGCTTGATTCAGATACAAAACCTTTTGAATACATGAGTTTTAACTAAAAGCTGTTGTAATAACCAGGAGCAAGCAAAACAAAACCATAGAAAACATCATTTGGGAAAAAAATGAGCAAAAGATTTTGTTACTACATATAATCACAACAGGAATTATTAATTGTTTAGAATATACTGTATCTATAAAAACTACTGATAGACAGATGAAATGTTGAACACTGAAGACTGACAACTAGCTGAGGTAAATGCTGCTGTGGGACTATTAGAGATTAATTTCAGATTCCATTTGAAACACAGAAACAACGATACAAGTTTCTATCAAGTTCCAATTTAGTAATCTCAACCTTTTCAGAAATAACTTTTAAAGTCTTGTTCACATTTTTAAATGAACAGACAACTGTGTTGAGGCACTGTTTAGCTAAACTTTCTTACTGCAAATATTTCAAAATCAGTATAAAATAAATTTTGAAAACCATCAACAATGCAGCTGAATGGATTATGTAAAAAAGCACATGATGAACAAATTGTTATTAAGACCTGCTATTAAAGCCTACAGAATGAAAACCAAGAATATGATATATAATACCTCCATATATTCTCTTCAAGTGCTGCCTAAATCAAACAAAAAAACCGAACTATGGACACAAAGTCTTTTAGAAGTAGAACTTGGAAAACAAATGTTCCTTCTATCTAACATCTGAATTGCTGCCTAGATGTGTCTAATTTTGTCCATTAAATATCAAGAGAATAGAACCACTTAACAGTACCAGTGTTAAGAGGATTAAGCCAGGCATCTGTAAACCACAAGGGTGTAACAATTTTCCCATTAAAAATTTACTTCTTTATGGAAACATGAAAATGAACCTAGATTGGAAGGTCCACTCTGCTATGCCTAGGCAATTTGGACTTGATCTGGAAAACACTCCAAACCCCTCTTATATACTCTAACTAGAATAAGGACACTGGATGTAAAATCTCTCAGGTCTCAAGTAAAATACATGGCAACCACTTCAGTGGAAAAGAGAACATAGAATTTTATCATCTCTTGAACAGAATTGACTGGGGAGTGAGAAGAGACATGGAGAAAAATAGAATAAATAAGTCAAATAATGACCAAGATGAAGTCCCTAATATCCCAAACTCTATGAGCGGGAATTCGTCTTGGCTAATATCAGTTGGTAGTTGTTAACAAGTGAGTTGTTTAAGCTAATCATCTAGGGCCCCTCTCTAATTAATGGAGAGAAACAGACAACTCCAGAGAATAATTAGTCCCATCTCTGATGTACTAGGATGGAACGAATTAGCTATGGAAGAGCCTAACACTCCTTGTTGACTGTAGTGGAAACCCAGACGATTTACTTAATGGGGATGCCTATCTTTTAAACTAGTAAAATTAGACAAAATTATGATATTTGGACTACAAGGAAGAGGTACATGGCTTAAGCAAATGCTGCTGATCTTCTCTTTGACCTCCTTTCCCACATTCCCATAAATATCTGCTTTGCCGACTGCCTTATCTATATTGTTTAAAAGGCTATAGAATGTCTTCGATTTCTCTGACCATTTGATATCGTCTTATCCTCTGGTTTGCCAAAAGCTCATATTGTAAAACATATTTCAAGTGCTGCACTGAAATTCTTCATTTGTGTCTTGAACTGCAAGTGTTATTATCGCATATAACTGCTGTATGTCTTCCATTTTCAGCAGTGTGATTTTATGAGTACAAGTTTGTTTAGACTTAGGGAAACGTATTTTCTTTGGAAATCTAGACCAAGAACTAAAACAAACCAAAAAATATGCATTCTAAGAGGAATAACAACAATAATAGTAATAATAATAACAAATTAACATTAAAGCTAGCATGAGGAAATGAAGAAGTAAGGAAATTATAAGGACAAGGCAGAAGGATGTTTGTTGTCTACATCACATCTTTAGGCAAGGCAAACTAATAAGTAATTTGATGGTAAATATCAATTTCTACCAGAGGCTTATACATGGAACTGTTTCTAGAAGAAAGAGAAAGACCAAATGTGCAGGCATATTACCTACAAGTCTGAAAATACTGAGTAACAGCATCCCTGTTGTTACATCCCAACAGCACAGATGCTCATTTGGTCTAAAAGGTGTTGCTACACAAGCCATAATGTGTGAAATACACATCTGACAGACACAGTGCACGTAGTACTGTACAGGGAGAGATCAGTTATCATGGCTTAAAGGAAAAGGACCCCAAAAGTATTCTAGACATGGGCAGATTATACTTTCTGTGGCACAAGATTACATAGAGAACAGTAGAAATGAATAAAAGCATTGCAGATATAGAAGCGTGTATTTATTCTGCAGTTTGGTTTTACATGAAATGTTAGTATAATTTAACACATTTTTATTAGCCCTGACTTTGGTGGAGAGAATGAGGATTAAGAGCCTGCTCACCAATAGGATACAACATATGGGGGGAGAAAAAATGACATAACAGAAAACCACAAATAATGCAGTTGCACTGTACTTTGGTCTCTATTTTGTATGCTATCATAATTTAGTCTCTCCTGTATTTTTCCATGAATTCTTTAAAGCCAGTGAATAACAATAAATGTTTGTTCAGTATCCCTTCTTGCTTTTTAATTTCTCTTTTTTTTGATTTTATAAGACTGGCTTCCTATTCCCTATTTATTGGAAAACCTAGTTAAAAGTTGACTTAGTTAAAATTTGCATGCATTTAACTTAAAAAGCAAGATTTTTCCAGGAGAACATGCACAATAACTGACATTTTTTTTCTAACTTGAAACTTACATTTTGAAGATAATTTTCTTCAGATTTTCATCTGATGAACTGAATTCTTGTTCTTCAACATCTGAATTTTATTATTTGTGATAATGAGCACTGTTGAGCATGTGGGAAGATGTAGATCAAGTGAGACAGCAAGCCAAACCTGAACCTTGACCTTTTCTTCCAGCCTCCTTCATGATGTGCTACTCGTAGCTTTATAAAAGGGTTCATTTTTAAAAAGATTGGGTTTGCCTTCTCCATTCAAGTGCAACTAAAGAAGAATGAATTTATGTTGTTTCTGGTTTACAGCAAGGTACTTCACACATTTCTATTTACTGTGCCTGGCCCAAATACAGTTACAGTAGCTGTTGTTCATTCCATCACTGAGTATATGTGGTTTGTACAATGAACTGCATCAGGTCAAACAGTGATGACTAATAAGACTAATAAGACTTATTCTGTGTTGGAGCCAACAAATCCTTTATCAGTACTTCAACCATTCTGCTTATGTGGCCTCATTGTTAAGATTATGTCTTTCATCTGTTGAAGCTAATCCCTTTCATATACAATTTTAGCAAGTAGCTTATAAAATGTGTATTAAAGCAGTATTGACTTGTCCAACAATAAAAAGTACAATTAGGCTTCCAACACAGAGCATTATCAATTTGCATAAAAACCTCTCTAACCCGTTCCTTTTCTGCAGAATATAACCGAGAGGTTACATTCTGTACCACACACCAGTAATTTACTATAAATCAGGAGATAACTGTACCTGTGTAATAATATTCACTCTCTTTGTGTAAATATTTTAAAAGTGAATTTACATGCCAAATGTATCAATAAGAAATAATATTAAAGATCATTACACTGAATGACCAACTACAATGGGTTCCTTTGATAATATCCCAAAATGCAATAACTCAAGACTTACTTACTGATAGTACCTGTCCTGATAGAGTCACAGGTAGGGTCACACTGTAGACTCAGTTTTATCATACTTTGCAGTTGCAATAGCTCATTTTCATAATGTACTATTTAAACAAGAAGCTTATGAGAACTGCAGAAGAGTAATAATGACCAGTCTATGCATAAAAATGTATATATAAATAGTTAGGCTTCCAACACTAAGCATTTCCGTCTAAGAAGATTATTTAATATCCCTCTTGCAAAATTTCTCATTTCCATAACCAAATAAGTACTATTGTCTATTCCCTCTCCAAGTACTACAACTCTTTGTAGCACTACAGGAATTTCTTCTCTATGTGTACTTTGGAGTGTATTAAATTAGATTTGTAAAGTACATACCAAATAGTAAATAATAGGGAGAAATGATTCATACAGGTTTCAGACTCTCTGGAATTAGCCAAAAAAAATCAGAAGAACAGACTACTTGCTGTTGACTGCATCTGCCTACAGAGAGCACAAAAATTCCTCATGACTAGAGATGATTAGCCTTCTCTTCACTTACTTAATAAAGAAAAGTATTTCCTTACCAAGGTAACACAAGATGACATTGCCTCGGGTCACTGCAGGGCATGTCATATCATGTAACACAACATAACCTGATGAAACCTGATACAACAGGCCATGTGTCTGTTGCCTATTTGTAGAAAATGTTACTTTTCTCAGAAGAGAGGACAAGTCACTACAGGTAACAAAACATTAGCTCTACCTTTTAGTCCAAAGGATTCCGTGTTTGCAATTAACTTGACGTTTAAGTCCAAATCACAAGGAACAGGAACAAATTCCTCTTCAGTTATGCAATGTTACCTATATTGGCAAGGAAATTTCTGAGGCTGACTTTTAGAGAAAGTATATTTAATCAGCAAAAGTTTAGATTAGAGAGTATAAATTTGCCCTGTGAAATGAACCTGCTCACAAAACCAGTAAAATTGCTAATCACTCATTTGTTATAGATCTCAGGAATATGTCAGTCTGCCCATTTCAAGATAGCACAGCTCTTAACATTTGACTATTAAATGATAGTATATTTTAGAAGAGTAACAATTTACAAAAATAACAGAAAAATATGACTTGCATTATAAATGTTAAATAGACCTATTTATTCCATTATTAAGCAAAGGAAACACTAATCTATAACAAAAACTTTTAAGTGGTCTGCTACTGATCAAATGATTATACACTCAATGAACTTTTAAAAATGTCTAATCTCAGCTGCCAGTAAAAAGTGAATTTATTTTAAAAGAAACCTGTATATCTAAATACCTTAAGGCACTACTTTTGAAACCTTAATCCTCTTGAACTCTTTGCTGAAATAAACACCAAGAGCTAAGAGGAAACATTTTCAGAAATCAATTGTAAGAGAAAAATAAACTAATGTTACTCCAAATTAACAAATAAGAAGACTAATTAAATTTTAACAATGTTTGAAAGGTTTGCTGTGCTAATCAGATAAAGTAGTATAAATTTCTCTCACATGCACATGTAATGAAGGGCCAATTATAATGTA
The DNA here is from genome assembly GCA_033558105.1 of Coccyzus lansbergi. Classification (NCBI taxonomy): domain Eukaryota; kingdom Metazoa; phylum Chordata; class Aves; order Cuculiformes; family Coccyzidae; genus Coccyzus; species Coccyzus lansbergi. Next base: position 59,899 of record JAUMJK010000298.1, read on the forward strand.
CAGAAATTCACTCCAAATTTTACTGAACCTGTATAAGTAGGTTCCCAGAACTAACTGATCTTTACTGTCTTTCAGAACCAAGAGGTTTATTCATGAAAAGGAGGAGAGGAAGGAAGGAGGCAAGGAGGTAAGGAAGGAATGGAGGAAAGCAGGAATGGAGGAAGGCAGGAAGGAAGGCAGGAAGGAAGGAAGGCAGGAATGGAGGAAGGCAGGAAGGCAGGAAGGCAGGAAGGCAGGAAGGCAGGAAGGAAGGAAGGAAGGAAGGAAGGAAGGAAGGAAGGAAGGAAGGAAAAGTGGAAGGAAGTAAGAGATGCTACTTTTTATAAAGGTATTATTTTGCCAACATAAACAACAAATAACTACACAAGTCTCTTGTCATAGCTTTAGGCTTTCACAACTGCATTCCCTTCTTTTAACAGTCGTTTTGGGGTAAGGTGTCCTTTGTTCCTTTTTATTGTAGAATACATGTTTGGGAAATGTAGGAAGTATAGTAATTCATTAAACAATGTTATTTATTATTACAAACATCCATAGAGGACTTGTAAGTTCCATACCCGTGTTACTTGTTCTTTCCTACAGTATCTTAAAAATCCGTATTTGGTACAATGTTGTGTTTCAGCATTTCCTTTTGTGTAAGTACATTATGTATTTACGTAAGGATTGCCAAATAAATAGATACAACTACAAACCAAGATCTGACAGAAATGGAAGTTCTCAGGAGAAAGAAACTACTGTTTGGTATCCAAAATACATTTTTTTGCATTTGGACTTTATACCCTTAGCAAGAAGGATTGTTGTAAGAAGAGGTACAGAATTAGAAGGCTGTTTTTAAAATATAGCTCTTTTTCAGCCTCACAGTATGCTGAAAAATCAGTCCTTAACAAATATAAGAAAAATTGAAAAAGCTAGATATGAATGCTTTTTTTATATTTGAAGCAAATTCCATTCACTGTATCTGAACATCTAATTTCATAAAGCTGCAATTTGCATCTGAACTTTGCATTCTAGCATTTTTAGTTTAGAAACATTAAATTATTTTTAATCCTCAGCAGTGAAAACCTGCCACCAGTCTATGCTGGCAGCGATATACAAAGGCATGAGCAATACAATCACCTCAGAGGAAATGCTGCTTTACTGTTTCTCCTCAGTTTGACCCTTGCTAGCATGCATGAATCAAATCAAGAGCTTGAAGATTTTGCAGACCTGGATTAACATATTTGCAGGGCTCTGTTGGATTTTCACAAAGAAAGCAGATATGGAAAGAAAAACTCTTTGTTGTTTATGGAAAGTCTGATAAACATGTGGTCAACACCTGGATTTTAAAGGGATTTTATTCCTTGCTCAATAAAAGTACACTACTCACCTTCTGAGGCATTCAAACAATAAAATAAGATGATAGCAACAAAATGAGCTGCCACATGTAGTTTTCTTCACCTCTTTGATATTTTTTAATAACAATGAATCAACTTTTTAAAACAAAGGGAGTAAAGTAACCAGTTAAAAGGGAAAATCCATATAAAATGTGCATTAGAACATAGAAACACATGTACCATGAGGCATATGTTTTCCTAATAAACATTTTTTTCTGGGAAAATATCATATTTGAGAATACTTTTCCACATGACCATGTTTTGCATCTTGGGAATACCTGATAAAACTGCTGTATGTGAATGATAAAAAATTATTACTTACTAGAGTTTCTGTACATCCCACTGACCTCTGCAGGGTTAATGAGAGAAAATTCTGTCCTTTAAGCATAAAACATTGCTATTTAGTACAGGCAAATATATGCACAAGAAATTGCATTAAATTAGAATTGAATCTTTGCTGGCTTCTCTGCCATTATGCATTAAAAGAAAGGCAAAAGGTGTCTCCATACTAACATAGCTCTCAGTAATCAGGAGAAGTAGCAGCATAGCAGCCCTTTTTCGATCACTGGAATACTGTCCCTATTCTGCTTGTAGAATGAATTGGAGTTATTCTTTTTTTTCCCTCTAAAGCACATAGTACATATACCATTACCACCAGAAATGTGTGGGCCTGGGCAAGAAGACAACGTGTGGCAGACCAGACCTGTAGGTTGTCTTTTTATACACCAACCATCATGTTTCAAGTCTGGTCAAACTAATGGCTCCAGGGAGTGAAATACTCCATGTTAAATAACTTGCTTTTAATGTTCTAATGGTAAGCAAGATAAATCCCATTCCAAAAGTCAGGACTGTGGGACTTTCTTTTCACTTACGCCACTCAATGCAAGACATTTGCCAGTCCAGAATCCCAACCAACCAAATCTAGGAACTTCCAGGAACACATCACTCTTTTACCTATGGAAATTTTCCTATGGAAAATTATAAAAAGGTGGCGAAACGTTTAATTCCACTTTGTATTGAAGTCAAAGTCTTTCCTTAAGTAGATAAGACTGGTAAGATTTTCTGTAGATACAATGCAATATCTATAGAGGGTGAAATGTGATCTGAAGTTCCTGTAAACAGCAGTTGTTTCAAGAGTGTATGTCTAAAAGGAATGAAAGATGTAGTGACTCCAGCTTCACTCGGGGGAAAAAAAAAGGAAGAATTTTAAATTTCAAACAGAATCTTTCTTCTAAAACTTCTATAATATTAGTTAGTACTCAGGAAATTAAGCATACAATTAGATGTGAGAGTAAGGTAAGCCGAACTGATTGCAGTTTCAACCGCTAACAATTTCTAGAAAAAAAGGAAGGAAGTAACAATCGAGTCACAGATAAGGAAGAAAATTCAGTGACCTCCTATTCTGTTCTACGTCACCATTTCTACATTAATGAGTATCTTCGCTTAGTTAAAAGTCTTGCATATATATACAAAGCAAAACTTCAGTAAGAAAAATATGTATGAATTTGTTACCTTGTACAGCAACACGCTTCTAGAGAGCATCTATATATTTTAGCCAGCATTTTTCCCATGTTCAGCTATAATCACAAGTTAACTGACTCATGTCAGGGTTTAGTGGAGTCCATTTCAGTTTCAGGTAGAAATTCAAAACAACTAATGAAGCAAAACAAACAGAGAAAGACAATGTCCGTCCACTAAGGCAACAGTACATATGAGCACTGAGCACACCTCACTTCCACCTCAAAGTACATTTGCATCACACTTGAAATCTTATGGCCTGATCCTGTCACATGCCAATGTGCTCTTTTCACACTGACTATACGGACAAAAGAACTCAGAGGGTTAGACCTTTATACATTTCATTGCTTACCTGACGTTTATCAATCCGAAATACTGGCTGACTTGAATAAGCTCTATTATGGGGAAACACAAAGAACATGAATTTTCTTCTCTGCTATTAACAGATATCATTCACTTTTACTATATACATCAAGCTGCCAAGTAACATATCTTTGTGAGCAGAATGTTTAAATTAAGCAGCTTTCAACAAAGAAAGTATATAGTTGCCAGAGGAACAATGGGGTTTTTTTAATATTTAAAGGGGTTTCCAGACTGAAGCAAACTTGAAAAAAGAAAAATTTTAAGAATAAAAAGATGTATCTGGCTGTGGGGAAAGAATAGACATAATTATTATGGGTTTGTTTTTAGAAGTTATCTGCTTAGAAGAGTCAAATGTTCTTTGACTTTGAAAACTTCATTTTGTTTCTCAGATTTTGTGCTTTACTCCTGTTATAAACATATGTAAATTTTTTTCAAGAAATAAAATATATCTAAGCAAAAATAACTGATGATGTTGTCAATTCCATATGTTAAAAAGTCATGGAATCATTCTATAAACATTATGATTTTGATAAAAATACCAAAAGTTTTAAGAAAGCAGTTTTTATAGTTCTTTCATTTGTCTTTTCACTTCTGAGCTTTATGAATAGCTAAGGTGGCAAAGTAAATCTTTTCATACTGAATTTATAGACTAGAAACTTAAATTTTAGAAACGAAAGATGGCGTTCATATACATTTCCTTGATTGCATGATTTGGTGCCACAAGAGCAAACACCATAAATGTTGAGGGTTACCACAATGAAAGATAGTTAAAAGAAAATAAATGCCATGGGAGATTATGCCTGAGAACACATACTGCAGAAATACCTTGTCTGAACTGAAAATGTGTTGTATATATACTGTAGTATGATGTATAACTTTGCAAGTATTTTCTACCTTTGATGCTCAGTTATGGTTTATCTTGAGCAGTTCTTTCTTTTCTTCCCCATGAGGAACACGACATACATACTTTCTTGGTTAAACTAGAAATGCAACTGAGTTACATAATGCAGGTCTAAACCAGGACTAAAAAGTTCGGAGTCAACTGTAGGGTTTTCACTTTTCTGCACATAGGGACAGTGACCACTCCTCAAGTTAGGACATGGTTAAGAACTTTCGTGTGCTTGAAAACAGGAGGAAGTTTTTCACACAGAGGGGCATTGGAATAGGCTGTTCAGGGAGGTGGTTGATTCACCTTCCCTGGAGGTGTTTAAGGCACGGGTAGATGAGGTACTGAGGGACATGGTTTAGTGTTTGATAGGAATGGTTGGACTTAATGATCCGATGGGTCCCTTCCAACCTAGTTGTTCTATGGTTCTATGATTCTATATTCAGCATTTCTGGAAATAGTGCATGAGCCTCTAGAGTTCTAATTGTCTCTGCAAAAGACAGGTAAGAAATGTTGTCTCTGTCTTTCAAAGGTATTCATAATGTAACATTAGGTAGTAACTGCAAAGATTGGTCCCAATTTTTTATGTCTGAAAGATATATCACACTAATGAGAGCCAAATAAACTAGTTATATTAGCTATAACTTAACAAAATGTTTTGTTTGCTTAAATAAATCTGTCACTAAATCATAAGGCCTTGAATTAAATATAAGCTAAATGTCTTCTTACTTATGGATCCAGGATTAGAATCTCTCAGAACTTGGTCAGAGTGACCTACAGTTAAAATAAAGGAGGTGAGGGAAGGAGAGAAATCTAAGATCAATGAGTTTCCTGCTGAACACACCCAAAGTTTCAGATGGATGGAGAGGTCAAGGAGAAGAAGTGGAGGGGCAATATACATCTCAAATTCTTAAACAAATTCTACTTGGAAAATATAATTTGGTTATGACACTCACAAACATATTAGTCCAAGAGTCCAGTCACCCTTTCTAGAGACATGCATAGCAAATTTCTTGTAGAACTCTGCATAGACAGTGAGAGTGTGTGTGGTCCTCCATTGAGCTGGGCAAATTAACCTCTCTGTGGTAAGGGAAAATCACTGAACTATGTGATTTTAACGCAGGACAATAAAATGACTCCAGAGTTTTATTCTAAACTTACTGACTGAACCTCTCTTAATGTGATAAATGTTTATGGATTCTTCTAATTACAAGTCTGGTTTAAAGCTGAGACACTTAGAGAATACGGCTCTCTTTCATAAAGTTTCCAAGGTTTCCCCATAATAATCAATTACCATAATGAGTTTTTTTAAAGCTGCCATTTGTCACTTTCTTAAAATATATAAACTACCTAGTATAAAGATAAATAGCTAGAGCCAACCTACCCTGAGGCCCTCTAGCAAAGACGTCCATTAAATCAAAGTCAACTGGGAAACCTGTTGGATTTTATTTCAAAGCCAATCCTACTTGCACTAAATAAAAATCTGCAAAAAACAAGTGTAACTTTATGGCAAGAAACACGGCTTTCTTAACAGAACGTTAAGAAAATATATACATATTGGTTTTAATCCTTGAAACTGAAGTCAACATGCCTTGGAAGGAGAACATGCAACTACATAAATTTCCCAAGACTGGAAAAATCATGTACCATCTGCTTTGAGTACTAACTCCATCTTTTATATCTGCCACAAAGTTTGGAGGTGGCCATATTTTCAATACATTTTGAGATCTGCAGTGGTGACAGCAGAATAAGCCACCATACTCTGACTACTTTATCTCCTGTAAGTGCGGCATCATTTTTCTCATTCCTAATTTTAACATGTTAAATTGTTTGGTAGTAATAATGTACCACTTGAGCATAAAAAGAACACGTTCACTGAGAGCATTGTTGCAGGAGACTCCAAACAAATAATCCACCAATAACCCTGTGTACACATACTTAGAGTTTTTAAATTTTACTTGAATTTTTGGTCAGATGTATTTTATGGCATATAAAGGCTTCTGAATCTCCTACAAGTTATGCCTCGTGTGAATAAAAGTTTCAACTGTCCACATACCCAAACAAAACTCAAAGTTGGAACAAAAACACTTTGCAAACCACAATTGCTGGCAATCCTGGCAAAAAATTGAGAGACAGGTCAGCAGAAGTACTCTGGGTTCACACTCTTTGAATGAAAAGAGGATTTGAATTTACCTTTTTTTTTTTTTTTCAACCTTTCCTGAAGAAGAAAATAAAAGGTGATGTATTCAAACAACAGGGTGCCGCTAACACCCTGAGACTGTGTTTCACACCTAAGCCAATGCCACTCAAAAAAATATAAGAAGATAATTGCAGATTTACAAACCGATACTTTGACTTATGTATACTTACTGGAAATTTATACTAAATGAAGACCTCAAGAAAAGTCAGCTGACATTTCCTTTCAAAAGTCTATAGCTAATGATCATAACAGCAATAAGAATTAATAATTTTTAGCACTCTTTGATTAACAGAGGACTTCTCTAATTGTATTTAATAAATAAAGTTTTGAAATAAAAGTAATTATGTATCTAGCAAGTCATAGTATGAGAACAGAAATGAATAAGCCTTCAGGAGAGTGTTTATTTTAAGCATTGTTTAGTAAATCGCTGCAGTTTTCGTTGCTACGATGATAACTTTGTAAAGATGCTTGCGTGCTATTAGCTCACCAAATATCTCCTGTCTATCCAGCTCTGGAGATTCTTGTCCCTCTTGCTCATTCAGGAGCACCTTGGATCCACTTAGTTGTACTATGTCCATCCAAAAGCTGACAGGAGTACTGCCTAGCCTCTAATAGAAGGCATTTTTGGAGATATACACCTAACTAGGGTTACAGATATGAAAGGCAATGACAACATACAGGATTAGTTTTACAACATTGGTTTAATTTGCAACAATCTTGGAATTTCTTCTGAAAAGAGAAGATGTTGTTAGAAAACCACAGCAGATGAGTTGTGTTGCTCCCATTTTCCTCTCTCAACTGAAGACAACTCTATCTTTCATATGTACCATGACACAGGTCAAACACTCATGACATGGAATCTGCATTTCAGTTGTGGATCTATTCTGCTCAATTAGGTCCAAATTTTTTGTAATCTGTATTTGAATATATTACTATTCTAAGCTATTATTTTCATGTAGTTCAATGACTCCATTATTAGGTATGTCCTTTCTTTAGATGACAGTTATGTCATACGTCTCATTATCTTGTGTATGAATGTAATTTTATATATATATGGTTTCTGCACTTGAACAAAAATAATCTTTCCTTAATGAATTTACTTTTCCATGGAGATTATTCTATTGTCATTTGTTCCTTTGATGACACTGAATTGTCTGGCATTTTTCGGTTGTACATAGCTCTTACCTAAAAATTTTGAAAATATCTTTCTGACTTAAAAGTCTATATTTTTTTAAAATGACAGTGGCATTTCAAAGGCTAAAGGATTAATTTGTTTAACTTGTGAGATGGTTTCTGTGCTTACTATTAAATTTTTTCATGCATTGAACATCAAACTCGAAGAAAAATTACCATGACCTCATCTAGCCTGTCCTAGAAGCTCTGCTGAATGGCTACTGTCAGCAGTCTCATATCTGCCATGTGCTCTAGGTAAAAATTATTTGCATGGTGCAGAGTCGCAGCAGCAGATATTACCAGTGCCATTCCCACCATGTTTTTGTCCCTGAATTTATTGCCTTCTACTGTCTTCGATTACTGCCTGGGGGAAAACCAGGGCTGTTTCCTAGACCAGAGCAACTAAATAAATGCATGGACAGTGCGAATGTTAACTGAAAGTTAAAGTTCATTTGGATAAGTCAACTTACAAGTCTCAAGCTAAGTGAAAGTAGCTCCAATGAAAATCCTTAATGCAAATATACACATACCAAGTACGTACCTAACCCTGCACTTTCCATGAATATGCATAAAGCTAAAGTTTATAAAACCTTTGAAATGTCCATTTATCTGCTACCTGAAAGCACCCAAGGGTTTGAGCAATTGCGTACCATGCAGTATACATGCAAACCCCTATAGAATTCAAAACTGTATGTTCGTTTCCCACACAATTTCCAGACCTTGATCCAATAAGGCAATATTTGCATGATTAAATTAAACATTCCTGGGCACTGAAACTTGATCATCCATAATGTTAAATTGTTCAGTTGGCCTTAGGACTGTTTTGGTCCTGGCCAGCTAGACCTTTCTTTTGAAAATATTTCCCAGGCACAGTTAGGGAGCTAGAGCTGCTCACTGACTATTCACAAGTGGCAGTTTGAGTGTGTCAATCCTGATTTAAAAGCTCAGACAATTTGATAGTATGGACACAACTTTTTTGGTCAACATGGTGCCACAGTGTGCTCCCAACACCTTTAATTTACAAATATGGATATAGCCTTAGAGTTCTCAAAACATGTTTAATACAACAGGCTGTTGTGTTAATGGTAGAAAGGAGGGCACTATCACTGCTGCCATCCTGCTGTGAATCAACTGTTTCTGTCCTAAAGCATTACAAGCCTAGATGAAAACTTACCTATAATTTTTAAGAAAACACATTTTGAAGTATAAATAGAAATTTTAAATTAAAACATTAGTTAAGGTATTTTTACCAATATTGGTCATGTCATGTATGTCTCTCTGTTCAAGTAATATGATTATGTCAGACAGAGATTCGATCTTGAAATATTAAATGATACATCTGAATTTGTGGAAATCACTGGGAAGGTGACTGGACTCAAAAACTGTTGAAATGAAAACCAGCTGTTGGCAGCAGTAGAGTCTTTCACAGTTGCACAGAGAATATTTTCATCATTTCAGTCAAATTGGTTCAATTATTACATTATTGAATGGTGAGAAACTACCTGGGAGTTGAAAAAATTGTAAAGATTTATTTTCTTCCTCCAGTCTATTGTTAAAAAATAGTTGCATGAGAATGAGATCTACTATTTCTAAAATGCTAGTTGTTATGACGGCAAAAAGGAAGTGGTTTCATCCCTCTCTCTAGGTAAGACTGTAACCTTTGACTCAGGGGCTCAGGTTTCTCTGATCCAAGGCTTAGTTTGATGCAGCATAACTCTGTGACCTTGGCTCAGTTTTACTGAGAAAATTGTTGGTTAAGGTGTGAGAAAATGCACGAGCTAAAAGCATAAAAGATAAGAAAAATAGAAAACCAGATAGAATTGGAACTCTTGAGATGGTGATAGCAGCTCAAGGATTCATGAAGAAAAATACTGACATGAAAAGGTGAAAAAGCCTAAGAAAAAAAGGCAAATAACAGGAAGTCTGCAAGGTAGCAACACTGAGGAGGAGGCCCATCAACAAAGCAATGCAGGTTTCTGCTTCTCTACCTAATAGACTCCCAGGAAAGGAGGACAGAGGGTGAAAGATCATAGAATCACTAGGTTGGAAAGGACCCACTGGATCATCAAGTCCAACCATCCTGATCAATCACTAAGCCATGCCCCTCAGCACCTCATCCACTCTTCTTTTAAAAACCTCCAGGGATGATCACTCAACCACCTCCCTGGGCAGCCTGTTCCAGTGCCCAATGACCCTTTCCATGAAAATTTTTTCGGATGTCAAGCCTGATCCTCCCCAGGCAGAGCTTGAGGCCATTCCCTCTTGTCCTGTCCCCTGTCACTAGGGAGAAGAGATCAACTCCCTCCTTTCCTCAACCTTCTTTCAGGTAGTTGTAAAGAGCAATAACATCTCCCCTCAGCCTCCTCTTCTCCAGGCTAAACAGCCCCAGCTTTCTCAGCCGTTCCTCATAAGGCCTGTTCTCCAGCCCCTTCACCAGTTTTGTTGCTCTTCTCCGGACTCGCTCCAGAGCCTCAACATCCTTCTTGTGGTGAGGGGTCCAGAACAGAACACAAGATTCAAGGAGCGGTCTCACCAGTGCTGAGTACAGAGGGAGAATAACCTCGCTGGATCTGCTGGTCACACCGTTTCTGATACAAGCCAGGATGCCATTGGCCTTCTTGGCCACCTGGGCACACTGCTGGCTCATGTTCAGTCGACTGTCAACCAACACCCCAGGTCCTTCTCCTCCAGGCAGCTTTCTAGTCAGTCTGTAGCACTGTACATGGTTGTTGTGCCCCAAAAGTATTACACCTTAGCCCAGTCACATGTAGTGCCAAGCTCTCTGCTGTGTGTATTAACTGAAAATCACTTCATACTCTTAGACTGTGTAAGTCCTCTCTGCAGAGTTTCTTCACACATAACAAAAGATGCCTCGACAAAAATGATCTAGTAACTGAGGGCTACACATGGTTTATAAGATCAAACTAATAAGTAAGCATGTCAGATAAATTTATGTATTCCTTATTTAGAAATAAGTTAAAGTTGTTTTAGCAAAATTAAAAATATGAGCACCTGTGCTTCATTAAAAGAACAGTATTTTCTGAAGAAAACAAGTATCAAAACATGGTGTTCATGGACTTTCACCAAAAAATATAGCAACCACCACATACTAACACAATGGAAATCCCTATTCAAATTAGCATAAATGCATATTGGCAGTAAATTTTCTCAAATAAACCTGCAAAGATTTTATATATATAACTACCTAGCAAACAGAAGCATAAAATATAAAACCTGCTTCAACAATCTATTTTAATGTTTCCTAAACATTAGGAATCAATCTTTCTGCAGGAAAATAAGTAAGCAAGTATGAATTCTAAATAAAATAAAACAGATTGTTTAACTGAAAATTTTGTAAATGTCAGAATCTACTCTAGAATTCAGCCAAGAAAAGGAAGATATCATGTTCTTTCCTGTGCAGGAATATTAACCTATTACCCCTAGAAAAATGTCTAGCCACCAAGATGAGTCTATACTGAAGAATGAGACATGCAAAACCTGAACATTAATTTGATCCTACTGAAGTATCAACAGAATAAAATACTAATTGCATTAGAAAAAGCATTGATTTGGATAAGTACAACTATGATATTCACCTGAGAAAAATGAGCTTTCTATTTATTTCATGCTTCCACTTCCCTAAATTATTTCTCTGAATTTAAATATACCATCAGACAACCACTACTACTTGAAAGACAGTTGACCCTCCCTGAGTTGTGGGCTTCCAGAGGCAGTTTCTTAAGAAAGTGCATAACACACATTACCTAGAGTTTGATTCCCTGCTCCCAAAACACTGTTGTCTTCTGCCTGAAAGATAAAAACATAACTAGGAATATGATGATGTTGTGTATGTCATACCAATAACATAGAAAATTATTATATTGTTTGTGAATGAAGTATTAACCTCTGACCTGGAGTGCTGCACACTCTCCTGGGTGGAAAACTGGTTGGGTGACCGGACCCAGAGAGTGGTGCTAAATGGAGTTAAATCCAACTGGAGGCCAGTTACAAGTGGTATTCCTCAGGGCTCAGTGCTGGGTCCAATCCTGTTCAATGTCTTTCTCAATGACCTGGATGAGGGGATCGAATGCACCCTTAGCAAGTTTGCAGATGACACTAAGCTGGATGGAAGTGTGAATCTGCTAGAGAGTCGGGAGACTCTGCAAAGGGATCTGAACAGGCTGGACCACTGGGCTGAGACCAACAGTATGAGGACCAAGGCCAAATGCTGGGTCCTGCACTTGGGGCACAACAACCCTATGCAGTGCTACAGACTGGGAGAAGTCTGGCTTGAAAGCTGCCAGGAGGAGAAGGACCTGGGGGTGTTGGTTGACAGACGACTGAACATGAGCCAGCAGTGTGCCCAGGTGGCCAAGAAGGCCAATGGCATCTTGACTTGTATCAGAAATGGTGTGACCAGCAGGTCCAGGGAGGTTATTCTCCTCTGCACTGGAACAGGTTGCCCAGGGAGATGGGTGAGTCACCATCCCTGGAGGCATTTAAAAGAAGACTGGATGAGATGCTAAGGGGAATGGTTAGTGGTTGATAGGAATGGTTGGACTTGATGATCCTGTGGATCTTTCTCAACCTAGTGATTCTGTGATTAAAATTTGCTGAAAGATAATAAGCGCTTAGGTTCTTATACTTTTTTTTTCTCTACTTTGAAATTTGAACCTAAATTCTAAAATCATTGAGATCCCGATTCATAAAATCATTAAAAATTTCAGCTCAGAATCTTCAGTCCTGAAAAAAAATGTAAATCCTCTGCTCCATAACCCTGGAAACAACTATACAACACTGGTGTCTTAGTTTTTTTCGCATTAAATAGCTTTTATTGAAGTCTAAAGAAAAACCTTCCTCAGAACCAAAAAAGAAAATTAGATTGCAGTCCTGCTGTGTATATGCAATTATGAACAGAGAATATATGTATTATTATACCTTGTTAATTAAAGGATTTACGATCAGTTACTCTCTCTACCATCATCTTCGTATGTGGCCTTTCCTAAACCAATTAATCTCACCGAACCTTAGTTGAATTATAGGATGCATATTTCACAAAGTTTCAGTGAAGTTAAATACATTATAGATTTGGAGATCATCAGATAAGATTAGGCAAGTAATTTACACACAGATAAAAGGAAACAATCTTTGTTTTTTGGTGTGTCATGCTCTGTGAAAAATGTATCAAGTAACTCTCAATAACTTGTGACAGATAATCTAATATTTCAAGTCAGTTCCATAAGACTAAGGCAACATTATCGAAAGTTTGAAAACATGGATTTAAAGTAAAAAAACCCCAGTTAATGGTATTTACACATGGACTTTATACTGGCTGTGTAATTATAGTATTTAGATACATGTATTTTGATACTAGTCAAAATGCCTGCTTTTGAGGTTTGGTGAAAATGAATTTCAAAAGATTTAGCTCTGCACACATCAGGAAGAGGGACTAAAGACAACTGGATGTGATGTTGACTCCATAATTGCCTTGTAACCTGGTGGTTACAAGTACTGCACGCCTTATGCCTACTAGCTTGTTAGATTGCTTTAGATTGGGAATATTCTTGATTAGAATTACAAGGGGAGAGGAAGGGCATGTGGGTAACTGTGCACATAGGGAAAAGTGCTAAATTCAATATTTTAATATAGTCAGAAATAGCAATGTGTTTACCATAGCCAATTAAATCTGAGTGGATGTATCACATATCTTGTGGAAAAAAACCATGTTCTAATGAAGATGCAAAATTTCAAGTGAAATAAGACTACAATAGCTGTTACAGTCCTGGAGAGAAAAGGCCATACACTTGTGGACTATATTTGGGTTAATGATTGCAAGTTCAAAATGTGTTTGAGAAAAATAAGATTAAAATGTTCTACAGAATAAAATATGTACTTTGGCAATAACTTACACAGAACACTGGGAAAAGCACTGGTCCAGAGAAATAACTTCTTTATTTATGTCAGGAATTTTCAAAAAGCTACATTTAATTTTAATATCATGATGAGAAGCATTTCTCCTGCTTGATAGGGCTCATTACACTACACTGAATATAGTGTTTGCCTTATTTAACAATTTTTATCAATCATTTAACAATGGATAATGCACTCAATGTCGATAGAAATACAAGTAACAAAGGCACAAGGGTGCAATCAACTAGGAAAAACAATTTTTGTCTTTGAACATGGTAATACAACTGCACCAAAATTTCTATTAAATTAAATACATCTGGACAGTAAGGGGAATCTTAATAAATACTGGTTTTATTTTGTGAAAACCCTGAATCATTATGAGTTTTATTATGCACTAGCTTATACTTCCTATTCTAAGGAATTCAGATGCGACTAGCACTTCTGTTAACAAACAGGACAGTCACAGTTTATGGGAACCTGCAGACATCTTAATTCAGAAGAATAAACTGGTAACTGCCAGACAAACCCCTAATTCTCTTTTGTCCAGAGGTTATATTTTTGGATAGCTGAAATGAATTTAAAACATACTTATTGAAGGGATCATACAATATTACATACATGTAGGTCTCTAGACTGGAGAACAGGTCTTCTGAGGAATGGCTGAGAGAGCTGTGGTTGTTTAGCCTGGAGAAGAGGAGGCTGAGGGGAGATGTTATTGCTCTCTACAACTACCTGAAAGGAGGTTGTGGAGAGGAGGGAGCTGGCCTCTTCTCCCAAGTGACAGGGGACAGGACAAGAGGGAATGGCCTCAAGCTCTGCCCGGGGAGGGTCAGGCTTGACATCCGAAAAAATTTTCATGGAAAGGGTCATTGGGCACTGGAAGAGGCTGCCCAGGGAGGTGGTTGAGTGATCATCCCTGGAGGTGTTTAAAAGAAGGGTGGATGAGGTGCTGAGGGGCATGGCTTAGTGATTGATCAGAATGGTTGGACTTGATGATCCTTTGGGTAGTTTCCAACCTATTGATTCTGTGATTATGTGATTCTGTCTCAACAAAAAATCTAGCTAAAGGTAATTTTTTTTCAGTTTCTCAAGCATTTAAATAAAAACATTAATTACTGTTTCTATGCATTGTTACTAATGTTTATCACTAACTTAATTATGTACCTATTTATTTAAATAAAGAGCATATTCAAATCTCTTCCTTTGCCTAAGTGAAAACAAAAATAAGCATAAAGATTTCATATGATACCACTTCTCTGTTGTTGCAAGTTCCTGAGGACACCAGTGCATAACAAAAGTGATTGAGTTATGAAGGCTGTCAGTCTACTAAGCTGATTTTAAAATTGTTTTCTCAGAGAGATCCTTTAGCCTTGCAAAGTCAAATTGCAGTGAAGATCTCATCAGTCCTTTAAACTGATGTGCTTTAAAAAATCAGGACTGTGTTTATCTTAACAACAAAAAAACCCACAAAGACTTGTCTGTTAAGCACTTATGATTCTGTATGAATAATAAAAAATAGTATAAATATTCAGCAGTGGTCTACCCTGGCAAATGGAATATTTTTGTTTTCTATTAGCCCTTTTAAACTAATTAATGAATTAATGAGTAAGAAGAAGAAATAACAGACCTCAGTAGACTGAAGTGAGGTTACTCCAGTGCCATTTCCAATTAATGTTAGCATTTCATATGCATTGCATACTATTGAATGCTGAATCTTTGTGAGCAGGGAGAATTTCATAGTCGAAACAAAGGACCAAGGACCTGGCACTAGGTTAGTTCAATTCTTTTTCTTCCACTTACTCACCTTGTCCCCTTGGGCGAGCCACCAAAGGTTGCAGCTACTAGTGTACCTATCTGGAGGAGCGATGTGAGGCATAATTAACTAACAGCTTTAAAGCACTAGGCTAAAACCCAATGAAAGGAACAATAGAACTACAAATCATTTCATCTTTTTTTTGTATCTGCATATAAACGGAACACCATGTTTGGAGGCATGAAGATGTTTTTTTTTCTTAATGAGACTACTGACAGCCAACACTACTAGATTGCAATGTGGAAGAACTACTAAAGAAGAAAAAAAATGGTTTTGCAGCTAAGCAAAAAAAGAGAGGTTTCTCTGTGCTAATTTTTCAAAATGTTGCATGGGGTTTTAACTACGTGACTCTTATTGACATGAATGGGAGTCATGCAGCTAAAAACCCATACAACACTTTGAAAATGTATCCCTAAGTGTTTTGTCAATAATCTTATACAAGTAATAAAATGGGATTCATTCTTTTCTACCCAAGACACGTAAACATTATGTTTATACCAGCACAATTACTGACTTTCTGTAGCTTGATAGCTAGTCTTTAGTCATACTATAATTGGCATCCTGATCACATAATGTCATTTTAATGTGTTCTTCAGAACACACATTATATTATTAGATTCTTGCTGTGAAAAAGTACAGAACAACGATATCATAAAGAAACTGCAATAACGCTAACTGAAAAAATCATTCCCCATTCAAAATGCAATGTAGACCAATGTCTACCTGAGTAATAGTTTTCTAGAAACATTTCCAAATTGTGAAAACACTGCTAATTTCTGGGGGGAAAAAAAAAAAATCCACTACATTCTGCTTATGCCCTGAGAAAAAGAACATATGGAAAGGCCCTGAAAAGATTGTCTCAGGCAGTCAGAAGGGAGGAATGCGTTGCCCTCCTAAACTGGTAGCTTATACTTATGAAATATTTCCACACCAAAAAAAACTTTCTGTGTTCAGATTGGATAGCAACAGCTAAATATTTGGAAAAGTCATGTTTTTGTGATGTCTCATTAGCTATAGTCATTGTTCACACTTCTGTAAACTGGTTGGTGCCCTTATCCTTTGTGATTTTAAGAAGACAGGCAAGCCAAATGCTAGAACTTGTAAAATGGATTGTTCTTGTCATTGTTATTGAGGAGCAATTATTACTCAATAATCAGTCTGTTATTTCTCATTGATTGCAAAGCAAATCTTGAGCTTAAGATGACTCTCAAGCTACTGAAGATAATTTGTAAAAAAGAAAGAAAAAACTGTTGCACTGGTATATCAATTGCATGTAAAGAAGGACAGTTGAGAGGAACAGGAGTTTAAAAGGGTTGGATGGCCCAGAGATCTAATAAAGTGCTTAAAGCAGATGTATGGATGAAATGTGAAGATACCAGCTTAAAGAAACATTCAGAGAGGCTAGCTACAACACACGCATGAGAGGAGAGTATAGGATTATTTTATTGTTTAATAATACCCTGATTATGTGATTATGACATTTTATTAAGATAGTATCTCAAAGTACACTTAGATTTTAGCTTTTAGCTTATTATGTATTTCATAAACAGAAAATATGAACCCTTGAATCATGATGTTAAGTTTTTTAGTAATGAAAAGTCAGAAGAAATACAAACTTGCCCACAAAGCTCTGTCGGTATGTTTTAGCCATGATCAACCATTATAATCTGCTGCTTCTGCTGAACAGAAGTTGTCAATTGTGTTGTTATATGGTGATTTTATGAGGTAGACAAACACATACTAGAAAATGCAATAAGATCATTACAAGATGCTTATTATGTTGGACAGGCTTCGTATTTTAGATGGCATTTCTTAGTACTTCAGATTGTAATGTCTCAGTGCTGTAAAGAAAAAATGTAGAGAAATAATTATTGAAAGAATAAACCTGATTACATTAATTTCAGATATTGGTTGCACAGCTTGTCCAGGTCCCTCTGGATGACATCCCATCCTTCTGGTGTGACAACTGCACCACTCAGCTTGGAGTCATCTGTAGACTTGCTGAGGGTGCACTCAATCTCATTGCTCATATCATCAGTGAAAATATTAAGCAGCACTGGTCCCACCACAGACCCCTGAGGGACACCACTTGTTGTGGATATTTATCTGGACATCAAACTGTTGACCACTAATCTCTGAATGCAACCCTCCAACCAGCTTCTTATCCACCAAACAGTCTATCCACCAAATCCTTATCTCTCCAATTCAGAGAGAGGGATGTTGTGGGGGACCATGTCAAAGGCTTTACAGAAGTCTGGATAGATAACATCCATTGCCTTTCAGGTGTCCTCTGGTGTGGTCACCCCATCACATATGTCGTTAATTACCTCAGCTTTCTCCTTGTCTGTTGATATGAGTTCATTAATTTCATTCAAAGTGGGTGGGGTGAAGGGATGTTTGACTTTCTGGTTGACATATCTGTAGAATCCCTTATTAGTCTTCACTTCCCTTGCCAACTTCAGCTCCATCTGCACCTTGGTCTTCCTAACCCAATCCCTACACAACTGGGCAGCATCCCTATACTCTTCCCAGGTTAACTATCACTGCTTGCACTGCCTGTGCAGTTCCCTCCTGCTCTTCTGTTTGACCAGCAGGTCTCAACTCACCCACACTGGTCCCTTCCCTGTCTGATTTCCTGCATCTGGGGACTGAGCATTCTTGTGCTCTGTGGAAAACATACTTAAATATTTGTCATCTCTGTTCTGCTCCCTTGTCCCCAAGGATTATTTCCCACAGGTTCCTACTAACTAACTCCTCAAAGAGCTGCAAGTTTGCTTTCCTAAAATTTAGTGCCCTAGTTCCTCATCTGTTCCATATACCTCTGGACCTCGAATTCCATCAATGTGTGATCACTGCAGCCTAGGCTGCATCTGATCTTTACGTCACAGATTACACATTATGTAAGAGCTGTGTAATGACTTAGTATTAGGTATTTATGTTTCTTCTCAGAAAATAAGTAAACATACAGGAAGCAACAAGAAATTCCAGAGTCATATTGTTTATATCACATAGGAAAAACAGATGAATTTGCTAAAAGTTAGCTTCATCAGCTTTGAATTTATTTGCTTTCTCCCTGGGATGTCTACACTGCTGTCACGGCAGTGAATGCTGCTCTTGAAGATGCTCAAGGGTTAACTTGAAATCTTTTCAAGGGGAAGTGTCAATAGAGAGCCACTGCTAGATGGAAATTGGTTTAATCACCTGAGCATTTAATTTGCATTTCCAGCAGTTTTTGCACCTCCTTGCTGCTAAAACTATCCCACCACTGCTAGATTTTCTGGCTGGTATAAAGAAGTCCTCTCTTTCAGGCTGTTTCCTGACTGCTGTCAGTAGCTACATGAGTAGTGTATCCATGTTTAATTCTGCAGTCCAATACCAGCACAGATCCACTTTCATGTGCACCTTGAATTTGTCAGATTGTGAAAACAGCTCTTGAAGCACAGACCTGGTTTCCATTCTCTGTTCCCAATATGGAAAAGAGAGTCCCCAGCAAAGAGCTAGGGCAGACAGCTCAATTTGTGGTGCTGTAATCTCTGCAGTGCTGCTCCAGACACCTTTTAGAGGAGGAACCGCCTGGCCCCATGGGAACAGAGAAAGCAGAACCACTGCATCTGAAGCTGTGTCTTTGCTAGAGAGAGAAGCTACCTTCTAAAGTCAACAGAAGGAAAAAAATGTAGTGACAAAGTAGCTCTCTTTTTAGAAAAAAAAATCATGCAATGATAGAATGAATCATAGAAAGGTTTGGGTTAAAGAGGACCTCGAAGAACACTTAATTCCAACCACCTGCCATGGGCACCTTCCACTAGATCAGATTGCTCATACTCTCATCCAACCTGATCTTGAACAACTCCAGGGATGGGGCAACCATAGTTTCTCTGGCTAACCACTTCCAGCGCTTCACCATCCTCATTGTAAAATATTTCTTCCTAGTATAAAATTTAAATCTACCCTCTTTCAGCTTAAATGACAGAAAGACCTGTCTTTATCACCATCCAGTTATCTCAAATGAAGCAAAGAGAAAGAGGTTCCTCATATCTTTTCCCAATTCACCATGAGCACCAGCCATTTTGTAGCCTGACAACAACATCAGCACTTATTTCTGACAGAGAAAATGCAATGTGAAATTATATCACATCTAATTGTATAATCTATATATATATAATTGTATGATCTACTTGTATAAATCTTGGCCAGGTGGCCAAGAAGGCCAATGACATCCTGGCTTGTATCAGAAATGGTGTGACCAGCAGGTCCAGGGAGGTGATTCTCCCTCTGTACTCAGCACTGGTGAGGCCGCTCCTTGAATATTGTGTCCAGTTCTGGGCCCCTCACTACAAGAAGGATGTTGAGGCTCTGGAGCAAGTCCAGAGAAGAGCAACGAGGCTGGTGAAGGGGCTGGAGAACAGAACCTATGAGGAGCGGCTGAGAGAGCTGGGGTTGTTTAGCCTGGAGAAGAGGAGGCTGAGAGGAGACCTCATTACTCTCTACAAGTACCTGAAAGGTGGTTGTGGAGAGGAGGGAGCTGGCCTCTTCTCCCAAGTGACAGGGGACAGGACAAGAGGGAATGGCCTCAAGCTCCGCCAGGGGAGATTTAGGCTGGAGATTAGGAGGAGGTTTTTCACAGAAAGGGTCATTGGGCATTGGAATAGGCTGCCCAGGGAGGTGGTTGATTCACCTTCCCTGGAGGTGTTTAAGGCAAGGGTGGATGAGGTATTGAGGGACTTGGTTTAGTGTTAGATAGGAATGGTTGGACTAGAAGATCCGATGGGTCCCTTCCAACCTGGTTGTTCTGTGATTCTGTGATTGTGGTCCATAAAAACAAGTGCATGAGTAGATGAAGCGTAACTCAGAAGAACCACGAACAACTTGAATCTCATTGCTGGGTCATGCTTTTAAATACACAGAACTGCCCTATATTTTGTGCCATTTTGTTAAACTGCACATCCACAAACTATAAAGCTTCTATTTGAGGGGGTCAAAGCCCATTGAAACAGAGGATAACAAAGGCCTTCTATCCAAAGAGAGCTTGTGGCCATTGATGATGGCATCCTGTGCCCTGCAAGCCAACTCTTCTCTGCATGGCTTGATTTCATTCCTGGAAGACAGAGAAGTGCTAAAAACAAATGAGAGCTTTGCCTGGCTGCCAGCACCCATCCTTCTTCCATCCATTAACACTCCTTACCTGAAAAATTTGCCAACCCTATAGGTTCCCACACTAGATGCCAGTTATACTGATTAGAAAATTCACGCTTCAGTATTACTGCTGATTAAAAAGGTTTCCCTGTCCTTTATGCAGATGTTGAATATTCATCAACTGTGTCTGGTTTAAGAAATGAAAAATGGCATAGGAAATAATTTTATAACTACATCAAAAACTTATTTGTAGTGTTCAGCAATGTCCCCCTATAGCCTAGTTTATAAACAAATTATCTGAATTATTAATATATCATGCCAAGACTGCAAAAAAGGAACAAAAATCCCAGTGGGTTATTATAGCCCTTTGCAGGAAATGAATTTCTCCTGGCACTAATGACATCATCAATAATAAGAAATTTATTTTCAAAGAACTCAAAATAAAATTCAATTAAATGTATATGATACTTTCAAATTAAGTATGAGTTAAGGGGTTCAGAACTGGGATTAATGTAACAGTTCTAAAGTAGATTAATCTTCTAGTAGACTAAAAACAATAACAACAACTGTAATAAAATTCCTTTCAAACTCCAAAGTCAACATACACCTGCTGACAATATGGAAACAATTTGCTTCTGTCTCGATTGTTTAAAACAATCAGCAAGAATACTGGTGGATAAGAAATGTAGCATCAGTCAGTGGTGCTGGAGCTGTGACAAAAAAGGAAAACTTGCTAATGAAATCCCCACTTTCTCCTACTTTTGTTAGTTTTTCTCTTTCTGGGAGACACTACATAATGTCCATTTTTAGGTCATCATTAAAATAACATATTAGACATACCAGATACATAAAAGAGAACAGGACTACTTGGATTTCTACTGAAAATTCCTGTGTTTGTCACCAAAGACAGCTTTGAAATAAAATAAAACAGATACTAAATTAAAAAAAAACATATTTATGGCAACATAGGAAAAGTGTTCAATGCTGAGAAAAAAAATAACCAAAATTTATAAAAACATTAAAAACAAAGACAATCTCTAGAGAAATTAGAAGAATAGAAAAATTCCTCAAAATTTAGGAAAACATAAATAATTAGATTCTAGAAATACATCTGGTTTAACTATTCTTATATTGAGATATACATGTGCCCTATCCAAGCAAAATCAGTGTTCTTGCTCATTATTTCCTTCCAATAGAATTACGTTTTTAAAACAAAGAAATACTTACCAATGCATCTTTAAAGTACTGAACAAGCATTGAGCAATTGTTTTCATCTTGCAGCACTGTTTCTTTGCAAAATAAAAAGGCCATGAACATGCGGGACAGATACCAATATGAAATGGGTCAAAAATTATACCACTGTCTTTCTTTTCAAAGAGGAGACAAATGTTCTGCTACTGAGAAAACTGCTTTTCCTTTCAGCTTCCTTTGACTCAATCCTTTTCCAAGGGAGAGATTATTGACAGAAGAACAGGATAATTGGACATTGATGTTTTGGAGAGACAGGAGAAAATTTCTTCTCTGCAGCCCCTTCTGCAACTTGCCCAGAAGAATATATACTTTAAATCTATGAATCTGAAATGACAAGCATATCAATCATTTTACTATCCTATTTCCTTTAGGCCAACTTTCTGGTCAGGACTTCTATGAAACAGTAGTCACTCAGAAACTATGGCTGAATAATCAGTTTCTAAGGGTTTTCTTAATAATGATGGTGATAAAAACAAGAAGCCAGGAAGCAGTGGTGAAAAAGTAAATGGTTTTCCTTTATGACTTGCTGTTAGATCTAGAAAATGGAGTCAGCAACAAGAACTGAAGCTTGATATTCCAGAGATTAGTGAGGAGGGAAGATGAAAGGCAATGCAACTACGGAGGAATTTGAAATTTTGAGTAGAATTTACTAAATTAGTTTTATTTTTAGGAAACCATCCTAACACAGTAACCATTTTATGAAATGCTCAGTGTAAGAGAGGCTTTATGAGGCTGTTAAAGGGTAAAGGAAATTCTTGTCTTCAGAAAGTCACCATAATTATGTACCGATGTATAAAAAGAGAAAATTATATCTAACTGTATACACAGGCCAAACAGCTGAGGTGAAACCAGGCGATACTACCTTATTCATACAAATGCAACATTGTTAATATTTAAGGTTTCATTGTGTGATCTTTACTAAGCAAAACTTTTATGTCCCCAAAATCTGGGTAGCACTCAAGAGCCATTAAAATATTAAAATCAGCTAACCACAGAAACATTTCTTACTTTTCATCATATTGTTTCTATTCCCATAGTCCTGCTGATTTCATTAGCCTAGTTTTTAAGACACTGTGAGCAGAAACTATCATCAGCCTGAGAGGCCGGTATTCATTTCTGCTGCAATACAAGTGTGGGAACTTGCATTTCACCCCCTTACCAAGCTAGCAGGAAAGAGGATATTCCACCTTTCCTTAAGTGTTATGACATATTCCCAGTGCTGTGGAACAAGCAACATAGTTTTTTCAGGCAAAAGACACAAGCTCTAGAATACTTAGCTGTGCTATATGCTAGAATTTTTATGAGATTTTAATATCTTCTCTTGAATCCTGTACAGTTAGAAATGTAGAAACAGAAAATGAGCAACAAGCAAACATAGACACCTGTAGTCAGTAATATTCTGCTAATAATTCCTTATTGGGCAATGCTTAAGGTGAGGACATGATCCTAGAAAGAAACACAGGGGTCCATGTTGTGACAGGAGCAGGCAGAATGCAATTTTCTTCCAGTCTACTCTGCTGATGCTGTAAGCAATTTGGATTGGGACTAATTCTTCCCAGGTATTTGAACAGAGGCCTTCAGAAGAGGGGCTGGGTTCAGAAGCGACCTTGGTGTGCTACTGTCATGAAACCAGTAGAAATTAGAGTTCACTTACTTGTGTCTTTGTCAAGCATAAGCACTACAGCTGTGTCAAATTCTTACAATCCACTTCACTGGAAACAAAACTAAGTCTGTACAGAACACTTTAAAATCATTTACAACATATTTAGGCAACAAAATGCATAATACTAGATTGATTTCCAGGTGAAAAAAACCAGACAGTCTTGCCAGGAGTTTTCTGAGATTGTATATTTTTTACAGAAAAAACCCAGTACTATATACCATGTACATTGCTGTAATAAGCTCCTGTGCTGTATGGATACTTTAATTACACATGGTGTACTAAAAGTATAGATTATCATAACAACAGTTCATATAAAATAAATATTATATTGTGTGTGAGATGTTGGCATTGTGCTAAAACATACTGCAAATAAAGTGAATGTGATATTTAATATATATATAGGTTCATATCAAGTTTCTGTAAAAATAATATAAAGTCTTTCATTCAAGACGTCTACAGAGAAAAAGCAGAATATTAATTTTCATGGTATTCCATTCCAGTGTTTCCATAAGTATTATGTGTCTATGTCTACATAAAATGCTTGCTGCATACTATGTCCACTATAGCTGAAAACGTTCCATGAACTGAAAAGAATATTTTCATCTCAAAAGTGCCAAATAACAGATCACCTCAAATGGATGGTGAAAAGGATAATTATGAGTGCATTTTAATACCTGCAATGAATCCAGCTTTGAAAGCTTTACATTGTTTGTATGCTATATTCCAGTTATAAATAAAATTTTAAAAGGTGCTGTGTACCTCAAAAATTATATTAAAACTTCAAAATGATATATATATTTATTATGTTACCGTGACATTGAGGAGGCATGTTATAATTGTGATAGCCAGAAAAAACATATTTACAGAGTGTGAAATTATGAAATACTGTTTTCTTTACTCACAGCATTAGTTTAATTTTGCTTTTAGATTTTCCAGTAAAATTTCCACAGAAACCCATAGTCTGACAAAGCCAATTTAAAACATAGCTTTCAACACTAGGTTTTTTACTTAACCTAAATAATTACCAAATTTTAAAAGATATTCTTAAAGGTACATCTATTGTGTATAGCATGATCTGAAGTAACACCATCAATTTTAAAATAATCAATGATGGTCTCACCTGAGACTCCCAAGTATCAAAACTGTAAAAAACAGCAGGGAACTCTCTTCAAGGACATGTCTCTTTTCTCCTGATCCTGAATTTTAAGCCAGTAACATTCACTTCTAGGTGTGTGCAAACTGTTTCTGCAACCCAGGCACACCAGGTTTTGTAACTCAGCTATCGGGCTATGGCCTGTCCCTGACACAGTATTGCGTCCAGTTCCTTTTTGTTAGTGAATAATTTCCACATGCTCATATTCATAACCAGCACAGATAAGGTCATTCTCACTTATCACAGCATCCCTCAGGTTGGAAGGAGTGCCAAAAGATCTTCTGTCTCCCAACTCAGAGCAGGGTTAACACAGAATTTATACCGCGTTTCTTTTTTTCACTCTTAAATTTCTGCAAGGACATAGATCTGCAGACTCTCTGGGTACCATGCTCCAGTTCTTAGTTATTCTCATTCTCCTTGTACCATGCCAGAAACCCTCATGCTTCTATTCATTGTGTCACTGTGTGCTTAGTAAAGAGTCTGGTTTTGTCCTCTAGGTAATCCCTAACACTCCACAAACCTCCTCTCTTGAAAAAGCTGAACAAACTCAACTTCTTTACCTCCCTTCACAGAGCAAGCACTTTAGGCCTTAGCCACCTTGGCTTATCGTTGATGCACTTGTTCCAGTTGACCAACATCTTCCCTGTACTGAGATGCTCAAGACTGGATGCCATACTCCAGAAATGGTCTAATGAATGCCAAGCTGAGGTGGTTAAGCACTTCCATTGATCTAGCAGCTACAGTCCTATTTCTACAACCAAGTAGACTGTTAGCCCTCATTACAGCCAGGTGGGACTGCCAGTGCTCTCGGGAACTTTCTAGCAGAGGTGCTACTTAGCCAGTGAGTCAGACCCCAGGCCACACTGATGTAGGGCATTAGTTTCTCTTGGGTGCAGGATATTGCATTTGTCTTGTCAGGACATTCATATAGCTTGCCAGGTCCGTCTAAATGTCAGCCCTCCCCTCATGAGCAGCCTCTACACACACAAATGGTGTCATATGCAAACTTGATGAGGGTGCCTTCTGTCTTCTCCTCCAAGTCACTGGTAAAATACTAAAAAGAATCACTCTCAGGACAGTACCCTTAGAAACTTCAGTTGTGACCAGTTACTCAAGGTAGAGTGTGTATGGTGACCCTCTATACTTTGTCCAGAGATCCAGCCAGGTATTCCTTCACCTAATAATCTACCTTTCTAGACTGTAACATCTCTGTTGTGATACAAGCATGGTAGATCATATCAATATCTTTGCTAAATTCAAAGTAGATGACATCAATTCGTTACAAAAATTTGATGAATTATATGCATAGTATTCCTCAACAGAAATATTTTAACATCATATTTTCAACCCCATTTGTGAATTTCTTCCTTCTAGGTGACAGCTGCACTAACTGATAAGGAGATCCCCTTGTGAGCTGCATCCTATCAACAAATGATCTTGTGCAGTCTAACACTTTGATTAAACTACTTCACCTCATGGTTTCTGACATCATTAGGAAAAAAATCATAAAATACACTTGAATATTCACTGAATTTCATTTACCTTCTCTTCCAGCCCTCTGGTGACTACTTTTCCAAACATCTAAGTGGTTGAATTGTACTGAATTGCTACCAGGAAGCCAAGTGTGTGCATGTGGAATTGGCATATTCCTGGAATACAAACTAAGTAGTTAATTCAACATCCACATTTCACATGTTGAAGCACTTACTCATCTGCAACTTGCCTACAATCCCCCAGAATATTTAATCACATTCATTCTCAAAAACCTACGTACATATTTAATTGCTTGATGGATCAGGGCCTGAACTGAATAGGGCAGAGCTGCAGTGCAGTGGAATGACTAGGACACCTGAGGCTGTAAGACTCATCTCATCCAACATTAGACATCCAACATTTATAACGAAAGCATATATCTCAACTAGTTACTATAGGCCCCCTTCATAATTAATGGAGAGAAATAGACGCTTCTAAGGTGCAATTCATCAGTCTTACTTTAAACATCTGCTTTAGGAAGAGATGAATTGCATCGGTCAGGTGCATATTTTTCCCTGCTGGTTATAAAGCGGATCAAGATGGCTTCCTTAGAGGCAGTGTCTATATTTGAATTCTGCCCCAAATAAAGCATTGAATGGACTCAGAAACTATATGAAAGACTATCAGCAACTTGCAGACTGCCTTTGAGTCTTGTTCTGCTTCTTGATTCTTAACTTGTGCTCCTGCATGCTGCATTCTGGTCTGTAGTTCTTGATACATTTTCCATCACACCTGCCCAAGTATTTGTTCCCATCGAGCCTGCACTACCTGCTCCAATTCCTGACTCATCAACTCAGGTTCCAAATCTCTAGAATCCTGACCTTTGTCTGAGCCTGTGTAGGTTTCTACCTTGTCTCTTGGGCTTGGGATGTACAGATGCTTTGTCTTCTGTTCTTCCCTCCTGGCTTCTGCATAAGGCACTTTCTCCCTAGAGTGGAGCATTAGGAGTCCTTCCCACTCCTGACATTGATTTCTCTCTTAATCACAGGCTCTGGGTTGCACTTCCATCCCATTTCCAGCCCAGTTTAGCAGCCCTGTCCATAGTTATAGTAACCATGCTGTCAGCAACAGTCAAAGGGATAGTATTTACCACATAACCTCTTCTGTGCTGTAAATTGCTTACTAGCAATATGGCTCAATGAATGACTATTAAATATTACTCGCAATGACAGAAATACAGAGGTAATACAGATCATTAAGGGAGCAAGACACTTAGTGGACACTGACCACAGGCACAATCCTCAGTATTTGGATATCTGTCTATGAACAATACGTAGTTCTTGCTGCTCAGCTACTGACCTTCTCCTGAAATCCTTTAGTAATTTTTTTCAAAACAGCCTCATGATTTTTTTTGTCTCCTCCATGCCTGCTCTTTCTTTTCTCATCTGAAGTCTATCCATAGTCGTTTTTCCTACCACTTCTCTTCCTCTTAGTAGCAGTAAAAGAAGCTGTTGAGGCAGAGCAGGGAGTACCATATTCCCTGAGCTCAGCAAACATGTAACCCCAGTTGAAGCCTTCTCTAGGAGGCTCACATATTTATTAGCTTATCAATTCAGCCTGCCATTTAGAGCATGAGTTCTTCCAATAACAACCAGCTTCCAATGAGGAGCAAACATGCTGACAGTACCAGCCGGATCATGATTTTGCTACTTCTAATGACTCTAGTAGTAGCATTTCCTGACAGGTAGAAACTGAGCCATTGAAACCTTCTATATTCTCAATAGACCCTCTATTTACTAGACTGCCAAAAAACCTGCTGATACAAATTTTCTTTAACTGCCTTTAAAATGACAGAAGGCTTTGCCACTGTATCAAACAGAAGAACCTGAATTTTTACTAACTCTTACAGTAGACAGAGATGATACAAAATTATGTAGAATTACAAACACAGAATAAATGAAATTATTTGCACGTTAACACAGTGATTTTTTTTTTTTTGTAAAAAATCCTAACTAGATTATTAAAGGCAACCACAATGAAATAAACAGGAAGAGAGGTACAGAAAGACACACTTTCTCTTTCCTTATGAGTGAAAATGCAGCCATAATCCATTCATGACCCTCACTCTACCTTTGAAATGACATGTGTACTTACTTTTCTCTGACTGCATCAGTAAACTACTAAACACAACTCATAAAAGAACAGTAAGATTATTAAATGGGAAATTAATTTTTAGAAACAGGTCATTTGTGCCAAAAAAAGATTTTACAAGCAATGTTATCCTTTCTAAAATGCCTTTTGTCATTAGCATTAAGAGGGACCCTGATATTGCCCTTTTGAAACACTCAAGCATGTTAATGTCCATAATGGTGACCTAATCAGTTTAGGTGTATTATCCAAATAGTTTCACAGAAGCAATTGAGAGGATGTCATCGAGGACTTGTAAATGTAGTGTGCTTCAGTGTGTCTGCAGAGCAGGTCAGAGTGTGATGGGTGCCAAATATGTTATACTTCATCTCAAAAGCTGCTGATCTCTTGCATAAAATCACATTCTAAAACAAGGTTTCATTTGTATTTAAATGGATAAAACACAGAAACACGATTCAAGTTCTAGTAAGAGTTGTGAGATATTCTTCACTTAAAAATCCCAAATTTTGAGCTTGGAATCAGAAACTATACCAACAAAATACACCTTAAGGCAGCATGTTGGCAAAATCTGAAGGTGTGTAAAAACTGGCACTTGAGTCCTAACCCTGAGCATGACAGTAAATGTCTTGCATATATGAGCATGAGAAAAACTAAACTGAAAATGTAAATTATTAATGAACAGACTT
The DNA here is from genome assembly GCA_033558105.1 of Coccyzus lansbergi. NCBI lineage: Eukaryota > Metazoa > Chordata > Aves > Cuculiformes > Coccyzidae > Coccyzus > Coccyzus lansbergi. The sequence continues at coordinate 88,639 of JAUMJK010000298.1, forward strand.
TCTAATGAAAATAGAAAATGAACATAAAACACATTTTCACTTTTTCTTTTATCTGATTTTTTTAAAAAACCCATATAGTAACATAAGAAGAAGCCACGGAAAAGGCCTAGCATGATATTCTGTTTTTATGCAATAATGGCTGAAGAATCTGGTATTGATTTTGAAGTGAGAAGTAAGGTCATGGCCAAAGCACTTTCACTTGTTTTGCCAGCAAGGAAAACAAAGTAGTTGTGTGGCTAGCAAAATCACTACAGGTCAAAGTTTTAACCAAGTTGCATATTACTATTATCTTTTGCATATGAGTAATTAAAAACAACGCTTCACAAACAAGGTATCTTGATGAAAATTCTCCACGTTTCAGGACCTAAGTTCTCCAAAACATGTTTTGTAATGTGAAGAGGTAAAATGAAATGTAGAAACAGATGTTCTTCCCTCCTCACTTGTTCAGAAAATGTTCCCCTTAAATTAATTCAAGTCCCTCCCACACAGTATAGAGAATCCTCTTTAAATACCGTGTCTTTTAATCATCAGTGAGGAAATAAAAAATACATCAAACAATAATATATTCATAACTGACAATAACAATGAAATGAAGCCATTGCAATATGAAAATGACTTTCTAGGAAATCTATTATATAAAATACACAAGACTGAAGTTCTCTCTTTTTCTTATTTTGGTTTTTTTTTACAGCTCTGTGCTTGTTAATGTGGGGAATGTTTGTACTGAAGGAAGCCACAGAAATAGCAAGTGGAATCACAGTGAAGGTGAAAATGGCTTGTGTCTCAACTGGGCTTGGTGCATTGGTTTTATGGCCCTGAAATACAATTACTACAACTTGTATGGTTTTCAGTTTGGATCACCTGAGACTTTTTGTGGGGTGCAATGCAGTCCATCCATCTTCATGCTGTGGAGTGCAGTACAAAGATGTGTAGGAATGTCCAAAGAGCTCAAAAGCCATCTACAGCAGACGTGGAGTACTGTGGAGGATGGGAAGAGGCCATCCTGGTGCCTTTTCACCTACACCACCTGGGGAATGTATAAGCTTCATCTCACGAGACACACTGTGCACAGCCTAACAACCCATGGTGGTCAAACAGGATCCACGTCCAGCAGTCTAGAGCCTGTGTGGTCTCCTTTGTCCTGTTTTGTTTCATAGCACAAGTGTAGAATAAGAGGGTGCTTTCTTGATTTTCATGATATAAGGTATCTCTATCCCTTTCTCATGCTTACATGACATTTTTGTGCTTCTGTGCTAAAATAGCAATGAAATCAAGAGTGTCACTCGTACTGTTTGGGGCCAATTTCTGCATCCAAAACAAGCCCAGATTCCGTAGCCCTACTTCCTGGGAGGGGAGAGTAGACTGTGTAAAAGCCCAGTGGTGAGTAGGTCAAACAACTTAATCTTCAAAGATCCAATACGTTCCAGATGTACAGTCTGGTTCCTTCAGTGGCGAAGTGGCTAAATACAAGGATTCTGCTGTAGCATTTGAGAAATGAAAATCAAACCCATCCTTGAATTGTATTGAAACATAAGCTTTGGATTTCTTACAGTTCTTGAAAGACATTCCTCTGTAAATGAAAATGCGAACTGTTTTCAGTTGACTTAAATAGAAGAACAACCAAACAGGAAAAAATAATCTTTGAATGTATGTTCTTACCTATAGTAAAGAATCCTAACCATGTGTTCTTAGTTTTCATGCTGTAGTACAGCACCTTACACACTTAAACACATTTTTTTGCCAATCCTACTGCTGAAAATTAGTTGGATGCTTCAGTTCCCTCAGCTCTTCAGTTTTTATTCTCTCAGCTCCATGCTGTTATCATGAATTATCTGATTTTAAAGAACAGAAAATGTCTCTTTTCGTAATAAAGCTGTTCAAGCTATTTAAAATGTGTTTTCCAGATTATCAAGTTTTTTGTCACATTAGATAAGCCACAGATTCATCAAGTTTTATCTTGCCCAAACTGAGCAAGGGGCAGGCTAACTCACTGACAACTAAGAGAAAGCAGAGATTTTCATCTCTATGTCACCTGCTGAAATTCAGCAAAGGTCATCACTGATAACTGAGTTTTTGGTGGCCTTATGAAATTAACTCATGCTCTTGTTATAGTGACTAGTGGACAGATGTTCTTATTGTAAAAACTATTATACCAATTGATAACCTTTCTTGGTCAACTCAACAGAGTCATGAGGAACTGAATGAGGCATGGGTGCTCAACCACTTTCTCACATCAACAACTGGCACCTGGAAAATATGTTTAAGGGCATGTTGCCAGGGGTTAAGTGTGTTCCAGCAGTTCTGAGGCTGAAAGATTTCAGACACCTAAGCTATTAGTCTGTTAACTTTCTTAAATGCCATTTGTTCTAAAAAAAAAAAAAAAAAAAAAAAGAGAGAGAACAGATACTGACTCTGTCTAAAATTCAAATCAACCTAGGCAGTCAGGGCAAATTAAAATATTCTACAGTAACACTGAAAATAATGGGTGCAATAATACATGATTGAACAGTGTAATTTTATATGCCTCTACTAGTATCGAGTTCTTGCTATTCTGATGCATTTTCCATGTAAGTCTTTTTCACAAGAAACCAAGACATTTGTGTGGTATAAGAGACATGATACGGAGTTGCTCACTGAGGCTGGATTTTATCTTCTATTTAAAAGAACACATCTTCGTTTAAAAGAATGACGGAAAACTTTTATTTGTCTCCCCCTTTTAGGGGTAATTTATTCTGTTACTGTCAAAAGCACTTTTAAAAAATCCTTTTTTTTTTGCCATGTCCTCAGCACTAGAAGCTACTTAGATTTACCAAATTCAGTTAATTATTTACCAATTCTGTTAATTATCAGCCCTTTTAGACTAATTAAAGGAAATCTAAATAAAGTCACTGCCTATGTTGGTTCCGAATGCCAAAACCTCATTTATTCTTACTGAAACAAGCAGAATGCATGACACTTTAGTAATTTTTCCTGCACTGTATTTAAACCAGATTTCCCCCAGGCTTACAAAACTTGTGCATTTAGTGGAGACTGTTAGTTCATTCATCAAACACGTAATATAAACCACTCTGTTATGCACCTTCAAATCAAAAAAGATTATAAAAAAAGGAAAAAAGGTGCATGCAAAGGTAACAGTACCCACTGAAGGACAAGCTTTTTAGTGCTTGGCTGTAAAAAAACATTAACACAAACTACTGTCGCAGCAATTATTTATGATTAAAAAACATGGCAACGTTTTGGTGACTTTGCATTAGAAGTCTAGTACATGTCAATTGTTTTATTCATGATAAACAGATCATTTAGTTGGAAAAATCCCATCTGCCTAGATATATCTCTTATTATTTATGAGAACCATGTTTAGGAATGCAGGCAGCACATGTGCATAATTAATCCTGAAGAGAATTAGACATTGTTTGATTCACAGCTGAATGCAATTAGCATTAGGAAGTTTACATATGTTGGCAATAACACAGATTAGCAACTAAAGTGCTTGTTAAAAAATTTAACCTGAGGCTGCTGGAGCAGACCTCTCTTAATGATGCTTTAAATGTTGTTGATGAAGTAATAATCAATTTTGTTTTATAAATAGTAAATCAAGAATTTAGGTCTAATTAGCTGTGCTGCAGATCACTTCACTTACATATCCAATGTACATGTGATGTGTGCTGTGAACTTCCTTTGAGTTGGGTGCACAAACAGTTGTTGAGGGAAAGATGTGATCCCTTTTGTTAAAAAAAAAAGGAGAAAGAAAAAAGTCACAGATGGGGAAGAATGAGATGTCTGTGGTGGGAGTGACTCTGCTATTGGCACTCAAGAAGGAAAGAGCTTTTCCTTTGTTATTTCTGAGCTTTTTTAAGTGAAGGATGAAGAAACAATGCCTTGTCTGCCCTTTTTAAATATAATAATTAGATTATAATTCACAGTCTGTGAAATGAAGCCCTCTAATGGAGAGGGAGGAGTAAGAAGGAATGTAAGTGATGAAAGTGAGCAGGCAAAGTAAAATTGAGCTGTAATTGTTTTCACTTCAACTTTGAGAAGTTCAACATTAATTAAAACATTTCTGTACCACTCACCACCAGATTGGCACAAAAGAGAGCTGGTTGGCATGTGCAGCTGCTGACTGGCAGGGATGTCAGCAAGGCAATTGCCAGGAGGGCTGCGGTTACACACACACACACACACATACAGACTCCACACATCCCGAGTCATACACTCTAAAGATGATGTTGCACTTAGAGAAAGCACTTCTGTGTTTGTTCAAGTAGCAGACCAGCATTTCCTTCAGGTAAGAAATTAATACACCTCAAAACACTTAAAAGAGTTTTAAAATTTATCCAAGCTATCTTTGCTCTGACTTTGGCTTAGAGTTCACTTTGTTTTTCTCATCGTCAATTATATTTATTATTGTAAACTACAGCTGAGCACCTACAATGCCTTAAGATTCAGCAGGAGCTGGATCCATGAAGAGTTTTCCTTCTGCTATATTGACTTCTTAACCTCTACACATTTCTTCCTGTAAGCAAACGCTTTTGGGGGATATTTTGTGCAGTTTTTTGCAATTACCCTTTGTACATCAGAGGAGTAGGAGAGGGCAATAGTTGCTATTAGTGAATAAAATTACAGGAGGGTACAGCACACTTCTTCTATTAGATGTCTCTGTGTGCCTGCTCCAAGCAGAAGGATGGCTCTGCCTACGGCCCCAAACCATCCTTGTCTTCCAACAGGCTAGGAAGACCATCTCAAGATGGAATGGATAGCTAGAAAATTTTTTAAGATTAAGGAAGAGAGAGCAAGCAGAGAGATAGAACCAATGGAACCTGGCATCCCCCTTAGCGGAATGAAACTCGCTTTGTATGTGATAACACAAATCGTGCACTTCCTTACTCATCTACACCATTGCTAGTGACAGTAAATAATTTGAAATGGAGGCAAGGCTAGACTGGAAAAGCCATTTAGGCTCCTAAAAATTGGAAAATGTGGTAGCAGGTATTCAAGAATGAATAAGAAATTTCATTAGAGGAAGAGCGTGGAGCACAGAGTAGTTTCAATTGACTGCATGTCCTTTGGGAAGGCATGGAAAAGAGCAACCAGCTGAGAGGATTTCCCTGGTGAATGGCAAGCTCTCCCTGTAACTCAAGAGGGAGGCAGGGAAAGTGGAGACTACAGAGAAAGCCTGTGCGTGTGTGATAACTGAGTGGCTGCTTCTTTAAACTATAAGTGTTGCAAATTCATAGATGCTGCTCAATCCCATGATATAATATCCAGTCTATCAGTTCATTAGGTAATACGGGAGCTCATGATGTCCCCTCAGTCTCTGCGACAGATCAGGTTGTGAGAATCACCTCAATTTATTTACAGAAAAATAATTTTCTGCATCCAAGCTTAATTCTCAGTATGTTGTGTGTTCAGGTTCTATAAAAACAGATGATTCTGAGGAAACATGGCAGTAGTCTGTTGCAATTTTAAGAAATTTCCAAGACATCCTGTTTGTTTATCTTTGTTTAGTTGATAGAGCCAGATGAAAGGAACAGAATACCTCGTATGTCAGAAGACTGAAGTGAATTAATAGACTGCTCTATCTCACAAGAAAGGAAGGAAGGAACAAATGAAGGAAGGAACTTTGACTTTTCTAAAGTAGACTGGTCAGCCAGGCTCTGACTGATGTTTACAAAAGTAGATGCATTTGAAGGAGCACCATATGGATAACTGGGAAGAGTTTAAGAGTTAAGCACAAGCATCTTAGGAATCAACAAAATTGAACCTCAACTCTGAAATACATTAATCACCTTTTATAGAAAAGAAAAAACTATGCACTAAAAAAAGGATAATTTCTGCACAATGGGCATGAGAAAATTAAGAATTAGATCATAAGGAGTAGCAGTTTGGATGTACCATAACAGTTTCACTGCATCCCAACATGGATTATAACAGGATTATAACAAGAAACTTTTCTTGTTTTCACATTGGTCTTGCTTATAGATCAAGGAGCAGGTTTCAGGCCACTAGACTTCCTACAGTGCCAACCTTTGCCTTTGTTTATAACATGAAAAAATAAAACTCTTAAGCACATGCCTAGCTCCTGAAGCCTGAGTCCTGCTAACTGTTAGAGACTGAAATATCATCCTCAATGTGTATTAATAAATCCATGAGTGGCAGCATTGTTTATCATCACTTTTCCAAAAATTAAAAAAAAATTGAACTCATAACTGACAGAAATTAGTTGGAAAAAAAGATCTTCTCACTTCTGCTTTTTTCGTAGTATAACATGCTTTATAAGGCAAACATTATAAAAAAAGAAAAGGCCATTTCGTCATTGAATTCCTTTTATTCAGCTGATGTGCTGTGATACTCTTTGCAGTTTTTTGCTGTGTGCACTTTGATAAACTAAAAATACCACCAATGTACACAAAGAATAGTTGAAGAAGATGCTGTTATTTGCAGAATACCAGTAACAGCATATCCCACTTTCAGCTAATTGTAATAATGTGCATGTTTTTTATGAGAAATAGGAAGAGATATCAAAGTAAATTATTCTGTGTTGGCTTTAGGAGGACAAATATTTGTTGTTGACAACTATTTGATCTGTCCCATAATTCTGTCATAGTGACAAAATAAAACTACATTTTTTCTCTACTTCTATGATCTTTCACCTAGATAAGAACCAACACCTGGCATCTTTTCAAATTTTCTTTTTTTCTTTACATCAGTGGCAAAAGTTAAAAAGGTAACATGAAAAGAAAGATGAAAAAGGAATGCTGTTCAAATTGAAGGACTGTAGTTTCAAGTTTCAATCCTGTATCAAAACATCTCCGCCTCATCTTCTTTCTCAGTCATCACAAATGAAAAGTACAAAGAAGTACACAAACATCAGTACAATGCTGTGTGTGTACTGTTATCCAAAAATCACAGTTACAAAATTATACCTGACATATCAAATACTGACAGTCACATCCTCAAGATTTTCTTCTGTTCGTTCCCATGGACCTTCTTTATTAATAAATCTGACACATAAAAAGCATCTGTATGACTAAAGTGTCAGTTACTGGAAAGACCGTTTTGATCTACTTCTTAACTTTTAGAAGAAATATTCTCTTTTTTATGAAGACAGGATCTGTTCACTGACTGCCAGCTTTCAAATGACCACCTCTTGAAGTTTAATTTTAAGTTTTAAATAAATATTGTATGCATGCAGAATAATTATGATGCTCTAGAGAGACACTGTATAATGACATTGATTCTTTTTTATCTAAAAATGCCAAACCCTTGAGGCAGCAAAGACTGTATTTGCCACAGATACATGGAGGTTCATTCCACATGTTAAATTATAATAGGCTGTTCATGTTTCTGCCACTAAGTGAGGAATGAAACTTCCATTGTAAACTTCAAATTTCAGCTGTTTAAAACTTACTGGTCAAAATAGGTTTTGGACATATATTCAGTATTTCAGTGTTTCAGAGGTGGACTAAGTTTTCTGTTAAAAATAACAGATATTTGTAAATTCTGCTGGAATGCTGTGGAACTACTGAAAAGAAAACATAGTGGGTTTGGACACATGTTTACAGTCATTACTGAAACAAGCATTATCTTTCACTAATAACTGTTGTGGATATGTTATTAGTAAAAGTATATAGTTATTCAACATAAAAAAGAAACTGAAATCCTTACTGAAGTGTGAAAAATATCATTTGTGTGCAGAGCAGCTTCTCATTTTTCTTATTACATTTAGTGTATCTAAATAAACTTTCTGATTTAATAATTAAACAAAAGTCCAAAATTACTACAAAGGCATAGACAAAAAAAAATAACATGGATAAAGATTTAACTCCCTAACTCAGCAGGCTTTTGCCACGAAAGATTGATTTATTTTACTAAACACGTATTTGATCATTCATAGTGTGCACAGATACTTTAAAAAAATGGCCGATGTCTTGAACACCAGCATTTGCTTTAATTTTGCCAGCTATGGTGTTACTACAGAGGTATTATTATTATTTTTGTTCTTAAAACTAAAGAGTAGCAATGATACATACAAAAATAATATTATAATTAATTAATTATTGTAATTAATCTTTTTTAAAAAAAAATAAAAGGAAGGAATAGCATATTTTCCTTCCATAAAGGAATAGCACCTTTTAGGAACTATCATCAATCAGGTATTGAGAATCAGGGAGAGAAGACACTGAAGACTGTTGTAAGTACTAGAAAAAGAATCCAATGCAATCTTAACTTTTATTTAGCTTCTTGAAGATTCATCTCTGTCATTTAAAGGCAGTTAGTAATTATCCATCTAAGGCTGTATTGTGTATTAATATGAAAGTCCTCCACAATTTTTTGGGAGGGGAGTGAGAGATGGGCACATTTGGAGAGCAAGTCATTCCACCTACCTAAATATCTATTTTATAGTCTCTCACCATTAAGGTTTGGCAGATTTGATGCCTAACTTTTACATGGCTTAAGATGCTAAGATGTTCCTATCGTATTGTTTTAAGATACTTGCTGGCAGAAGATTAATATCCTAATGTTTCAGTAGTTATCCCTATGCAAATAATCAACAGTGTTTAGGCAAGATTAATGTCTGACAGAAAATACAACATGTCGGGTTTAAATATGTAGACTAAAATTGCAAGTATTCTTCCATTATGTTTAGTGTTTTCATAGTTCAAATGGCTTGATTTTAGTAAAACCATGAGCCAACTGGCTCACAGAAAGTCCTTCCTGAAGGGCAAACCCTCATATGGATGAGTCTTCCTCCAGTGTGTAAATTCCCTTCTCCTGGCCTTGCCAATCAATCCCCAGCCAAGGTCCAGAAGGACTTCCTACTCCTCTAGAAATTTTTCAGAGGGCAGGGTTAACAGGAGTATGCAAAAAGCATGTCATACTTCAGTAATGCTAACTTTGTGGCACAGAGATTCATTTCACTTACTGTGAGAGTTCTCCACACAAGTTAAGCAATTAGACTCCTTGTATACTCATGAAGATGAATGGACATTTCTAGAGAGTGATTAATTTGACTCATTTTTCACGTTTACCTTGAGAGAAGATTAGTTTTCCTCTAGAACTACTTCTTTCTACTAATTGCAGAGGGGATATATGAAGTCTGACACAAAAGAAAAAAAAACCCTGAGACTAATTCTATAGCCTGGGAACCAAGAGCGTGAGGGTAGAGGCAAAGAGATGATTATAATCTGTCACAGTGAGGTGAACCTCAATCCAATCACTTCACTCAGTACGAGTGGACATGTGTTCAGCTATCGATGTTTTCTTAACCTTGGTCAGAAAATGTCAGCGTACAAGAGTGAAGAGCAAGTTAACATCAGGTTTCCTGTGAAACTGAAGAAATACATGATGAAAAATTTTCAACTATTGATTGAAGCACCAAAGATAAAGTTAATGCTCAAAGGAACTCATTTTTTGTTGGTAGAAAATATGAAAGAAAAACCAACACAGATACTCATCAGTCTTTCAGAAAATGATATATGGAATTGATTTGAACATTGGTAGCATCATATGCAGCTGTGTGTCAACTCAGAAGGGAACTATTTTGAAGGTGATTGTAGTTGATTTTCTTAATTTGTTAAATCAGGCACAGACTTTTTTGTGTGTTGGACCTCATAGAATATTCTTGAAGATTCAGATACCTGTATTAAGGACCTCTATACTTCTAGGGCTGAATCCTACTTAAAAAAAACAACAAAAAATCCATGAAAATACTCTCCACTCATTTCCTTTCCATATTCATATATTTGCTAAATAACATTTGTTTGTAGTGTCTTTTTTACGTATTGCTAAATGTGCTTAAAGTTTCATGCAGTATATTTTTCCATCATATGTTTTAAAAGTTTCTCTTTTCTGGACAGTCTTGGAGATGACTATTGTTGGATATGCAGGCAGACAAAAGTGTCTCCTACATTCATCACAATTTGATAACTTTTTAACTTCTTTCCTTCGGGAAATAAAGGTTTGCACTGGGTTTCTAGATTAAAGTATGTTAAGAAATGACTGAAAGCATTGTGATGCAGGTTTTGTTACAGTCTTAAAGCAAAATTGCCCATTGATTTTACGAAGAATTTCTCCAGAAATTATTTCATTACTTGGCCCAGGGTAAATTAAGCTGAACATCCTTGTTTGCAATTTTGTTTCATTATTAATTCACTTACTATCCATTGCAATTATGCTTCCTATAATTGTTTTACTATTCATGTAGCTGTCAAAAAGATTTTTATAGGACTTCCATTAAAATTAGGCATACATTAATAGGCATTTAAGGCATGTTACTATTTGTAATAAAACTTGAAGATGTGGTCTACTAAAAGCGAAAAATTCTGAGAGTGAAAATGTCTAAAAGTGAAATAAGAACACTTAATTTTAAAATACAGCATTTTTACCTTTGAAGTTTTTGTAACTGGAAGTTTTCAAATTTCTTTGTTTGCCTGAATCCAGGACACTGACCTGGATTCAGTTAATGATGGACTGTCTAGTTATGTGTCTCCTAAATAGTAGTACAGTATCCTGTTGCAAGATATTTGTCTGTCCAGGGATTTGCAAGGCAGCAGTAAGTGGGTCAGATAATAACCTCATAATTCTAGAAAACTCTAGAAAACTGGTATAGGCAGTATTTTATATCCAAGCAGAGGAACTTTCTCCTTGAAAACTTTTATGGTAGGGCTTCTAGGTAGAAGAAAACACAGACATGGTGTCCACAGGGGCCTGCTTGGTGATTATCCATCAGCAACTGAATTTTAGAAGTAAGAAATTCTCAAATAAGTCCTGCTAGAAAAAGAAGTGCATTTCTAATGGAGTTAATAAAGTTATCAGCTACACCATACTTAACCAATTTAATGTATTCTTCTGGTTTATAATTAAAAAAAGTTAAACTGGTCCATCATATTCAGCCTCTATTCCAGATGCGCATGAAGGCAATGGAGAGGGCAAAGAACCAGTGCCAGAGCAGACCTTCTTTCTCTACTTATTAAAATGTATATATAAGCTAATTAAGTCTCATTACACTTCCTTGTAATGTAACATATTTGTCACAAGAAAGGCAAAGATCAACCTTTCTGAGTGTGCCCTGCAGGATGGCAGTTAGGAACACACCCCAAGAGACAGAAAAATTCTTCCATCTTGGGAAGAAGGAGGGGAGAGATCCTGAGTCTTCCTTGATTTACTCAGAAACTGTCAGGCTGGGGGATTGAACATGAAGGGAACAATCTTCTTCTAGTAGTTTTGTGTAGCTAGCCCCAAAACAGAATCCCCAACCAAAATTTTTAAACTCATACAACTTCAAATCACCCAACCTTGCATTGGTTAGGAAAATAGCGTTTTCCAAAAAGAAATTGTGCCATTGTAGGCAAGTGTAACTCAAAGACAAAGCAATGAGGTGATAACACTTCTCTCTCTGTGCTTGTCTAATAAGGAATAGTAACAGAAAGTCTTCTTGGTCTAAGGACACTCTTAATACTACCTAAGTGTAGAAACAATTTATTATTTCTCAAGGTTGCAGGACTTAAGCAGATAGTAATGAGACTACACATAGTATATGAGCTGGATTTGAGATCCATGTAATTTTTTCTTTCTGTGTGTCATTTCATAAACTGTCCGTATGGAGTCATTTAGGTTTATTTTTTGTTTGTGTTTTTCTGAGAGGGAGAAAGAAAGAGAGGGACATCTGTGATGTTCTTTATCCTCTGTCTAACAACTTATTTTGAGACCAGGTTCACTTCCTAAAAATCTTCACATAGTTTGAAGCAGCTGTCTGCTTTCATACCCTAGGCCCACATTAGTTATACCTAAGAGGAATCTTGCAAAAAACCAAAATCTTGCAGCAGAACAACAGGCACAAAGCATTTCAAAAATCCTTACTGCTTTTTGCATAGTCTTCACTATTGTAAAATAATTGAGAAAACAGTGTGAGGATGATTTAGCAAAGTGAATATTGAAAAGATAATAATGCCTCAGCACATATTTGTATTTTCATCCAAATGTATTTTTAATATTTTAATCTAAAACAAAAATAAGTGTTTTAATTAATACACATAAATTAAGGTACTAGATTAAAAAAATAGTTCATTTGGGCATACAAGAGTACCATAACTATTCGTTGTACCTTATATTATATATATATATTTATGAAAAAAAACCACATTATGGAACATATATGTTATAGTAAAGAGTGAGTACTTCTGCAACTGTTCCTCTTAAATTATTCTTGCTGGGCAGGAATTCCAAGTATCTCTTAATACAGTATGGGATACCTTTAAATGACTTTCCAAGTAAAGGAGGGACTATAGTAATTTTCATCCTATGGCTGTCCAACTGTGTGTTCATAGTTTCTTAAAATATGTTAACCTGCCTATGCTATAATCAAGTCATTGGCTCTTTCACTGAATTAAGATTTCAGCACCTGAATATTGCAGCGTTCAGTGTCTTATATAAATTAGACTGTGAAGACCTATAGTCCAAAGTGAAGACAAAATGCAATTTGATTGATCTTTTCTAAAAATATTTTTCCCTAGAAGCTAGAGATCTTATATGCCTGATGGAACCAGGGAACTTAATAAAAAATAGGTCATTAAACTTAAGTGTATAATTATTAAGCAATTGTCTCCCCATGTGGCTTAATTGCAAATGAAGAAAACCTAAAAACAACATCACATTCCTACATATTGATTACTATGTAGAAAATTCATTACTTCTGGCTTCGTGTTCTTCAGTCAAGGAGTTGTTGGGGTTTTTTTATTATTATTCCTTTTTTTCCCCCCCTCCAGTTGTTAACGAAAGAAGCAGCATTTCAAGAAGAACAATTAGGTTGGTTTGTGACACTGGACTCCTTGGGGATAGTTTCAGAGCACTGCTGTAAGTAAGCCTGTAGGACACGGTTTCAAACAAACTACACTCCTACAAAGGGTTTTTTTGTTTTCCAGTGCCATGTAATGCACACAGGGATATATGTATTCAGAATGAGGAAAAAAAAATAATAACTGGAAGGAAAACAATAAACAAATTTAATGGCACTTAGTGGAACTCCTGTCTACATGCCCTCCTCATTTCGAAGTGCAAGTACTTATCCTAAGGTATGTCTTAGTCTAGACTGAGGCAGGAAACTGTAGGTCAGACATAAGGTGACTGAAAAAAATGTATTTGATTTATTCATATCTCTTAATGTGAAATGTGTATTTGGAGAGACTAAAAATCTCAGAAAGACTTTTTTGAAACAACCAGTTACTCACAGCTTTTTAATTCTAGCAATGCATTTGGAATGTTTCCATTGTTCTAAGGGTTAAAAACTTCACCATGACAATGACGAGCCTTATTACTCAGTCAAAGTAAATGGATCACCATATAACCTTTCAGAAATGTTCTTCCTTAAGCTATTAAAACATTCCATGCCCTTAGATGACAACAATTTCTCTGCCTTTTGAAATTTCTTTTCTATCCTGCAGAGTTCATAGAGATATGCTTGGTTAAAATCAACTTATATAAAACTATGCACTGTAAATTCTGACACTTCTGTTTGAATCTCTTTTCAAACACTTGTCTTTGCTCACCATAATAGATGTCAGTTCTTCTGATGTAGTTCAAGCATGAGCTTCATATGAAGACTCAGCTATGTCTATTGCATTTCTGAAGCTACTCCTCACTGAAGTTTTGTGCTGTTTGACATCAAAGATAGGCAAGAATCACCTGCTGAGTTCACATGCATGGAGCAAAACATCTTCAAATCACTTGTGCTAGACAAAAGTTTTTCATATTAAGCTTTCACTATCATGTGGACTTAAAGACAAATGTAGTCCTTGTTAAAGTTGCAGCATTGTGTTATTAAACTATGCATCTGAGCCTAGTGATTTATATAAGTTTTAAGACAAAAGATAATCATTTGGCTGATATATTTTTTGGCATCCGCTGCAAAGAATTCTGTTACACAGAAAAAAATATGGTCTTTCATTCAATATGCAGTAATTTTGCTCAAAGGTAAAAACAATTTGGAAGCATGGCATGCTCTAGCTTAGAAAAAAAATACGGTGCTCTACTTTTTCAAACTTTAATATTTGAATTTCTTTATCGATTTGAAAACCAGGAAGAGGCAACAGTTAAAACACATACAGAATGTAGGGAACATAAACAAATTCCTATTATGAAAGTTCACAAATCTGGGGGTTTCATAAGTTTAATCAAATAACATACTGAAAAACAGATAAGGATGTAGAAGAAAAAAAAAAAAGATGAGGGATTAAGAACTACTGTGTACTGGATGTTTGTCTAATGGATACCTAATCAGTATAATAACTGTGCCATAGTTTTTAATTGCAATGACTCCAGTAATGACTCTGTATGTAAACCAGATTCAACATGAATATGCATAGGAATTAGACTTCAGAATGGTTGTGTATGAAAAATGGTTATGATTAGTCTGCTTTTAAATGTCACCAAATGACTGCATTAAGGGCAAACCAAAACACAAAAGGGTGTGTAATTGTTGGAGATAATCTAATGCCTTGGGTGTGTCAGCTCAATCAGCAGATGCTGAAATTTAGTTGCCAACTTTAGCAGATTGAAGATTTTAGTATTATTGGGCCTCCAGTGTTTTTTATTCATTAAAGTGTCTTGAAATGAATTTAAAAGAAATAAAGATGTTTTTCCCCTACTATTGTTTTTCCGTTTCTTTGATATATGGATCCAAGGAAGGCAACGTGCCTAACACTTTCCAGTCTCTGTAGTTGTTCCATAACTGCAAGATTAAACCCCAGTAGGCCAGATCCTTAACTGACTCCCGACTATTGACATGGTTTTATATCTAAATTAATTGTCTACTTTAACATTTTCAATATTAATATATTTCTTCTTTTAAATACATTTTACAGTTACTCAAAGCTTAAAGTATTACAAAAGGAGGCTGCAGTATAGGTTGTCCTAGGTGATTTGTATGTACATATAGACAGGTTCAAAGCACATTTAAATGTGTTTCATAAATGGGTAAGGGACTTGTAAGTCCATTTAAGGGCTCTAGAATTTGTCTTAAGTACATTTTGCACTAAGATCCAAGCAGATGAACTTCCCCTCCTTTCCATCTGTTCTCTCCTCAAGTCTTCTTTCCATGTTAAATAAATGCAAGCATGTGGGTTAGTAGAAAACCTGGCAGTAACTACGTAAAATACTTCTGGTATATCCAAAATCTTCACACCAAATTCCAGATGACAAACCTCTAGAATAAACTAGCTCTTGCTGTAGGATCAAATACCCAAACAAGTAGAATCTTCCAATGAAAGCCTCTCCTAGGCCTTAGAGGCCACAGTATAACCTTAATAGACATAAAAAAAGCACCAAAGCTGGAACTATAGAGTACCTTATGAAGAATGATTGTGCTAAGCAACACAGAGTAGGAAATCTGGCAATAGTGTGGCTGAGACAGAATATGGGTTATGTATTATGATGGTTTACTTAAAACACAAGAAACCCCTTGCCATATAGTGGTGGTTCTTTCAGATCTGTCAACATTAATTTATCATCCCACTCTTAACATGAATTGTATTCAATATGGGGCATTTCAGTATGGTCTTACACCTGTGCTCAGATCTAATTAGAAATGAGATGTAAGCAGATGGAGAGAAATCATTGTCGCACAGTTGGTCCCTAATACAAAGAAATTTCCCTAACAGTTGACAGTTAAGAACTGCTCAATTAGTAAACCACAGTAGAAGAGAAAGCTATATACAAATAAAATTCAAAAGCAAAATAACAGCTGCTCCAAAGCCTCTACAAAAATCTTTTATGGAAACAAGGAAAAGACTAACTATGATGCCAAATACCACCTTAAGATGGTTAGATTGTAGTACTAGTATTAGGGTTTAACATCTGTGAAGTCGCTACAGAAGTGACCCTTATATATGACTTTCCTATCAAAGAAACTCAAATAAGATATTCTGTTATCAAAGAAAAAAAAAATCTAAGTGTCTCTTCTACCATCAGTTTTGCATTGTACAGCTCTGATTTCTCCACACTTTATACAACAGAGACAAGTTTCTGTACGTAGAAATAGTGTTCTGCCCAGATAAAAATATTTTGCCTTTAATGAGCTTTATACACCCAGTCATCTTAACATCTGAGTCCACAATACACAGAAGAAGTAAGCAACACATTAAACTAAACTATCCACAAGAGAAAGCTCAAAGCACCAACAGCAGGCGGGTCAGCAATCTCTCATTTGTGAGGTATCAAAGGCTGTTGATAGATCTAATAAAATTACTCTGAACATTGACCTTTGTCCATGGCCAGAAGGAATGCAGTTATACAATAGGGGAAGGGAAATCACTAGTGAAAACATGTAGTTTCAAATAAACTGTGCTTCTACTGGCAATTTTTCTTTATCTGCTATCATGTAATACGCAGAGGGATGTACAATATGTACTTAGAACAGGAAATGAAAGTGAAAAAAATGGAAGCTAAAACTGACACTAACAATACTTAAATTGCTTAATGGAGATACTGTGTACATAGTCCCCCAGGCAACAGATCCTTCTGTTTAGAGCTTCTAATTGTACCGTATGTCTTAATAAACAGCAGGTTACAGAAACTCTAGGTCAGATGTTAGAAAACAGAAGGATTTTATGTATAATTTATTCAAAATTTTGATTGTATCATTACACATTAGTAGGGAAATAGACCTCAGAGTTATGAAGCTAATCACTACCTAGAAGTTCTAAATGTATGCATGCATGTGTTTGTATGTAGATAGAAGTGTGTGTGTATGTACAAGCATATATATATATATATATTATATATATATCATAGAATCATAGAATGGTTTGGGTCGAAAGGGACCTTAAAGATCATCTAGTTCCAATTCCCCTGCCATGGGCAGGGACACCTCCTACTAGACCAGGCTGCTCAAGGCTCCATCCAACCTAGCCGTGAACATTTCCAGGGAGGAGGCATCCACAACTTCCCTGGGCAACCTGTTCCAACATCTCACTATCCTCATAGTGAAGAATTTCTTCTTAATGTCTAATCTTAGTCTTCCCCCTTCCAATTCAAAATCATTCCCCCCTGTCTTTTCACTACGTCCTCTTGTAAAAAGTCCTTCTCCAGCTTTCTGTTAGGCCCCTTTCGGGTACTGGAAGATGGCTATAAGATCTTCCAAGATCCTCCTCTTCTCAAAAAAAAAATACATTGTCTATGTTATATTTTACTTTATGTTATGTATGTTATATTTTTTATATAATGTACTTTTAATATCTGTGCATCATATACAGACATGTATGTATAGCTGTTTTCCTGAGGGCTGAAGGCATCTTCAGCGCAAAGCAGTAAGCTTTTCTCATGTCTGTGCTCTATTTCATAAGTAACACAAGAATTCAGCATCAAAATATTTCTTTTTTTGAAAGCTTACGAAATTTACTTAGTTTATATTATTTGAAAAACAGCAACATGCATCAAAATATAACAGGCATAGTTCCTCTGTTGAAGCAGTTCTCTACCAAGCTTCCTGCCCAGTTTTGCTGAGTTAGGCACAAGTCCTATAATCGCACCAAGGTTCTCTTTTGGAAAAGGACTCTCTAACAAAGGATTCTATACAGGATGAACAGTTAATATTACAAGCTTCAAATAGTGATCTCAGCTTCCTTTGTTGCAGAAATGCAGGAAAGAAATAAGGTGTAGCAATACTAAAGAAATACCAAAGCCCCTTGGGTTCTCAGGGTGCTTTTTCACAGGTTTGTATTCTTCTATGCTACTTTGCTTGTGCCAGCTACCTCTGGAAAAACTGAGTCCGTGTTGTTAGTGAAGTACACTTTTGATACTTTACTAGGTTGTTCAGAGAAAGGACCTTCGTTCATGCTTCAGAGCTCTCTGTGGACAAGAAACCCTCAGTATAGGCTCAAACCTCACCACTGATATTGTCACACTGAACATTTTGACAAGCAGATATAACAGGAATCACTACTGTTTCTGGGAATGCTGCCTCCCCATTCCAGTCAAAGATGCTGGTGCGCCTCTCATTTAACTGTGTACCTTCCTGGCTAAAATGGATTTATAACACCAAGTGAGTGATAGGAATGTGTCAGAATGATGACAGAAATATGGACGGAAGTGCATGAGTGTTGAAGGCAACTATGTTTAAGCGCGTTTCCAAACCTGCTTTCTGCCCTGTATGGAACAAAATATTTATAACATTCATAAATCTTTTGTGTATTGGTATAATACAGTTTGAAAAGTCTAAGGACCAAGTAGCTGCCCTATAATAATATCAGAGAATAAAGAAATAGTAACAAACCATAGATTCCATCCTTTTCATTATTAAAGGTGAAGCAGAAATCTTTGGAGAAAAGCTATTTTTCCAGTCCTCCTAATTTTTTTTTTTTCAGTAAGGCTAAGAAGAGAAGAAAGGCAAATAGGCCTATCAGTTCATTAATTAAAAAAAAATTGTAAAACTTTTACGATTTTGCTCTTAATTCACACGAAATTTAGAGTGATCATGGAGTTTATTTAACTGCCCTAGGTTATTTATACAGAAAATCTCTCAATGCCTACATTGAAAACAAAACCAGTGCTAACTAGAATTAGTGAATCCATGGAATAAGATATTTTCAAGGAATATTCCCTCTCTGTCAAAGACAGGAAGTCTACACCTGTGCTATTTAGAGTACTCTGATGGCCGATGTATCCAACAGAGAGAAAATGACAACACAATCCAACAGCCAAAAGTCACTTGTCACAACCAGACATTTTCTAACTAGAAAAAAACAAGTCATTGTGCCAACCGGTGAAAACTCTCAAGCCAAGTAAATAAAATATAAGTAGTTTTATATATAAAATCTATATAAAGCCTCTCAGATTCCATAAGACATAAAGAATATGCCTCTTATAATATTCTGAGGTATGGTAGGGGTCTCCACTCAAACCAAAAAAAAAATCTACTTATGTTACAAAATATCTTTTCTTTGAAAAAAATATAAGCAAATAATTAATCAGGCAGGATATTGATAATAAAAATATACATCCTATTTGTTCAAATATATCTCCTAAGATTGTAAAAATTCCTAATTGTTGATCTTCTGGAAATTATACTTTTTAAAATATGTTCAAAATGGAAAGAGTATCCTGTCATAGAGTGAAAAAAATTGAGGAAAAAATATTTTAAAAGTTATTATAAAAGGAAGATCTTTCTGAGTTTTTCCTACAGAAGAACATGGAGAACAAAGAAAAAAAACATTTTTTTCTTTTGAATATCCATTGCCTTATAAAAGTAATTACTAGAATCTCTGAATACAAAGAAGAAAGAAAGGAAGGAAAGAATTACATTTTAAATCAACATTGAAAAACAGGTAATAAACTCGCCACCTAGAGGCAGAAGTTTTTCTTCTTGATCTTTTATTATGGCGAAAGATAACCTTAAAACTCATGAAAAACATATTCATCCTACTTTGGTTCTTTTCACCTGTTTCTAATAGCACGGTTCAACACTAAGCTTATAATCCCAAGACAATTAATTTCCTATATTCCAAACAAATTCTTTCTGTATCTATATTTTTTTATCAAGTGTTACTAAGCAATAAGCCTTCAGATAAAAGTCTACCTCAATTCATCCAACATTAACATTTCTCCTCTAGGCCTTTTGAAAGTGTAAAGGTGCAACAGTGGAGAGATTTGCCATAGTTATCTGTAAAGCAATACTAAAATAGACGATACATATTTAGAGCAGTCTTTTCATTAACTACAATACTTACCGAGGAGCTAAAGCTTTTAAAAATACAACTAACTATTGTTACTTATTCCTGTCATTTATTATGAGCATGAACCAACAATTTATCATTACACACTATAACCACAGTTTATCATAAAATTATGAAATGTGGATGCTCCTGAGCATACAAGACCCAAAAGATTACCAAGAAGTCTTGATTTTTTCATTTAAATTCAAATTAAAAATACCTGCTATGACCTGGTTAACATCAAAACAAATGTGTAAAATGAATACCTAATGGAAATACTAAGAACTCAAAGAATGTGGACATTTTCATCATAAATGGATATGAACACATGCCATTGGGCAAAGATTATACTATCTCCTTCTTCAATGACACATCATTCCTTAGAACTTGAACTCTATATCTGTCCTTGCCTTCTATTGACACCATTCTGTTGATAAGAAAGAAAAGGGAGTCAGTCAGTCAGTTCACTGTTTCTGGAATAAAAGTAAAGCTTTATATCTGACTAAGAAGTTACTGGAAAAAAAACACAACACAAAATATGACCTGTACTGAAGCAGTGAAGTTATCTCACTATTGTAGGAACTCTTATGAGTGTCAGTGGACACACTTTGCATCCCATTCTTGGAATTCATTTGCAAGAGCAGCAGCACAAGATCATTTGGAAAGATAATTCTGCTTATAACATATACTTTTTTTCAAGATTCACTTTCCCCAAGGAAAATAACACCTTGTGTAGTGATTAAAAACAGAATCCATTTTATGAGTCAATCTGTCATTTTCATTCCTCTGCAATCAAACATTGGAGCAGACCTAAGACCATAGAATCATAGCATTGTTTGGGTTGGAAGGGACCTTAAAGATCATCTATTCTCAACCCCACTGACATGGGCAGGGACATCCCATTAGAACAGGTTGCCCAAGGCCCCATCCAACCTGACCTTGAACACCTCCAGGGAGGGGGCAATGATCAACCACTAAATATCAAATCATACAGCATATGTTATACCAAAAAAAGAACACAACCTAAGGACTAGAAACACATCCCAAAATGACAGAAAACAATTTTCCTTCTCATGTTTATCACTCCTTTACAGAGTCAGTGCCCTGATAACCATAATATTTGTTATCAACATTGAGGGAGAAAAGTAATCTTGCCAAGGAGCTTCTGACTGCTCTGTGAAAAGTAAAGACTACCACTGAAATAATGGCCTTTCCTCAGAATCTGCTATTTTGGACAGCATCATGGATTGTGGTATAGGATGCTGGATCTCTTCTCATAGCCTGTTTCACTCACACTCAACCTGGAAATCTCTGCTTTTTTTCCCCATAATACAAGGAATGTTCACAACATGTTGGCTGCAACACATAAAATCCAGACATTTCAGATACTCTGTAACAAGCATGTGGGAAATTAAGACAGCTGCATGGAAAAAAATAGCTTATTCTATCAACTAAAAAGAAGCTTACAGACAGCTGGGGACATCTCCTTCTTCTTTGCAGAAAGGTTTCTCAGGACAGAGTGTTTGGCATGGAAGAACAGCATATCACACAGTGAGATGTTCATCACAAACCTTAAAGTGATAAAATATGAAATTCATATGCTCCTCAAGAAATCCACATATGAA
Organism: Coccyzus lansbergi; assembly: GCA_033558105.1. Taxonomy (NCBI): domain Eukaryota; kingdom Metazoa; phylum Chordata; class Aves; order Cuculiformes; family Coccyzidae; genus Coccyzus; species Coccyzus lansbergi. The sequence goes on from JAUMJK010000298.1 coordinate 109,967, forward strand.
ACACAGAGAGAAAACAATAGCATCAGTTGTCTTTACATCACACTTCCTATCTCAACACTGGCAAGGCAAAGAGAAACATTTCTGTACAAGAAGTGTTACGTCCACATGTGTCATCTGTCAACATCTGCTGGTGAATCCCAAAGAGGTCAAGGGAGCTGTGATTCAAATATTTTTGTGTTTCAACACAATGAAGCACCTCTCTTATGTTAAAAAGATCTGTCCAAATGTATACTTTCCCATTGTTTTTCAAAAATTTAGCAAAATAAGAGAGAAAATCAATCTTGACAACAGCCATGCCCTAGTGATTTGATATACATTAGATAGTCAGGACCAGGCCTTCCTCATAATAGAAATATATTCAAATTATGTAAACACCATTAGGCAGACACTGAGTTACAGCAAAATACAGACACTGTCATTGCAGTAGCTCTGCAATTCCTTAGTAATCAAAGTGGACACAAAGGAGTAACTTAGGAGTTATTAAAAAAAAATTATGCACCCTACAGAATGATGTCTTAGCAATTCACAATCAGTTTAGAACTTGTGCCCTAACCAGTACTGTCTGGTTGAGAAATACATTAATTAGTGGGGGAGGTTACTAGAAATAGGGCAGAAAGGAATTAAGTGACATGTCCAAAGCCACTTGAGCAATCTTGTGGCATAATGGAAAACCAAATTCAAAGGCATTGAACCCCAGGCTCCATAAGGTAATCAAAAATCCCTTTCCTATTTAATTTTAATATTTCCAGTGTACTTGGGGAAGTGATCACAAGGAACGAACAATTATCCAAGCATCAGGAATCAGAAACATTCATAGAAGTAAATGGGAAAACTTTTATGTCCACAAGACACTGCTGTTGCTGTTACAGATAATGATACCACAGCTGATCCTGCCACTGCTGAGTGGGGTGTAATGTCAGTTCTGGATGAGGAGCTACACTGCAGCAAAAATTCAGATCATGAATCCCATGATACCGTATCAGCACTTAACAGTCCTGACTTTCATGCCTAGGAGACAACTGACTAAAATGCCAAGCAAAGAATCATTGTCAGCTTTATTTAATATGTTTAAAAGAGAAAAAAAAAAGACTAATTATTATTATCTACTCATCAACTACAGAAAGATGTGGGAAGATAAATCTCTAGATGAAGACTAATACACTGCATTTACAAATATACGTTTTTCTTTAATTTTAAGCCACATTTTTTCATTCTGTTTAATAGCATCAGTATTTGGCAGGTTCAGTCCACCTCAGTTTTTGCTATAAGGCTAATACCATGAGTAAAAAACTTGACATTTAGCAGTGTCAAGAAAACAGTTACTATTTTCTTATCGTTTGAACAGAAAAAATAATCACAGCAGCATTCCATTCAAAGAATCAGAGACTCATTTACAGGTGATTAAGAGCAATACTCCTCCTAATATGAGGATGAGGAGATTCCATGCAACTCCCAGCTCCCCTTGTAGCCACATATTTTAGCTTTTTATATCACCAGCTGAATATCTTATTTTTATTTTTGAGTCAATCTTCCATTACTAAGGATCTCATTCTTGAAATATTTTTCTCCTGTTTCTAGATGTTATTATTATTATTCTTACTAAGTTCTGTAGTGCTAACGCGAGAGAACACTAGTCCACACCATGTGCATGACTTTGTAGAAATGCACAGCAAAAGTAGTCTGCTGCCGCCGGTGATTTTTCGGAGATAATTCATAATTAATAATGTGTGAGCAGTCCAGATTTCAGAGACTTTTGGCTACCAGTGGTATTTGTTCATTTGGGGGGTTGTTAATTTTAACATTTAATTTCAATGATTATTTCAACATCTTGATTAAGAACAACACCTTTAATTTTGAGTCAGTAAAACCCCCTATAAGGTCTGAAAGAGTTGCTAACAAAATTAAAGTAGACCCTAAGTTATATTTTTTTATATCTCTAGAAGAAAAAATGAGAAGGTAGTAGAACCGTCTAAAATACAAGACATTACACTTGTTTTATTCACCAGAATGAAGCAAAAGAAGGCACAAGTCTAATGTTTTTAACAAATCCTTTGCAGTTCACCTTTAAACTAAAGGTCATCAGGTGAGTGTCAGTGTGTTTGAAAACACTTGAACTGTGTAGGGAGTTCATCTCATCTGTATTATTTATACATATTTGCCGATTATAAATCACAATGGACTGAAATATTTCGAGCCTTTCATATCTGCAGGCATCCAGAGAGCATTGTCTTTTATTTACTGACCATGTTAAAAAGGCACGCTTTTTTCTTATTTTATAATAATATGCTGTCTGACCAGTTCAGCGAGATCTCTAATAATGTCTCAGTCCAACCATGGGTCTCATTATGTTGGTAGGAACTGTCATGCAACTGTGAATGTGCAATAAGTGTAGAGGTACAGTAAATGGCAGAAAAATATGAAAAGCATTCTACTTTCAGAAGCTGCACAAAGCTATTTATTCCTCCTACATCGAACGAACTAAAAATTGAGGAGAGAAAATGAGGTCTTTACTTCATGGCCTTCTAAATTTAAACAAAGAGAGGATTTAAGGATACATCTTACAGTGGAAAATGAGGGATGCTACACAGTGCAAGATACGCACTTAGCTTTTCTTATATCTATCCATTTTTTCAAGCACAGCAGCACATTGATTTCAATGGAAGTCCTGTTTAAAAATCAATGCTATAGCATGACCCAGGTAACAGTTTAGAGACTATACATATTATTCATAAATGATGTGATTCTGGCCCAGATCTATCACCCTTACCATGGACATCTTCCTCTGATTGTGGTCTCACAAAACATGCTCTAACAACAGTTCAATTTTATCTCTGGGTTATAGCCTTATAGAAACTGGAAACTTTCATCGCTTCATTCAGTTTTGTGTACTAGCTTGCATAAAATACGCTGTAACAATACTTTGGTTTCAAAATAAATAGTTGCATAACATGACAGAAGTGTGACCTGTCTGAGGATTTTGATGTACAACAAAGACAATTTATTATAGGATGCCTCTTTCTAACCTTGACTCTGACCTTTCTATTTGGAAGCACAAAAACATTGTCTACAAAATGAAATGAGGGGCAAGTCACCCATTTGCTCTCTATCTGTGCCACATCACTGCTGCTTCTGGCATGACATTTCTTAGAGTGTAAGACAGAGTGAAAAAGAAAAGGAATTGGTGAAGTGCCCTTCACTTCATTAACATACCTGTCAACAACACACAGACCTACCTCTATTGACAGTCTCTTCCATTGCAGTTCTATTTGGTTCACCACATACACACTAATTTCATCCCTGCAGTGAGTGCTGCAGTAAAATTGACATTCACAAAAGGATCAATGGTTTGAAAAGATTGCACTCATGTCATCTACACCCAAACAGGTGTTTTGAAAATTACCATTATTCAAAAACTAAACAAATCAATAAATTGTTCAGATGAAAAGAATATGCAAGAATGTTCTTTGCAAGATCACAGTCTCATTTTGATCACTACAAATTATTCCATTCAAAAGCCAGTAATTTGAGCACATCCACAAAAGCCAAAGCAAAGAAGGGGATAAATTCACAACTATTCCAGAAAGCAGCTGTTGAATTAATAGCCCAGTTGGTCACAAATTCACCTTATCTGTGCAGGATACCTCTTCTGACTAAGAGATATGATCCCAAGCTCTCACCTGCCAGGAGAGGGCATTGACCAGCATGCTCCAGCCAAGCTCTAGGGGAAGCTGAAGGACCAGGGCCAAGCCAGCACCAAGGCACTAATCCGCTTTGTATTCACTGTGGCAGAGGCTGGAGCCCAGCAATCCCGCTTCAGCCACACCTCTCATCCGCAAGGCTAGAAAAGCCCTTCTTTTCCTGCTTTACTCCATGAATATTTAGGTGCTCCAGGCAAACTGGAACAGCTTTCCCCAGAGAGACATTGGTTCCAGCATCTCCTTGCATCAGACAGAGGGTAGTTGGAGTGGGGTCTTGTGCTACTCAAGAGAGCAGCCTAACCGCCACACTATTAGGTGTTTGAGTGTGGAGCTCCCGAAATCCCTCCTGTGGGAGCAGTGGCACTTGCCATAGCGTATTTAAATATTAATTGAGCAAGAGAGTGTGAATGACTCTTTAAGCCTGACTAGCAGTTAAGGTGTTCTCCTGGGACATGGGAGCTGTGTTTTCAGATACCTTTAGGCAGAGCAAGGAATTGAACCCAAGGCTCTCATGATTGCATTTATCTCTTTGCCCACTTGTGAATCCAGCCTCATTGTAGCCAGTACCGCTGAGATCCATGGATACCTAAATAACCCCAAACTGCCTTGACTAGTGAATTTATTTTTCATCCAGAAATCTTTGCCCATCCCATCTTTGTTTACTGGAAGAGTCAAAGGTGCTAATGTACAGCACCTCACTGACATACATACCCTATGTGTATGTATGCATCATCACTTTTTAAATATAAGGGCTATTTTTCCAGAGTCAGAAGGGCAGTTTCCCTTTACTTTCTCATAGGAAGCGATCAGTGAATCGGGGCAGGTTAAGACAGCTCACTTTAAGAGTGGGAATTTTACATTGCCATGCCAATAACGCCATATGTATAGTATATGAGATTGCAAGTTTATGTCTAAAGGTAAGATGAAAGTTTGATAGATCTGGGGAATGTTCCGGAGTTCTTTAATGGCCTTTGAAAGGAAATCCAATTCAGGAAGGTCTTTATGGTAGAAGCTATGTGGGCAGAAACTGTAAGCCCATTCATGTCTCTAATTGTTCCACATCTGAAGGAGGCTGCTGCACATCTGTTATTTCACCACAAGAGTGGAATCTTTTATGAATTTGCCTTCACCTATCATGCTGAGGGAAGCTTTCACTGAGTAAAAAAAAAGATTTTCTTGCCAAACTGTGCATCATTTTGGAAACTAACTAGGGCCAACACAGATGTGGTGAGCAGAACAAATCCCTCTTTGGAGCATAGATGATTCCAGAAAAGCATCAGTTTTCTCATGCTGGCAAGAAGCCATAAGTTCATTTATATGATTTTCTGAGAAGCAAGAGAGGACATAAACTCCAAATGCCTCAGTGTATTGGCTATTCTAATGCAATTAAGTGACTAGGAAAATGAGTGATGCCATACATAACTGCATTAACTGTGAGAGCTTTACAATAAAGCATGGCAAAAACCATGCAAGTTTGAGGGGTTAAGGGAATTGGCAAGGAGACCTATGGTCTTAGGTATTCATCCAACTGAAAGGAACAGGGAGCACATATTTAGATGGCTTATATGAAATGAGGTATTCTGAAAAAAATGCCTAATAGCCCTTACCAGCACATTTTTGGCTCTTTTACTGATCCCAGGGTAATTTTAACAAAGTCAAAGAAAGTGAAATATTTCGCTCTATCTGAGACAGCCTTCTGAGTTTAAGGTTGAAGCACTACAGGCTGACAGATTAGGGCAACCTGACGTACGCTTCCTTTTTTCTGCTTGTTCTTTACATCAATAGACCAATTTGTTTTCTAGGGCTTTCTGTGTCCCTATCTACCATTACTAAACTATCATGTATATAACACATAGAGAGGTAAGAGCTCATTGCGAGATGTTTTGGCTCCTGAGACCTCATAAAATGGACTAAGGTGTGCATTTCAATTGTAAGTAGAAGTGCAAATAATAAATTGATTTTATGTCTTGATATCAAAAATAAAACAATTAATTTGGGTCTGCTCAAAATAAATAAATAAATAAATAAATAAATAAATAAATAAATAAATAAATAAATAAATAAATAAATAGGGTTATGTATGTGTGTATGAGTATTTTGATTTCTCTTTAACTTATCCTCTGAGAAACACATATCTTTCAGCTTCATGTGTCCTATTTTATTTTTAAGCCCCTCTTAAGGCACAAATAATACCAATTTTGTGATCAGTTATTCTAAATATGTCACATAAAGATATTTGAATAATGTTTAGATTTTGTCCCCACTTTTAAGCTTTTAATATTAAGTGAAAACAACCTAAGCAATGTGTGTTCAATCCCCTTAAGTCTCATTTTGTGTTAAGTAATTTGTACACAGATAAAATACAAATTATGAACAGTCAGTATCATTCCTATTAGGATTTTGTTGTGGTGTTTCTCACTCTTTAATGTTGAGGTAGTGTTACTCTACAGCATTTATCCTTCCAAAATTACATCTTGGGAAACATTTAGAATCTTACAAATACAGTAAATAGAAACTATAAAGACCCTACAGCATTAATCACTATCCCAGAGACAACAGGCAGATCTAGGAATATGCAACAAATATTAACATGTGACTCCAGTGTTGTACTCTGGAGCAATTTAGCAGAAATAAAGTTTGCAATGCATACTACTCACAGCAAGTTACATTAGAGACAGAAAATCAGGTTAATGCCTCTAAGATATACTCCCCGCTCCCCTTGAAACCTGTTGTTATGTCCCACGTATATGCTGAAGAGGGTTGCCTGATTTTCAAGAGCAGAATGTTAGACCCTACCCATGAATTAATTGTCCTGTCTATGCCATTTTTAATGCATTGTTCAATAGGTATTAATCTGTCTGCTGATCACTCAGGAGGAAACTGTCATTCTGCATAAGAAATGATTAGCCTGCTGCAGAAACACGTATTGGAAGGTCATCTCTTGACTTAGACTGAACAACTCTCCTGACAGAAAGGGTTAACAAGCTAAAATCAGTACAGTTCAAAGAGATCTATCTGTAATAAATGAGGTACATCTTTCTTTTGTGAAAGATTTTGTAAGATAGCAATCACACACAAATACCAGTGGTGTTTTTTTTATTAGTGCAACAGTCTCTGTTATTAGCACAGTTGACAGAAGTGATTTTGCTGGTCATCGTATTTGCACTGTTATCAAGAACTATGTACACAAGACAAAAATTAAAACAGTGGAATGGTTGCCTAAGAAGAGAGAAAGAGGGGAGAAAGAAAAGAAGAAAAGTGGAGAGGGTGACTGTTTAATAGATTAACAACACAGTTCCAAGGAAAAGCCTGCAAAGTCAACAAATACAGAGAGTCATTGCCTGTGTAGATCTTAAAAAGGCTTTGAGCTTTACAAGATATATATTTGGGTCGTACTATCTTCTTATTGGATCTGAACAGTAATGGCATGTGCAATGCATAGCAAATATACGTCAACAGCAAGAGAGTTTATATTTAACCTGGTTTTCAAAATACCTGATATTTTGTTGAACATTTTGTAGGTTTTAGCTTAGGGACAAATTTGAAGCTGTTTTTTCCTGGTGAAACTTGCAACAATAGAGAACTATATACTAAAGGGAAAGAGAAGCTGGGGTATTGAGCAAGCCTAACAAAAATCTAAGATTTCATTTTGTACTTTATAATTACTTTTTACAGTTCCTTTTCACTGGAATATTTACTGTTCAGCTATGATGCTGAAAAGTCTCTAGAATTTTTCCTTCCTTCAGATTCTAAAATATAAATGTAGTCTTTTTTCTGACATGAGACAGTAGTTTCAGTTTCAAATAGCAACAGTTTATCTGCCAATGCTTTATGTAGAATTTAATGGCTAAAAGCTATTTTCAGCCAACCTGTAAAACTCACTATTGTTACAGTTTGCAGGAAACAGCTAATTTGTCCATATATAAACAGAAACTTCATGTTTTGTTGTATAACTATAGCAACTTCTACAAATGACTCATGCAGAACTTTTTAGTGTTATTTTATGACTCAGACTCATTAATGTTCACCCTATTACCTCTCCAGTACAGTATCTCCAATTTCTGGAACTACTCTAAAGTACATTCTTGAGTCTGAATGTCCTTACCCAGCTGCCCATTAAAAAATCACCAACATAAGAAAAAAATTTTCTTGATCAGTGTGAGCACTACCTATAAACTCCTAATTTTAGTTCTGTGCACCCAAAATGCTAAGTTGTGGTCTATTACATGATGACAAGACCTATTTTATATTCAAAGTAGAGAAATGACTACAGTATATGACAAGGAGATAAGTACACCCACCTAGATTATTTCCAAGTGGATCGATCTGTTCTTCAGTATCTATTAAGCCTTCCAGATTTATCCCTGGCAACTGGCTTCTTGCCAGGGCTTGGATTCTGTTCTGGTGTGTGCAATGTGCTGAGTATTCCCAGGTGCTGGTATATTTTTATGCCTTAGTCCTTATTTACAGTTTTTCTACAGGTTGCTTTGAAGTGTGAACAATTGTGTTGCAGCACACTATAAAGTTCTTTCCACGTCCAGTGATCTTTTCATGTTGCCTTAATTTAAGCCACCTCTAAATGAGAAAATAGGAGGATGAGCGCCAATAAATTTCAGAAGAGCCTATTTCTTGCATAAAACTAATAATTTCAGTGCACCAGAAGCTATGTGAGCAATCACAGTGTAAGATTAAGAACTTAAAGTTGTGATTCATTTCATCCTCCTAAAACTCTTTGACAACGGCTACTAATATCGGACTACTTTCAACTTTATAGCTCCCCTTTTTACCAGCCCTGCTATTATAACACTTGACATGCTTGGCTGCCATGGTGTAATAAAGAGGGGTAAAATGATGCGTTAAAGGTCCCTGGTGCAAATCCTATTCAAAAATTTTTGATTTGGAATAGGCAGTACAAAAAGGCAATACCAGCAATTTAAGGGTCATAAAGTAGAACAGGAATTCAGCTCCTTAAGTTTCAGTTAACTTTCTAAAAGTCCAAGCAACAACTGCAAAAGCTGTAAGGGTACATTCAGCTTTCTTTTGGAGAACAGGCACCTAGAGAATAGTAAGGGCTGGAGAGTGTGGAAGCAGCCACATTATGCCGCAGCTTTAGCCAGCATCGCTCAGATGTGACTCTCAGCAGCTGTCTGATGCAAGTAACTGCTCAGTGCCTAGTAAAACAACATGGTATGGTAGCATGCTTCACACTGTGAGGCAAACGGCACTCTGTGGAACAATAAGAAAAATCAGAAAAAAGCTACGGAAAATCAATCCAATGTTTTGGGTGTTTAGAGCATTCATTCCTCAAAATTAAATTCTAACTGTTTACAGTTATTCTCACAGTTTATTTTTATACTAGAAAAAAGTTTCTCAGTGTAGTTTATACCATTTATTCACTGTTTTCCTTATTTTTTTTTTTTGTATTTGTGTAACTCCAAAACAGTTTAGCTACTTTGCAGAACATATAGCTTACTATTTACAAACTGTGGACTTTGATCACCAGATATTAAATGTTTGTATATCTCATTGCCATGCTATTATTTGCATTGTGTTTGTGAAGATGTGACAAATTTGAGAAGGCAGCTCTGGTTTATTGCCAAAAGACAGACAGCAGAGACTGACTCCAGGCACAAGGCTGGAGTTATGGCTGTAGCTGAGCCGCTTAGCAGACTTTGCCTTAGGTTTGCCAGCTGGATTATTAAGGACCTGAAAATGGTTCATGTCTGTACAATGTGATGTACGTGATTATATTTTAGGGGAGAAATGTACGAGTGAATAAACTGAGGAAGGGAATGTGGGTGAGATTCAAAGCCCATTCAGCTTTTGGAAGTGCTTCAATTAACTTTTGTTGTTGTCAGAGTAGACATCACATAAGTTTAAATTTCTAATGTATTGAGATAACTTATAAACAAAAAAAAAATCCTTTTATCATCCTCAAAAAATCTAAGACCAGGAGACTAAACTGGATGAGAAATAACAGAGAAGAATAGGCTCTATTTTACCATTACAAAAATGCATGTACCACAGATAAACATCCTCCCTTTCATGCTGGATCAAGAGCCAAGGGAGATAGTGCATACTTGAAGCCATCAACCACTTAAAACTGCTATTGTCAAAGCAATTTTTTACAGCAGACTGATTTGTATGCAGACCATTTTTAATAGCACAGAAAGAGTTTGGGACCATGTGTTAGAGTACACAAGTGATTTCCAGAAGACATTTGAAATGTAAAAATTCTGGAGGCTGCCTCCTTCCTTTCTCCCCTTCCCTGCAACATGCATACACATGCACACACGCACCATCAACTTCCACTGACATTTCTTCATTACTATGAAGAAGCTTAGGCTCTCTTGAGAGATTTTGCAAAGCACTGCTCCTCTTTTTAAGTAAGGCTACACACTTACGTCTCTACAAATGATTTCCATAAGTTTATATTCCATCAAAACACATGATTTCAGATCTTAAGGTGTAGAAGTAGTGTTAACAAGGTCCTCCTAAGAAGATTTTAAGCTCTTTTGAATGCAGTTTCATTCTTTCTGGTGGTTTCCACTTGTCAAATTTGCACAGGGCATTGGGACATTCTCTGGCATCAAAAAAATGCAGCTGGAGAATACAATGTCCTGAAATTCACACTGCTAAACTGAAATTTTTGCTTGTCTGATCTAGGAAAAGACCATACTCTGGTGCAATGTTTTCAAATCATGATATCTGCAGGAGATGTAAGAAGAGTAATGTTAAAACAAAACAAAACAAAATAATAATTAAAACAAAACCCAAAATACTGAAACCCTCTCCTGTGGTATCAGAGCTTATCAACTATTTTGGGGCTCCTCCTGGTCACCACAGTGTTTAGGTCAGACAGAGTGATTTCTGTTAAAATACAGTGCATTAAGTCAAAACTACACTTCCCTCTCAGCTGAGCACAAACTAAGGCTTAGTAATAACACTGGGTTAGAATTTTTGAGGGGGAAACAACTGTCTTTTTCTATTGTAAAGCTTAGAACTATGTAATCCAGTTGTAAGCATGCTCATCAAAATAGAAACCCAAGGACCCAGATATTTTGCAATGCCATTTCACTGCACTTTCAACACACAGTAACAAAGATAACAAAAGGATGTTTATTTCCATTGTACAACAGACAAAGAAGCTGCAATGGCATTTACAGTTCAGGTTTCAAGATAAGCACATGTAGGGTTTGTTCACAATACATTCAGACCAGTGACATGTTAAAATAAAACAAAGATCATGAGAATCATATGGTGGACGGTACAAAAACTCAGTATTAGAGCAATGCGAAGAATATGATATTTTAGTATTTCTACAAAAAAATTACTATTTCAGCAATGGTGTAAGCTAATAATAAACTTATTATTTTGCAAGTCTCATTTGTTCAGTCTATAGTCTCACTTCTAAAGAACTAATTTACAGCAAAAATCTTTTTAGTTATTTGCAAGTAATACCGTGGTAGGAAAGAAAAAAAATTTACTTTTCTCTTTATGTGGTGCTGTAATACAGCAAAATCTAGTGTCATGAATAGAAGAATGGAAATTAGGACTTAGGAGTTTGGGCCCAGGGAGGTGGTTGAGTCACCTTCCCTGGAGGTGTTTAAGACACGGGTGGATGAGGTATTGAGGGACTTGGTTTAGTGTTAGATAGGAATGGTTGGACTAGAAGATCCGATGGGTCCCTTCCAACCTGGTTGTTCTGTGATTCTGTGATTCTGTGAACCTCAGCAAACCAGTAAACTTCCCGCCTCAATTTCACCAACAACATCAGGAGAATAATGATCATTTTTAGAAGAACTGTAGAGCTCTGGACATGAGATCTGTGGTGTAAGGTACATCATGGTGGGCAACAAGTGCTGCTGCTTGCTTGGCTTCATATAGCAGAGTCCCAGATGAAGTATCGGCGTGTAGCATAGCCCCAGGCTTCATTAGATTTAACATACATACTTTCCCATGGCCTGTATTTGCTGTGCAAAAAGGGGTGTCCTGCTATTTCATATGAATTCTCCCTGCCTTAGGGTTCACCATTTTGCAGGAAGAAAACAGTTGTGGTAGCAGTTCCATCCATAAGGCTACTCCAAAATTCATTCACTCAACATGATTCCTTTTTGCTTTTTCAGTCAACTTCCCCTCTTAAGGAAGTGAAACAGGAATCTCACTCTTATGAAAGAAAAATAAATATTTCTAGATAAAGAACTTCAGTATTTTCTGAGTGGTCTATCGTGGTTCATTCTGAAAAATGTCACAAGGCAACCTCCCACTTCATGACAAATGCAGTCAAACAACCGATATCTCCCTAGGCCTCCATTCGCTAATATTCCCTAAATTGGTCTATTTACATACAAACAACAGTAACATTCAGCCACTGCCATGAGCCAGGAGAAATACACTGAAAAAAAAGATTCATTCTAAACATGTATGTTTTTTAATTCCCAGATTTAATATCTTTACACTTCATTCCCATTTGACTCAGAAAGACCTGTTCCTAGAACGACTCAACTGACTGAAAAAGGTTTTAACTGTAAATGAAAACTAGAAAGGCAGTTAATATTACTGATACAGAAAGATTAGGATGCTGGGCTTATTGCTGAAATTTCCCTGGTTTGGCATTTTGATCAGTTCTGTTAGATCATCTCGGAGAAGTACCAGGCCACCAGTAACTCGCCAAAGTCCAGATGGTACAGACTGAGGTGTTAATACAGTCTCATGGAGTTACAGTAGAGGACTTTGCAAGAAGAAGTCAATTGAGGAGCAAGAAAAGAGATGTAAGTGTCCTTCAGTAAACAAACAACTGCAATTCTTAAATGTGTCTGCAATCTAAGCAATTTCTGTTACATTTCAGGAAGGAGTATTCTTCTCTGGGTCCCTTGTCATTCTGTTTTACTCATTGTCTCATCTTAAAAGTGTTTCTTCCCTCTGAATGTTGCTTTTGTTATGCTTATCTTCATATAAATAAACTGCATTACTTTCTTTACAAGGTTTTAGGGATGAAAACTCATCATGTAATCAAGGTACAGTAATTTAAAAGATTTTAATACACATCAAAGAAGTAAAGCTTGTCTTGAAATGATGTATTTAACAAGAAGTTTAACAAAAAAAATATCTGCAAGATTTTCCCACCTGGCTCCATGTCAGACTGGTGTTAAATTCAGTTTTGGAAATTTTATGCCAACTATGTATTATCAAATCATGCATTAACATGTATATTCTGCCTTTCCTGATCAAGCAACATTCCAGCATTAGCTGGAATTATGAATTGAGATATTCCTTCCTCTTATAAACTTAGTGAGTTTCTCTACCTTATTTTCACAGCTACTATATTAAATACATTTAAGCATATTCCACCTTTGTCTAGCCACAACTTACATTATTTTAAGATAAATGATATTTTAGAACTGAACATCATTTGTCATTATTAAAGCAATATTTAAACTGATGTAGAACATTACGGCTCACTTTTCACTTGACATTGTTTCGACACAGTGTCTTTTGGTGCTCTACAAGTAGAGCTTAGGTACCAGGGAAGAAAGGGGTTTATACCAATAGATTCAAGCTCCGTGGTCCAGCTATGCACTTGGGATGTGATGCAGATACAGCCACAGATGCTGATGGTTTCCTTTCCCTCCTTCCTGGCAGTGACTTCAGCCAGCAAACCAAGGCAAGGAGACAAAGAGGCTCTGGTGTACACCAGTCCACTCCTCAGCTGAAACACTGACCACAGCAGTAGTCTTCAGACTGCCGTAGAGCTGACAGCCTGGGAGAATTCCTTGTGTCACTTTGTGCTCCAAATTATTTTAAAAAAAAGCAAACCCAAGCGTAGGTTCCCTGTCTGCCACAGCACGTCTATTTGATAGATTCTGTCATCCACAGAAGGAACTCAAAAAGTTCTGCTATTATTATTTAAAAATGTACTTTATAATATTCAACAAAGCTGTCTTGAACAGATGAAATCTCTTTGGAAACTGGGTTGAGCAAATTCTAATGCTCAAGAGCTCAGTCCACCAGAGCACATAGGTATGCACTCACATTCAGTTCTAAGGCATGTGCTCCAGTGCTGTCCTGGATCAAGCCCTTTTATTCCTCATTTAGGACACAATTTGAGAATATATGCCACCATGCAGTGTTATATAATTCAGCTCTATTTGAGAAGGATAAGCCAAGAGAAGGTCACTGCCAGTAAAAAGCAACTAGAAAGGAATAGAAGAGCCTTTGTGCTATCCTGTCCTGTCCATTTTATATTTTCAACTGAAATATACTTGCTCCTATGATATGTTCCAGTATATCCCCTTGGTCTCCTTTGATATGACTTTTACATTTTGGTGCAGGAGCTCATATGGAATACATGTGAAAATCACCTGATTTGTATTTATTTTTTTCTTTTAAAAATCCGGGCAGGATATATAAGAAGAAGAATACGCTGGTAGTAGAACCTGGTAGAAACACAGGGGGCAGTCATTTTTTAGTTTTTTTAGTAAAAGTGAACTATGCAATGTAAATTCATTCATTCAGTCCAAACCAAGAGAAATAATCTACTTGGATTCTGTTCTGTTGAGATGACAGGTTTGCTTAACTATGTCTGCTCAAGGTTGCATGTTTTAAAATCCACCAAAAAATAAACTTTAATGTGAGGGATGTGAATGTAGGTTACTCCATCTGCCTGCACGGAACCCCAAGAATAATTTAAAAGTAATTCATCAACATTTTGATCCTGACTTACCAGTGGTATCATTACCTTATAGCATAGAAATGTGAAGGAACTGTTGTGCAATTAGCTGGTGTGGGTGCTACACAGAATAACAAACTAATCCCTGAAGATCAGAAATGAATATCAGGAACCTCTGTCAGAGCATTATAACTGGCAGCTTGTGGGTACCACAGTTTAAAGGCAGAAAGTCATATACTGTAGGAGCCAGCAGAGGGTGCTTCCTTTTTAGGGTTGGAATAGGAGTGGACCTCACACATAGTATGAAAAAACACTTCACACATTTTTCAGTTGCTAAACTATTTGCCCCTATTATAGATACACCACATTTCTTTGTGAAAAGTGAAGGTTTCAGGCATAGGGTAGTTGTAGAGTCATAAGTCAGATGTATGTTTTAAAATACATCCCCTTTTCCAAATCAGCATTTGTTGGTCATAAGATAAGGATTATACAGTTTGCATGCAATTTTTTCACATTTTTTAAAGGAAACAGTTTCTCTCACTTAATTCCAGGTAGAGTTCACCTAGGCTGCAGCTCCCAACCTCTGAAGCAGTACGAAGTGTCACTGACATTCTTTAAACTGCTCTTTTCCTTTGAACAGTTTTTTTCAGATTTCCTCAGGAATCCCCTATAATGAATATAACATTTTTACTGACTCTACATCGCCACTAGGTATGCGACTGAGTAAACTCAACAGCAAAAACACCACATAATGATTTGGTTTCCAAAATAGCCTATTGTCTAATCCATGATGAACTGCACAGATAAATAAAATAACCTTTGATTTCCTGGTACATGTCACTATTACTGCAGATTTCTTTCCGTATCTTTCCCCAGGGAAAATCAATAGCTTCAATTAAAAAAAAAAAAAAAGTAGTCAAAGTAAAAATTTGTCAAAGTAGCTTTTTTCAGTAGCTTAAGATTAAATTTGCCATGCAGAGCTGGCCCTGTTAGCACGATACCTAGGTCTGACCGCGGTACAATGATATGAATCGCAGCTCTTAGAGGAGCAAACCACGAGTACTAGAAAGGATTAGAATTCTCAGCCAACAAGCTAGCTTCAAGGTTTTTCTTTCCCCATTATTTTTATGCTTGATAACACACTTAGATTAAATACTTGGAAGATTACATTTCACTAAATATGACACGACCAAACAGAGTCCGCAGTGGAACCGTTCTTTCACCCGAGAACATTTATCTGTGCAAGGTAACACATTTCCTTGGACAGCAGCCATTCCTGGCAGCAGATCTCAGCACTCAGTAGGAAACCCGTGTCTTTGAGTTTTGAACTAGCCCATACTGGAATTAAAACACAACACTAACAGTCAGAGTCAGTTGTTCTTGGTGGGTAAGTGTTTTATAACTGCATGGGGATAGAAGAGCAGAGCTTTGAGTTTAAATCCTTTTTTAGAAAATGCTGTGATTAACTGCATGACTTCACTTATTGTTAGGGTAACAGATGGAAGTGCCACAGTGAAATATTTCCTTTTTATTTACAAACAATAGAAACTCTTTCTGCTGATAGGAATTAAAACATTACAGAAGCATTGGTTCCACAAGCTTAAATTCTTTCATGCTACCACATGCATTTTTCATGGAAAGTCAACATCTTTAACATTTTTGCACTGTCTGAATTTATCATCCATAACTTTTTTGTGATTCTTGTTCAAATGAGTTTGCTTCTTTAGAAAGAATTATGTACCTACGGTATAATGAGCTAATTAACTAAAGAACAAAAGGTGCCTTCTGTTATATGTGAAACATAACTAGCTCCCAGACAGAGGCAACATATTCTTTATTTTTAAAGGCAATCTGTATTGCTGATTTTGATGTCAGACACCCTGAATCATTTTGTACAGTGCCACAAAAGGACTGATAAAACATTAAAATGAAAATTGGCTTAAAAAAAAAACCCATGCGCCACATCTTACCACCAGTATTATGAATTTTGAGAGGTTTGTAAAAGATGTGCACTTTGATCAATTGCAGGGCTTCTAAGAAAAAAATCACTTTTATGCTCTTTGACTGGCAATAGCACTGATGAATGGACAAAACTGACAGAAAGAGACAGAAGCTGAGTAAACAAAATAAGGCAGGGATTTTATTAAATATTAATTCTATTAATTCACAGCAAAAATCTTTGTTTATTATGGTATAATAAAAATATATTTTCTTTATTCTAACTCATTTCTCCACAGACACAATACAACTTGTCAATGCCTGTAAAGATCTCTTAGCTTGCTAGAAATGCCTCAAGCACAAAGAGCAGTAAAATATTTTTAACACCATAGACTTAGATGTCACCACATTTAACAAAATATATTAAAATAATGCTTTATAACGTAACTACGAGTGAACGACACATTTACATTTACAATACAATTTACTTTTAACCAGTAATAATTGTCATTGTACCATTAAAAGACCTCAAAAGAATAAAAAATGCTATGTAATGAAACCTGGCAGGTTCTGCAAGGTGTTGTAAGAGAGCACAGCCTGTACACAGCACCCACAAACAGGTATGTGGAAACAGAAGGATGATGGAAGAGCACTTCTGCATAAACACAAAGGAAAAGCTCTCTTATTGCAGGGTTCCTACAGGAATTACAATCATAATTGCATTATCTCTATACAAGCCATGTGGATTAGGGTTGATGACTCGATAGCCACTGCTCCATCCATGGTTTCCTGGGTCCCTTCTAAAACCTTTGTGTAATGGAGAGGGTTGGGGATTGGTCTTCCATAGTAAGGGTCAACTTAGCTCAAAGGATGGCAAACAGTTACACTGCAAAATGAGATCATTAGGCTGTAATTGCATATTTCTCTCTCTTGTAGGTGTCTCCAGACATGTAAAATAAGTAACCATTCGATTTTAGGATGACTCCTCTGTATTTCTATTAAATCTGATTTCTTCACCTGTATCATCAAACATCTAAAGTGACTGTATGTATTCAGAAAGATACAATCCTCAAGGGACAGACTTTCTGCTATCTTTAATAATAACTCACAGCTTTATGGTATCTCCTGCCTATGTTGTGACCACAAAGAGTTTGGACACCTCTAACACATGATTTCATAGTAAGTTCTCATTTTAAAGTTGTTCTGAGTGGTAGGCACAAACGTATTTGGTTATCAGATACATAATGGGCATATATTATCAGGGTTATAAAACCCTGCACATTCTATTGTAAAAAGGCATATATCCACCATTTTCTTTTCTGTGTGAATGGACACTAAAAAAGGCAATTAATACATACCGTTAGAGCTAAGAGTTTCCTATCACCATTAATAGTCATTTGTCCTCTCTGTGGACGCTCAGTCACTTGGGGTAATACAAGTGCACACACACAGACTCCCTTTCTACCAGAATCTAAGTTTCACAAAAGTTCTTATCCAAAGGTCAGCTGCCAATCGGTATGTACATATGGGTCCTTGGTGGGAATAAATTCCAAGTTAGCTGGCTACAAGAGCATATAGATACTATTACCTGGAGTAAAGAAGAACAAACCTTTTTTAAATTTGTTCCTTTGCCCTTCTTAGAAAATGGGATGCCCCTACATCCTGAGCTGCTGTATGGAACAACAATAAATAATAGCAGATAAAAATGGAGATACATTTTCACAACAATACCTAAAAATGCCTCTGTAAATAGGTCATCAATCTCCACTATACATTGATCTTCAGGCCTTAGATTAGCTCTTTATATCATGTAAAATATTAAAGGAGGAGGTTTTGAGAACTAACTTCAAACTATGAATCTGTCCTACCCAAAAATCACCAACAACCTCTTCATCTTCTTGAAATCAGTTATAGAAGAACTTGTTTAGCTGAGATAACCATTATGCAAACTTGAGCTCTTACTTGTTGTCCATGCAGAAAGGTGAAATAATACAAAAAGAGCTTAATAACATTCGCTCACTAGACTGGAACTACTACAGTTTTGAAAGAAGAAGCTATACAACCCTTCAAAAGAGCGAAAAGGCTGAGACAGCTATGTACATCCCAAAGACTGAAGAAACAAGAAAAGGGCAAAGGCATGGCATCTGAGGTAATTCTTCATGGTGATTTCCCTTTAAAAATTATGATCTGTATTAGAAAATCATAAATTATAAATAATTTCTAATTGCAAATCAGAAGCTTCTTTCCTTTCTCAAAGAAACTACAAACAAGTGAAGGCTCTTTCTAACAATGTTACATCTTAAAAGATATTTCCAGGAAAAAATATTTTTCTGAAAAATGCAAAAAAGAGGGGTTACAACAGAAGAAGATGGTTCCACTGCCTTCTACTTCTGTTAAGCCTCTTGCAAAGTCTGAAAGCATTGGATTGGGAGCACTTGTAGACAGTCATGTCTGCTCTTAGAAATGAAAAGGAAAAGTATTACATGAAGTTGTAGAAAAACAAATAGTCCGTCAATATTTTGACTCATGCCTTCATCACTCTCTCAATGATCTCTGCAGTAGATTGGTTAGAATAAGGCTGTGTACCTGTTTGTGCAAAAGAAGAATCAGTATTCTAGATTTTCAGCTAAGCCTCATGGATGTACCTTCATTTTCTAAAGTTGACTGTGCATTTTCAGACAGTGTAGTCCCTAGAATTGATAACATGGAGCCTTAGTCCTTGCAAAAAGGCCTTTGCTTTATCTATCCCTAGGAGATGAAGGTCAAATTGGTGGAATGCTGTAAGCAAAGGGGTGGGGGTGGGAGGAGGGGCTGCACATGCAAGGAGAAACAAATAGGACCAGTGACCTAAGACTGACCAACAGAATATTATATTCTGTAGACATTACTTATATAAAACTGAAGGATCACGAGGGTCAAGACCTCATGCCAACATCTGATATGGACTTTGTGTGCTCCTGAATCCATGTATTTCTGAATCCAGTTTCTGAGTCCAGCTCCTACCTGCCACCAAGTCCAGCCCTGGACCTTTTCACCATGCCTGCTCTGCAGTATCTGTGGTGATAGAGTCAGCGGAAGGAGGGTGGGTCATTTCATGTATCTGTACATATACTTATTATTTTCTTATTAAAAGTATTATCCTTATTATTACTATTATTGCATTAAAACAGGTTTAGTTTTATTTTCTAACCCACAAATCTCTTTCTCTCATTTTCCTTTCCCTGGGGAGGGGTGGTGGGAAAATGAGTCTCCACAACTGCTGATGTTTAGCTGTCAGTCAGGCTGGGCTGAGGATACACCATGACAAGCTGAAAAGACATCTACTCCCTTGAAAAAGCTGAAAGTACCAAAAATAGTTTCACTTGGAAAGATTGCCATTCCTGTCTTGAAGGACATGTTTCCAGTGCAAATCTTTCCTGCTGTAAAATCAATAAATAATGCAAAATAAACAAAAACCAGTAATCTTTTATTTCTCAACAGAATAATAAATTACCCAATTAAAAACTTTTCGTGTATTCAGATAAGTATTTCATAAAAGAAGGTTGATTCTTCTCTTATTGAATAGATTAGGAATGACTATACCATAGCTATTGAACAGAAATATTCTATAAGAAGAGAATCAGAATCATAAACTTCAATAACTCTGACTAAAAATCAGTCATTATTTGCATTGCCATACACTTCTATTTGGGATATATGAAAGTGTACATTTTTGCAAGCAAAAGGATCTTAAAAATTAACACAATGACTTGTTTCTGAGGAAGATAAAGAGCTGATATGTTCTTAAATGTATTTCACTTTTTAGTATAGCAATTTTTTTAAATTAAGGGGAAAGGTAAGATTCCTTGAATCATAGTATAAATTAATAAGAAAAAAATGTTTCCACATAACCGTATTAGAAAGCATCTAATCACATGTCGGCAGCGGCATCATACACTCCAGCAACTGATCACAGATCACTAATTTTAGTAATCATCATTCTAACCCATTTAATAAATTGCTTAGTAGTAGATCTAACAGAAGTTCAGTCCATGTTGCAACTGCTTGAAAAATAAACCCAACAGTACTATAATTTGATATGACAGTCAGGACTGCAAATGTAAGATCATTAACACTTCACAGGTTATACCCTCAAGTAAATCTTACAAGAAGTTCACATAAATAAAGACAGATTTACACAATTATGTAGTTATGAGTATCACTGCATTTCTAACCATAAGTGAATTCTTCCAATTTGCTAGTCATTTGACTTTGATATGCATAAAAATCGCAATCCAACAGAAAACAAGTCAACTCATTTTTCCTTTTTTCTTATTTGGTTTCAGGACATTTATATATCAGGTTCATCATTCAACCCAGATGGGCTCATCTAAGAGAATTTTTGCTTGTGAAAGAATTCAGAAAAGTTTCATTTGTTCCACTTAGGTTTGCATTTTTGCCTATTGTTTGACTGGAATGCTACAAAAGACTTACAAGGAGTTAAAGAAAAGTTAAATTTGACAAATACAAGACTCCTCTCTTGAAAAAAATCATGCAAAGTGCTCAGAATAATGATAACAAAAAATTTAGATAACCTCTGTGGTGGCAACATCAATATTTTGGAACACTTTTAAAGTAAAAAATGCAAAGACAAGGGAGCTTTCTACTTTGTAAGGGTGATCTTCATTGATATTTGAAACTGAAAAACTCAAAAATGATACTGCAGCACACCATACTCTGATCAAACACATTAGCTTGTAAAATTTCTCACCTCTGTGGAGCCACTGATGACATTGTTGGGGTTTTATCTGATACGAAGTGAAGGGGAATTGTGAATATATTATTTCAGGAGGTTATAAATATTTCTACACTAAAGACCCATAGCCTTGAAAGATTTTTTTGTTTCTTTTTAGAAACCTAGCAGGTTTTAATTTTTGTATATACAGAATTTTTAGATTGCAATAAACACAATATATCCATCAGTCAGTCTGTGTTGTTTGGTCCTTAAATACTCCCAGATGATTAAGGTAAAGGTTGGTGTGGAGGTCCTATGCTCTTCTGATACTTAACACCACTGACCCGGGGAACTCCATCCCAAAATGAGAAATGCAGCTAAAAATCACATTTGAAAAACAAAACAGAAAAGCACGTGACCTTTTGGCAACAGCAGCTCTGCTGGTCAGTTAGTTACAATCGAGTTAATCTTGGATAAGTAGACTGGACTTTGTGCTTGATTTTAAAATGTGATCTGTGGATATGCTTACATAAAAACCTATGTGTTTAAATAGGTAAGAAATCCGTCTTTGTTTATGAAAGCAAGGAAAAGGATCAACACTTAACAAAATTGTTTACAATGAGGGTGGTGAAACACTGGATCAGGTTGCCCAGAGAAGTGGACTATGTCTCACACCTGGAAACATTCAAGGTCAGGCTGGATGGAACTCTGAGCAACCTGATCTGGTTGAAGATGACCTTGCTTATTGCAGGGGTGTTGGACTAGATGACCTTTAAGGGTCCATCCTGTGCAAATTGTTCTATGATTCCATGATTGTATGAAGATATTCACCCTGGAAAATACCTGATGACTTAATGTTAGTATTAAGTCCTAGTTAGACTTGTATTTTCTAAAACAGAGGAATCTTGCATTTGAGGGAAGGTTGGAAGAAATGCAAAATTTGGAAGACTGTTGAGGACAGCTTTATAATGATAATCAAGGAATTTCACTACTCCATCAAAATTACTCAGCATTTTGTAACATTAGATTCTTCAAGTTTCTTAGTTTTGCTATACATTATAGTTGGCAGTCAATTGATGAAAATGTTCTAGCACTTCTACTGTCATGATAAAGTTGTCCAGTTCCAGAAATTAAATCTTCAAATCTTTGAATCAACTCTATGAACATGTAGATGAGAAAGTTCAATCCACAACATCTTACATAATCAACAGTTAAAATTATTGAAATCACTGTATTTCTTTTTTTAAAAAAAGTTCACAATGGTGTTGACTTTGTCACACTCAGGCTTTGAGAACTAGTAGATTACTTGTCATTTTCTTCTAAATACAAATATGCAAATAGTATTTTACAAAATTGTTTTAATATTTGTGTTATCATTTTGAACTACTTGAGCTTACAATTTTTTAGCACACCTCTTTCTTATGAAATATTAATGGAACTAATTGTTTGAAGCTGTTACACGTGAAACTGAGAGATAGTACATTCTTTGCAAACCATGTATGGTTAGCATGTCCCTGCTTGAAAACTGCCTTCTTCACAAAACTCCAAATTAATATCCTTTATTCTAAAGATAATTTGCCACAAACATAGTTCATTAGTGAAAAGTTCACACTCTCTTTTCAGTATTCCTCTTCAAATCCACCTGAGCAGTAAGTTATTCAGACAATATTGCAAGATTTTTAAAAATGCTTTCTACTGTCAAACAGATTTTGGTTAATGAAAATTGAAAGTTATTTATTTTCTTATACTCTGCTTTCAGACAGTTCACATTTAGTGCAATTTGGTACAGTACAAGAAACTATTTAAATATTGCTTTCAACTTTTTGGAGCTTTTTGTTTTGCCAGACTTCACTGCAATTTACTGAAGGCTAGTAATTATTAGGACATGTGGTAGGCGTTTATCACCAGTAACATCACACAACCCACTCTATGATCAAGATACAATAGGGCAAATGCTACAATTAACGGCACATTCTTTGGTGCATAACAATAGAAGCCTTGTGACATGGCAAGATTAAGAAAAGACTCAAACATCTTTAAAACTACTCATTACCACCAGTTAAAATGTGCATGTCTGACCTTTATGGTAATCAGTAGTCCTCTACTTGTGCACTGTAGAGCTAAATAAGCTTTATTTTAGACACACTGAATTCTTTGCAATGACCCGCGGTTAACTTAGCTGATCTCAGAACTGACGATTACAATGAATCAAGCCATCAGTGGTCATAATGATAGGACATCATCTTTATCAACCAGTTTATGATGACAGGCAGAAAACAGTACTGTAGATTTTCCTGCCAAGTGGAGTAGTATTTAAATGTTGACTGCTACATACATCAGATTAACAAGGTTGCAAAGTTACAGAGAATCCCATTCCCTAAGGTGCAGATTCACCCTGAGCTGCTGTTATACCATAAGGTATATCAAAGATAATTGCTTAGTTTATTATCCTGTTGTCTTTTATGTCATCCCCTAATTGAGAATTCAGAAGCCTCTTGATCCCCCAGTTCCTTATGGACCTGTTATTAACCCCATTCATTTTAATTAGGATTTATTACTATTTTTATTATTAAAGTGTAGAATTTTTAAAAATAAGTGTTTCCAAATAAGCCACAAATCCTTCACAGGGCTTCAGTAAAGGAGAGATTGATGGCATATTCAGTCATCATTGTAAACACAGGTCTTACAAGCTCTTCCATCCTTTGACAAGATCTGGCATAAAAAGCTTTAGATTTTTTTTACCCGGGTTTACTCTAATATTCAGTTAAACAGAGTGTAAACATACAAAGATTTACATGGTAAAACCAGATAATTTTAGTTCTGTATGATTTTATAGAACCTTCCCAACAGGAGAGTGGAAGGTGGCTGTGTCACAGCTGCTATCTTCCCCATGGTCCTGAAGTATGGTGTCAAGCTTTCATAATTCTTGTGCTGCGCTTGCAGGGAAAATTTAAGAACATTCCCATAAAATACCATATGAAACTTACAGAACCTGGAAACAGTTAAAAAACTATGGCCTGGCTAGTACAGATAAGTAGTCATTCATAATTCCCCCTAATGTATACAATATTAATCTGTATGTACCTAGAAAATCTGACTACTTCCTATACTTCAAAGTCATTGCCTTTGCTACGAGACCTAGAAAGTGCTTCAGGATTCATTATGACATGTGGAATATATAAGCAATAAGGCATGACAGGGAGTGTGGTTATCATAAGATAATCACACCCCTGGGTCATTACAAAGCATGAGGTGCAGCCGAGCACCTCTCATTCCCCCTGGGGTGTGATTATATCATGATAAGCACACTTCATGCAGTTACCTTATTGCTTTTATAAAAAGTCTTTGTTGGGAAGAAAAACTGTATTTTTTACTTAAAGATGATAAAGTTGGCAGTTTACAATGTTGAGCAGTACTTTCTGCTAAGCTCAATGGTTTATATGTATTAATCTACTCCTTTAGAATGTGCATCTGTCAAAGCCTATCTGAACTCATCAATCAAATGGGGTTTCCATAATTCAGCATGTGTTTGAATGATCCAGCTGGAAAAGAACATGTGCATGTCCCAGACAATCCCACTGCTGTTGACTGCTCAATGGACACCTATTTCTTGTCTAAAATTAAAACAAAACCAAATATAAAAAGAGAGAGAAGACAACAAACTAACAAAATAAGTTGCTTATCTAAAAATTAAATGGTATTTTAAACACATATGTTTTAAGTAAAAAGTAGGCTTCAGTAACTACAAAAGAATTCAACCTGCAAATCTAGAAAAAGTTTCTTACTTGCTTTTGCCCGTGGTAGATGTTCTCCCACAAATTAAGGGTGACAACTTAATTTAGGGTCCTAGATAAACTACAAAATCCCACTGCTGTCATTCAGATTGTAGCCTAAGGGGTCTAATGTGATCTTTTGGATTTACAAACACCTGCCTTGGATTATGCCATATGTCTTCTTAGTGGCTCCAGGGGTGTATGCTCTGTCCAGTATTCAGCTCATTTTGTGCTTTAAGAATGCATAACTGCATACAGGATATGAAGGCTTGCATCCATTTACAATTTATCAAGTGTGATGGCCATGTTCTGATTTCAGAGGCATTCAGTGGTCTGGAAAGGGGCATATGTATGGGTTGAATTTGGCCCTGGGCCATTTATGAATATAGGTAACACTTTTCACCTAACATGAGCAAGTCACAAATTCAACTATTTAATTTAAATAGGTCCTTGTCACTGTATCTTCCAGATTTAAGAGGCAGGGTTAGGAACACTGTCAGTATCCTGGATGAAAAGGAAAATACCACTAGCCTTCTGTCTTCCAATATTTGGTTTGACATAGTGCTCTCGCTACACAAATATGCATGAAATTTTGCTTCTTCCAACAACAACTTGAATGCTTTTTCATTATATTTTAACCATATAGAGGTACAAGATTTTAATATATTTATTTGATTATTTTTCTATCAAATGTTGCCAGTTTCTCTGTCAACTGGTACTTTGCTTCTTAATGTAGAATATAATGTTAAAATTATTATATATAATATGCATTTAATAGTTTACATAAACATATATATGTAACATATTCTATTTAAATTATTCAAAACCAGGAAAATTATATAAAAAGATATATTTCTGATGCATTTCCTTAGAGGTCTATAGATTCATGACAAAGAATCTGGCCTTTCAAATAACAATGATGATAATTATATGTTAATTTAATAATTATAACAGAAAGCAATTGAAATAACAAGTAAGGATGTAACAAAAGAAGATTAAGCTATTGATTTTTTGGCCAATTTTACCATTTCAGATTACACGTTTTTATATAATAAATTCTTTATTTGAAGTGTTTCATAAGTAACTTTGGAAACAGATTCCTTATCTGGAGGAGATGAGTAGAAAGTGAGAGTTGTGGCTACTCCTTTAAAATTAGATGGAAAAGTGAACTTTAGCTCCTTTGTTCTTAAAGCTTTTGTGTTAAAAATCACAGCTAGTAAAATTACTGTCTCATGGTTTCTAAAAGCATTCCTAACCCTTTATACAACATAGATATAGACTTCTGCCAATAAATACATCAGCCTTCAGAAAAAAAACCAATTACTCCCAAACTCTTACTCCATAGCTTAGATGAATTCTTAATTGATTAAATGAGAGCCTGAGTATGAAAAGAATACCAGCCTCAACCAGACTTATTTGGAGAAATACCGTGTAGACTTTTTTTTTAGTTTGTTTGAAGCTGTAGAAATGGTGGTATGATGTTTGTGTATGCAGAGTTAACCTTAATTCTGTTCCTGTCAAATTTAAGTGTTTTACTTTTGGCTTATCATTGTTTTAGTATACAGCTATTGTGTATGGTATAAAATATCTTGGTTCCACACCACATTTAATTATTCATAACAGTATCATGAAGTGCTTGGTGATGAATTACAGGATGGAAAGGATGAAATGGAGGAGAAAAATCAGGAGATGTGGATTTGGGAAGATATATGATTTGTTTTAATGAAGTCCTACACAAAATAAATGCTATACAAGTGAAATCTGTTTATTTTTGCACTTCTACATACTTAATTTGTTCAAGTTCTGATCTGCAGTGAGGACCTTCCACAGAGGGGTGAAAACAGTATAAAGTGTAAGTGGAGGTACTTATGTGTAACTCTTAAAGGACAGGTGACTACCAGCTTGGAAAAACTGTGTATTCAGATGCATTTGCCCAAAAGGTTTCCAGTACTTTCTGCTTAAAAGCATCAGTGGGTATTAGCATATTTAAAATCTGTTCATTCCCTGGACTGGTAACCATGGCTACACTTGCCTGGATTTTCTCTACTCCTCTGCAGCTGGAGCCCAGAACAGCAGGGGTAAGTAGGCTTAGAAGTAGTGGCTAACCAGGACAGTCTTTCTCCTCCAAGGAGTCTAGGGAAGGTTTGACAGCTAGAAAGAATTTAGCAGGAATAGAGGGAATATCTCACCAGATAGCAGTTTTCTGAACAATTCTCTTTACTTAGTGCAACAGTTGTGATCTGGCATAGTCAAAACCATGTACCTCCTCAGAAAGTGGGGCAAGAAACTCTGCTTTAGTCAGAAAGCAGACAATTTGTCCCAAGAAAATTGCCTCTCTATTCCTAATAGTTAAAGATTTATACAAAGTCTGAATCTGAAGAGTTTATATAATTTCCAAGAAAGGATTTTTCCTGATGAGTGGGGCTTGGGAGTTTTTCCCTTCTTTCAGGATTAACTTCTCTAAGTCTGGATATATTTGTTATTCAGATAAATTTGCATTCCCTACTGAAATTCTGTTAAATTTAAGGCCTCCCTGACATAAAGGAGAAAATCAGGTCCTGAGCTCAACCTAAGTGTGAAGACATATTTCTATTTTCTTGGTTTTAATTCTTTGTCTTTCAGTTCTAAGCACCCTTCTGATTCACAAGAGAAGAACCCATCCCAATCTACCATTGTTGTTTTATCTGATTCAAAATAGTTCTTTCTTATTATCTTCTCTACAGTAAATAACACTAAATTCCTATTGCACGGTTTTAAGTTGCTCTCTTTCTCTTCAATGCCTTTTCCTTCACTCTCAAAGGCAAAAAATAAGCCTACACAGCAATTTGGATTAAGTCATACCTTCATTTTATATCATGGCACTAGAAAGTTTCCTGCTCCTTCTCTATCTTGTTAACATATGAATATTTGCTTCCTTTTGTAACAACACTCACTCACTGAACAGTTAAATTCCCTGAGCTGTCTGTAAAGTTTTCAAGATTTCTGAAATGATAATGTTTATTGAGTTTGGTTTGTCATGCTGTTTCTTATCAGCTACTTTAAGTAGGTCCTCTTGAAATTCCTTACAAGCTTTAATGATTTTCTGAAATGTTTGCTTCCCTGCTTTACAATACCCCTGAGGCAACCATGTCCTGATTCTATAGCAATCATTTTTTTAATTTATAATGTTTTTTAAAACGTAATTCATTAATAACTGTATTACATAATACAAGACTACAGATTAATCCATGAATCCATTGCTAACCTTCCTTATGGAAAAAATAATTTCTTCCTATTCCTTTTCCTTGTCTTGTAGATTTCTTATTAAACCAATTCTTGTCTGTCATCCAACAACTGCTTAGGGACTCTAACAGCCTACCTCAAGGATGGCTTGTAAAAACCTTTTAAAATACAGAATTTAGAAGATAAAAATTTTTCTCCTTTTGAAATATCTTCAGGTAATTCTACCAAATTAGTGAAATACCTTTGCATTGTAAAGCTTGCCTTACTGGAACCTTTTTAACTATCTTCCAGTGACCTTGTTACTCTTCTAAATTATGTCTACCAGTCAAGTTCATGCAGCTTTTATTGGTCTTTAATTCTCCTTCTAAACAGAAATATAACTCTTGATGCCTTTCAAATTTTAGTTTCATAATTGTTTCCTAATAAGAGACAACATATTTGCTAGCCATTTGGCCAGTTTATATTTCAACTCCCTCCAACTTTAAAGGATTCTTCCAAATATGAGGCATGGCATTCTCACATATTCTAGGCCAACTTCAGGTCTGCAAGGTATTTATAGGTATCACACTTTCTGTAAGGACAGACACTTGGTTCAACACAAGGAAAAAAAATAGCTGAAATGAAATGGCTAGATTGAGTAAATACCTGGTAAATAAATATAGAATTCAGGAACTAAGAAAAAACTACATAATGAACCTATAAATAAATTAGTTTTACTATTTTGAATCAAAACTCTGTGGTTAGAGCCCACTGTTGCCCACTATTCCTCCCAGGTACAGAGTTCAAAGTCACTCTGCCTCAACAGCAACGTGTCTGAGAGCAAAATTATCTTTTTTCTTCTCCCAGACACAGTGTTGCTGACATATGAAATATATTCAGATTACAGCAGAATTGTAATTAGGATAAATATTTGATGTCCAAAGTGCTATCACACTAATATAGATGGGGAAGACAGATTTGTAAGTAAGAGGTGTATTGTTGTTGCAGTCTTCTCACACTTATGCTACGTTTTTAAAGATTAAACAAATAAAAAAGATGGACTGAAGCTGGCAATATCAAAAGAACTTTACTTGAGCTAAGTTGTTAAAAGAGCCTTTCAGAAAATGGAAGAAGTAAAGCAAACAGTTCCACCTTGGGAATGATACCCTATTGCAATCTATCAGTAATGATGGAATCAGGCTCAGCAGAAACAAATTCATGCTTTTTTACTAGATCTGGCCTATATGGAACGTTTAGGCTGATTATAGGGGATGATGTGGGAAACACAAAGAGCCTATGAAATGTTCTGTAATGCTGGGACTGATTTGGTATATCTTGCTCTAGTCTAAAAAACTGAAATCTATTAGTATAATTCAGTTCTGGTTCAGTCTGTGTTTCCTTATGCAGCCAAAATTCACCCTTAAATTAATAACAGCTTCACTGAAATGTGAAGCAAAGGTTTACAATACAAGGGAAGATTATTTCATTTCCTAAACAGAAAACCTATTTATTAGCAGAAAACCTATATTTGTCCCTTAGCGTGTCTATAATTACAGAATCTTAATATTGAGTATATATATAAGAAAATTACGAAAATGTTTTTAGCAGTAATTATAAAGGCAAAAACTTGCAAAATAAAAGGGAATAGATTTCTCTTTTTACAGAGATTTACAGTACTCATCAACTTGTATAGTTCACATTAGCATCCAGTGACATTGCTTTGTCTGTATATATTTCTAGCTGTCAACAGAATGTCCTGAGGCAATAGCATCATGATTCTATAGCTATCTTCTATTCTTTTATAATACACAAGGGTCTAATTTTCCATCAGCAAAGCATGAAATCATGTAAGAATGCCACATAACCAGCATGTGCAAACAAGTAGCACTTTTTCTACACATAAAAATGCTTCATAAAATAACAAATAAATTAAATCTTCTTGTTCAACTAAAGTGCTTTAAAACTAAGATCCTTTTTAGAAATCAGAGTTCTCAGTGCAGAAATGGCCATGCCACACACTTCCTCTAAACACGTGCACCCCCTTGCAGCATTATTTTGTGTGGTAAAATCATTTCACTCAGGCCAGTGTTGGAGCTGTCTATTTCCTGGGCAAATAATACAGTTGCAAACATCAGATTAATTTAATTAAATTAATGGAAATATTAAAATCTAGCAAGTTAACCAAAGGTGTGTGCTTCAATTTTATGATGCCAGGTTATTTTTCCAACAACAGCAGCCTTGCCCTAAAGCTGTGCGGTTTCCTATCAAATGCTTTTAGTGGAAATTACTGTTGCAAAATGGGTACAGCGGCTGTCGCTTGCTACTTTCAATTTATTCGTATGAAGTAACCAGAAAAAAACACTAAGGCTTGGCAATTGAATGATTGTAAAATGTACAACAAATTTGTTGTATACAACATGCTTGCTTCAATTCTGTATCTGGAACAAAGGTCTTGTTCTGCAGCACTGCCAACCACCACCAATGACCTCCTCACACAGCCTGTGTTTGCAATACGCTTGAACCACACTCAAGCCATATGTCTTCCTTGCTAAGAGAACTAGAGACAAAGCTTAGTTTAGCCTCAATGTATTGACTACAATTGCCAAAATCCTTCCTCTTTGCCTCTCATATTTCTACAACTTCAGGGGATTTTTAACACCCTTCTCTACATAATGTACAGTTTATTTAGCACATGACTTTCAGATGTCTGGCTGTGAAGTAACCTGTTGTAATTTAAGGCAAACATGTTTTGAATAAAGAAGTCAGTGCTTTTAATCTCTACTGCAGCTAGTACAATGGAAACTTTCAGAAAAAAATAATTTTCCCAGATGAAGAGGACCGCAGTCTCTGCTCATGAAAAGAGCTGACCTAGAATTTACATCTACAAGTTTCAGTAAATTTGCCTTTGTCAGCTCCTCACCATTATAGCAATACCTTTGAGAAATGAGTCTGCACATGACAAAGAGAAAATCAGACAACATGCACTTGTTTTTCCAATACACTCATGTTTATGGAAACGTTTCCTAAACATTATGAAGTAAAACAGAAGCATGGTTTTATCTGCCTCTTAAATACAAGGAGAGAGGAGCAAGGACAATTGTTGCCAAGGTATAACAGATGTTTCTGAAATGCTTAGTGATGACTCACTGCAAGAAAACAGCACTAAGCTTGCAGGAGAAAGTCCTGACCCCCTTCCAAAGCCAGGACAGCCCTGCCCACACTGTCACTAATGAGGCCTCTGGCCCACACAGGTGCAAGGATCAGCTCTGCAATAAATTCTACAGTGCAGGAGTATTGAGATTTGGCATTGCCACAACCAGGACTAAACACTCATTAATCACGGACAGATTTTCAGCAAGTTTTCATTGTTACTGGTCCACAAAGGCCACAGGAAAAAGACTATCTGCAACATCTGAAAATCTGTCCCTCCAATGCTCTTCTCCTTAAAAATGGAATTAAAGGAAATAATAACATAGCAGACACACATCTTTCAGGAGAGAGAAGCCACCCCGTAGAACTGAATTAATCTTGGATTTAAGTAAGCACTTCATTTAAGCACTTCAGTGCTAGCTCTTTTCTAGGTTACATGTATGACTTTGATGTTTACAATAAGCAAGCAGTCTGTGCAAGCTGACAGTGGATAAATAGTCAGGAAAGTAGCCCATATCCCATACACGTGCTGTTACCACAAACTAAGACATTCCACACTCAGCTGTGCCTATCAGAACTGAGGCAGACGGACGCTTCTGTTCTCACAGTCCTGGCTGTATTGTAAAATGCAGAAAATGTTAAGTCCCTTTCTCCCTGTGGTACTACAGCAGCTGAAATGTGGAAGGCTGAAAGGTTCAGCCATTTTGTCAGTAGTCCACTTACCTCAGATATAGATAAAAATCTGTAAGTGTCCTGATAATGCATAGACTCTCCTCTGAGCCAGAAGAGTTATGCTTTAACTTATGACATGCTAGGTACACGTATCATGTCAGCAACTACAGCACACATGATCTTCTCTCAGCCAGAGTAACAGTAAGAAAACTAGAAAACCTGTGCTAGTCATAAGCTGGAGAAAACAAGACAAAGGTAATATGCTCACTTATGCCGTCCTGTTTCTACTATTTTTTGTGGTTTATCAGCACTTGAACAATCTTCCATCACTCTAGACTGTTATGTGGGGGATACACAGTCAGAACGTGCTCCTTTTCAGCAGTAAGATTTTCATCCATCTCTGCCATACCATCTACAAATGGTAAGTGAATAGTGATTTGAAAGCTACAAAAATTAACATTTCTTATTTTACATCCATTGCAATGCTGACTCACCTGTGTGCTGATTTTCTGATTTACACCTCTGCAGGTGGTACAGTGGTGTCAAACACCCAGTTGTGCTCTAAAGCAACAGGCCAAATTGACCAGCTTCATACACCCACACATTACATTAAGATTCTGCATATTCTAAATACTCGTATAAAGTCTTTTCAATAAAAAGAAGAACATTCTTTCTAGCTCTCATGCTTGTGAAGAAAACCTGAAATCGCCAACAGACTGTAAACTGCTGCAATGCCTAAGGGTGGAAACAGACAGAAAACTGGGCTCAAGAAAGTGACATGTCAAATTCTCCAATTAAACTGACTTGATGTTGATACTAAAATCTAATAATGCCTCTTTAAAACTTAATGCTAGGTATTTGGGTGATCATTTAAATAGATAGGAAAGGAAGAAAGTGAGAATTAAGCCTTCATAGGTCATAATAGGAAGTAGAAGAGATAAAGGCTAGAAAAAGAGAAAAAAATTAATATTACAGAAATACTATTGTTTATGAAATGCATGAGGAGCAAATAAGAAATGAATTATGCATAAACTCAAAAGCTGAAAGAATGACAGGTTTAGGAAATACTAAGATGACGTAAAACAGTGGCCATAAATTTATATGTCAAAGTAAGAAATTAAAAATGGCTTAGATAAGCACAGCATTTTGGAACATCTAATTTTGATTGTAGCTTCTTTTATGAGTATTTTCTTAATATATAAGCTATCCTCTTTTTTAAATAGTGTTTGTTGAAATCAGCTGTTTCCGACAAATATTTTAAGTAGGTGGGCATCTGAAAGAGTAGGGTAGATAACCTCACTCAAAGATCTCTAATAAAATGTAAAGATAACTTCAGCTATAACTATAGGAGTTAGAGAACTTGATAAGAGTGGGTTTGTACAGCAGCTCTACTGATGCTGAGGAATCAATATCAAATTATATGTGGTTTGGGATTTCATGATGGACCCTCACAGATCTTGTGGTCTCCTGACCGGTGGAGAACACTAATTGCAATATTGCTTGTTTTAAAGGAACAGATACTCCACAAAGTGAATAAAATCTCAGTAAGAGAGTTTTATCAGGAAATTTGCTCTTGAACTCAACTAAAACACCAAAGTAGGTGCCCCTTTTGTGTGGTTGTGTATTGCTCTGTGTATCTGTACCAAAAGCTGAATGGGAAGGAGGGGCTGCTGCATGTGCTGTGTGCTTCTCTGCTATGTTGCTGCCAGCCAGCTTCTCTCACCTGTTTTTCATGGCTATGGATACTAGAAGAACCTTAACAGCTTGGTCCAGATCTCCTTGGGGTAGAACTGAAGGGTGGACTGTATGCAGATGTTCACTGCCTTGCTGCAACACGGGTGGACATAGCAGGGCTCCCAAGGCACCAAAAGCCCAGTTCAAAGGCATGGTTATTCTGTGGTTGCCCTCTTCTTTCACTTAACATACGGGGTTTTTACCTCTGCTTCAGTATCTTCCTTCGCAACTTTCCTGCTGACACATGACTACAACTATGATAGTCTGCATTTTCTCAAGAGCCACTTCGCAACAGAGAACTAGGGTTGTTTATATCAGGTCGCCTCCCATCTCTTTTCTTCTCTCAGTTTTCACTCTTTTTCCTCTGCTGCAGCATTTGCTGTTCCGGTAGCAAGCCAGTGAGCGGCAAGGGAGACCAGGATACCCCCTCAAACAGCTCTGAACAGGTAGGTCTATGACAGGTAGAAGAAACCATGGTAAAGCATTATTAGATCCAAGTCCCCACATGTTTCTGTATCTGTACTACAGATAGACTCAATCTGGGAGCAGACAGGTAAAGAGTGAGAGGTAAGTATATAATTACAATGCAAAAGGCAAGACTTCCTCAGCAGCCTCCTGTGTGAAAGCATATGATCTGCCTCCCAAAAGACAGAACATGGGTTACAATTAGAACAGCTGGAATAAAACTGGGGAGAGAGTACAATTAGATTCACAAAAGAGCTCAGAGATTATAGTCTTGATTCTTTGTCACAGTACAGCATGCTCCAATCCCTACCTCTCCAGAAGCCCCACCACACACAGCTTGTGGTTTTGCAGGAAGAGAATTAACCTTTTTCCTATTACGTTTGCTTAGAATGTGTGCACTCAAACCATTTACGCACAAAATACTCAAGGGCAAAATAAGAAATCATATACAACTTTGAGAATAACTTCATTACAGAATTAGAGTTGGCTAGAAAACAGACTTCAGGTGCCAGGAAAACAATGGCATTGTAGACATTAAAGAAACAAAAACTGAAGCAAAAAGAACTTTCAACTTTCTCTCTAGGTATCATTAAAATGAATATGTTGTAATATTTTGAAATAATTTGAAATTTTACAAAAATAAAATTATATTTCAAAACACAATTGCTTTAAAGTGAAGAATGTATTGGTTGAAAAAGAGGAAAGCCACGAGCTCCACCATTTCAAAATGTTTTCTTTTTCCTCCCTTCCTTTCCTTCCTTCCTCTCTTCTCATAACAAAATTATCTAAAAATTGTTATGACAATATGAAAGTGTTTATCTATATGCCTATATATCTGTCTGTCTCTTAATCCGTCTATCCGTCTGTGGGTTTTTTTTTAGTCACAAATTTTCTCATCATTTACTCTCCTTATAAAAGCAGGTATGAACTGAAATCAAAGCTGGCTGTACATCACACGACTAGTTTTAGAATATACTAAACTCCAGGGTTTATTAAGTCTCTTCAGTATAAAAGTAGAGGACAATTCATAGTCTCAAACTGTTCAGGATTTTATATCACAAAGGAGCACAACATATTTATAAACCAACACTGATGGGTTTCACTTGCTTAGAGTAATAATGCAATTAAGACTGTTAATAATGCCCAAGGAGAGTTTTCCCTGAAACCATCTCATCTTCAAGTTTCCTTAATGATTCTTTTGTATATTTGATTATTATTATCATTCCTAAGACAGAGTCTGACAGTTTATCAATATCGCCACCTTTTCAGGAATCAGATCAAGAAACAGGACCGTGCTGCCTCCAAATGTATTTATTAATACATTTAGGCTAGGCTGACAAGGCACCAACGATACAAGATGTTCATTTCTCATCAGGTCTCTGCCATTCCAACTACTCATTTAGAGCCAGGGCTACACCAGTTTCTCACCAGAACATTTTAAAGAGACATTATGCACTTTTCCTTGGAGTGGGCTAAAAACTCATTGCACAATTTTTTTATTATATGCAAATGAGCAGGAGCTGATTAGGTCCTGAGGCAGCTTCACCTAAGTGTTCACAGGAATAGCAATGGGAGCTGGGGAAGAATATTTCGTAACTGAAGTATATTTTCCCTTGGGGGACACCACCATTTGATTTTGACATTTATTTGTCCTGCACTGTAAAGGACAAAACTACAATTACACTTTTTTTTCTACTCTGCAGTGGGCAGAGTGTCAGAAAAAATTAAATCAAAGGCAACGTGTTCTCACAGAAAAACCCCAAGCTTTAAATCCAAATTTAAAGAACATATTCAGAGTTAAGTCACATTACATGAAAACAGCTTATTTGATTGAAAATGGGTATCATAAATGTATTTTGCAGAAAAGCAGTACACATAAAACATAATATATAACCCCGCACTTGCTTTTTTCTTAGTTTGTTATTAATACTATTAGCATTATTATTAACCTTTTACTTCTATTATTGTTTTTCACTGACAACTTTACAAAGAAGATGCATCAAAAATAAATCTGCTGCTTGAGCTCATTTCTATTTAATTTGTGACAAACTTTCTCCTGTTTGGAGAAAGTTGATGTAAATTAATTGAGTACAAGATTATATGAATAGTACAGATTGTGAATAGTACAGATTCATAGTACAGATTCAAGAATAGTACAGATTGTGACTCCTGCATCTTGCATTTTAACCACATACAAATCTCTTTTTAGTAGGTGCATTATCATTCAATAAATGGGTTTTCATTCTTGAATTCTACTGGCACAATTCGCACATCATGTAAAGGAATTTGTTCATATTTTTACACAGAGCATGCTTGGAAATTACCAATCTTGCAAACAATTTATGTGCTACTTCCACTTCAAAGGTTTTGAAACCTTAAGTGCATAATTTCCATAAGTTAATCAGATGTTTCCAAAAAGATTCTAGAGTAAATATCTTAGATAATTAGTCATAAATCGGCATTGCATCCTCAAACTAGGAAAACATACTTATTTACAAACCTCATCCAAATCTTACTCCAAACTAAAGGTGTCAAACATGTCGCCATGTTCTTTCTTCTCACTGAATTTAAATGCAGTTAAACATGAGCTATTCCTAGGGGTAAGAGGTCTCTAGTACATAAAAATATACATAATGTCTTATAATCTTATTGAACTGCATTAGATGAAAACAATTAGGTGTCACTTGGTAAAAATGTGAAAAGTAGCATGTTAAACAAAAATTTCACTAATTCTTAAGGAAATTTAAATCTGTACTTGTAGTAGAGCTAGATTGAGTTAGGATACCATAATGTCTGCAGCAAGCATACGTGGACACTTTGATTTGAATATGCATTAGACTTCATATGGACACCTTCTATGATAAGGTGACCCATTTGATGGATGATGGAGGTAGTGTACCTGGACTTCAGTAAAGCCTTTGACCAGGTGACAGGACAAAAGGGAATGTCCTTAAGCTGCATCAAGGAAAGTTTAGATAGAACATTAGGAAAAATATCTTTACAGAAAGGGTTATCAAGCACTGGAACAGGCTGCCAAGGAGGTGGTTGAGTCAACATCACTGAAGGTATTTGTAAGGCAGGTAGATTAAGTGCTTAGGGATATGATTTCATAGTGGGTGGGTACGGCTAGAGTTGATCTCAAAGATCTTTTCCAAACTGGAGATTCTATGCTTCTGTTAAATAGGATGAGAGGAAAACAAATTCAATACATGAAAAATGGGAGGCATTTTTCATTTGTTGTTGAAGCTTACTTCCACTGCCAGCTTAAACAGTAGTAGTGTATCAGTACATGAGAGTGATGACCTAGCTATCAGAACATTTCTTTCCTGCACTGATCTCAGTTCAATGAAGAATTGCAGTACATTAACAGCCCCACTAAAGAAACAATACTATTTGTGTGTTTGAATTACACATGTGCACCGTAAGCGCATAGGTCAAGCAGATCACCAAAAAGAAAATGTCTTATTAGCATGAAAGAATCTACCTAAATTTTGAAATATGTGTTTTTTATGAGTCACATGTATAAGCAACATTACACTTAAGTCACTCAGAGTGGAGGCTTCTTAATTCTAGAAAAGATACTGTGGTCATAACACTCATAGAAGTCACCCATGCCTGCCTATGCATTTAATCCAGAAAAAAGGTCATATCTAAAGAAGAGGGAGGCTGTGTGATCTTTATACTCCTTTATTGCTTAGCCTCTGACACAGCCTCTACTAACACTCTTAAGAGGAGCACTAACAGGATATATGGAATTTTTTTTGTAAAAGTTTAATCAGTGAAGTTCATTATGATGGGTTTGGATGGCTGTTGAATTGGTAATAAATAACTAAATTTTTACAGGTCATCAAATAACTTTTTGATGAGTGTTAGCCCTTAATTTTGTTATCAGAAATGCAATAGTGCGGAAGGTTGCTTACAAGGGATAGCTCTCATTACTGGACAGCCTGAAGTGCAATCATCTGTTGTGGAACTGGGATGAGGGAAGAATGGCTTGTTGTATACATTTATTTCTTTAAAGTTTTGATACTAAAGAAAAGTAAAGCATTACAATAAACAAAAAAATTTCCTCTAACTGTTCATGCTTTATACTGAAAATTTCAAAATTTCACTGTATCTCTTCAAAAACTGAAACCTACATATTTTTATTACTTTTTATAGCATTTTTTTTTAAAAAATCATATATTTGCTCTGTAAAATGCACTGGTTTATAATAATATATTAAAGCATACAGGATTTTTAATACCAGTGCTTTAGTGTAATAAAACTTTTAGTGATTCCCTGGCATGTCTTGTTCAGACTTATGTTCCTCATTTACATATCTGATGTTCCCCAAGAGACAGACAGGCTTCAAGTTAATTATCCATGTAGCTGTAAGAACTCCTGTTTCTTTGCTAAGAACTCTCTTAAAGAAAACTAACAGTTATTAAATATTACTTTGAGTTTCAAAATGTAATCAAATTACATTTAAAGAGGCACTAAAGAGATACTTAAATTTAATATTCTCCTCAGCCTAAATAATACATAAAACACATACAATTCTTGCACAATCCAAAACTAAAACAATCATTAAAAACTAACAAGAAGCCAAACCTTCAGTAATTTCCAGGAGTACAAAAACTCCAAAGCAAAAAGGCTCTTAAGCAGACCCTGCACTACTTTCTAATGTGTAGTCACTTTACACAAAGGCAAAATTACACCTGTTGGAAGCAGTGACACATTCACAGCTGCTTCAAGTTGAGTAGGATTACACTACTAATAGGTCATAAAAATGTGGAGAGAGTCATGCTCTTCGCAGAAAATAACAAGTGACAGAATACATACTTCTGAAATTAAATGCAACTGTTTCAAAGACACCAATGTGTCTTTCGTATCTCACCAAATTATAATCACAGGGAGGAGCGACAGAGAAATACTGTATAGGTTATGTTGTCACTTGTGACCAAAAGCTTCTTTAAAAAACAATTTGATGTATCAAGGAAAATAGACACAGATTAACTGCCAAGCATAAAACGGACTTTAATTCTAACTGTTCTACACAGCCTCCACTCACGTAACAACCACACTCCTTCAGAAAGGTGTTAGACAATGTACTTAATATATGTCATCTGTGGCTCAGTCTCTGTCATCCTCAGCTGCAGCTGGCAACTTACAAGTACAGATATCAGGTGAAATAATTAATCTGAGTATTTTACAATAAATGAGCATGTGCATCTATTTCCCAGAGTCTCATGATGAGTTGCATGAGAGGCAAATTCACTGACTGTCTCCAAATTATTACATGCATCCTATAATTAAGTTACAATGACTGAACAGAAAGTGGATGCTCTTCTCTATACAGAAGACAACAATCTCATTCTGCAAAGACCTTGGGGGTCATTCAAGAAACAATTAGATGTCCTGCTATCTATACTAAAAAGAAAGAAGGCCGAGGGCAGAATAGCCTTTCTTCTGTTTCCTGTTGCTTTAGTGCTCACACATTCAAATGACACCAAAGAAGCCACAAAGCAACATACACAGAACATGTACGCCTTGTAAAAAATTGGTATTATTTCTATCTGGTAAAATGGAGCGGGAAGAGTTATGTCTGACATTATAAAGAAAGGCATGAGTTAGCGAATTTCTGTTATTTTTTCTTTCTCAGCATCACCGCATACAAAGAGAAAAGCACTAAGATCATTGTCATCATGCTGCTATGTAGAGACAGAGGAGAATGCATACATCAGCTGCATGCATATTCAGCTCTGGAGTGAAAAACATGAACGCAAGAAGAAAAAGGGGTAACAACAAGCTTTTACATGTCAACCAAGTCTTTTGCCATATTTAGAAAGCATATCTGCTAATTTCTGGCATTTTATATTTGATCAGATATTTGACATGTTGTGATAAAGACAGTTAAAAGTCAGTGATGCTCACAGACTTTGGGGATGCAGAATCTTGCAGTCCTTAGGTAGATAATGCTATCACTGACTTCAACAGAGACTCCTCAGTCAAAAGCAGGGTTACTGAGATGTAGATCTTTAAGGGTGTTCCCAAGACGGTACAGAGCTGGTTCATCCACATGCCTCGGTTGAGCTGAGGAAATCTCAGTCTGTGAAGTTTTCTATCACTTACTTCTATAGCACTCAAGTACAATGCAAAAACTTACAGAAAGCACTGTCTAAGATACAAAGAGTTCACAACTCACTACCCTGTAATATTTCACCCTTGCTTTACTCCCTTTCCAGTTTTTTCCTTTGGCTTTCCTATTTCTAGCAGGACCAAGAAACAATTATAGGATGAATGGGCTTGTATCAGTAATAAGGTAGGCTTTACAATTTGATCTGAACAGTTGCCTAGGTGAAGTTCGAAGAACAATGCAGACCACTAGAAGATTTGTCACTAGAAGTTTGCCACTAGAATATTTGTCTCAGAAATAATGGCTTGTTTAAAGCACATCTTTACAGCAGATCTACACAAAATTCTGAGAGAAAAGCATAGTTATGGACTATCAAAGGGAGATATTTTGAAAAAGCCATTGACTCCAATCACACCAATAAACTAAATTAATCAATAAAGCATGCTTCCAGCGTATCTCATTTTCCTAATCTAAGCATTTCTTCTCTCTTCATATTCAAGTCCACTTATGTGTTTAAGAAGAAGAGTCAAACTTTGCAGGACCTGAGCACTGAAATAAGTAGAGATATATAGAAATTCAACAACGTATAACTACATTAACTGATGCTTTCAAACAAAAAAGAAAGAGGAAATGCACTGATTATCTCTGAAACAAAGATATGAAATTAAGAGACCTTTGGGGTTTGGTTTTTTTTCATTTGGGAGCCAAAAGAAGACCAAGAGTGATTACCGCCAACACTCGCACGATCTAGAATACAGATCTTGATGAGAAGAGATCATCTACTTGACTAGTAGATGTGAAATAACAGGCCTTTCAAGGATGAAGAAAATCTGTCTACTTGTTATGAAGACTGTAGCTGGATTTTCCCTAATCAGAACAGTGTGCAACTGTGTCTGGATTCTAACTGTTGTTTTCTGTCCACAAAGTAGTTATTTCACATGAGGAAACTGAAGATAAACAGAGCTCTCTATGCCATTGATCTTATTTATGACAGTCTTGATCTCACAGTGAAATTAATTTAGACACAGACAGAGTACATTGTCGGATCTGCAATTAGCTGGTCTGAAAGCCCCACTAGTAAGCATTAGGTTCCATATCTGTTCCCTTCCATCGTTCCCAAGGCCATATCCCATTCCATTATCCACAGCAAAATAAGAATGGTATCTGAATTTATACTACAATAGTATTTTTTTTTCTTTTGCCACCTGTTGAGTTTGCCTGGTACCAAGTACCCAACTTCACCATTTCATGCTTAAGGAGAACTGGAACAACATACGTATTTAAATTTATCCAACCATTTACAGCACAGGTATTCACATGCTTCATTATAGAATGTGCGATTATTTACGCGTTCCACTCAAAAGGCAAAGAGTATATCCCATCTCCTCCCTATGGCACAAAGAGATTCCATCAATCAAAAAGGTACTTGGAGTCAGACAAAATGGCTGTATGGTGCTTCAGTGTTCAAATTATGTGTGTTCTTTAAAAAAAATTGAATGCTGGATAATGATTTGCCACACCGCTATACTACAGGTAAGTTCAAAAGCAGGCATTGTCGGTATGCTGATTGATGTAAAGCTTTCAGTCTCTGGGGGAAGAGTATATCACTTCCTACTGCTTGATCCATAAAGCAGCATTTACTGCAGACCACCTTCCTGGTCTGTGCTGCATAATACATTGCCAGATTATGGGAGTCAGGGAATTAAACGAAAAAGAAAAGAATGGATGAAAAAGCCATGACCCTCTTCTCCACAGGTGAAATATTTGAGTCCCTGCCTAAGGTTATTGGAAGTAGACACTAATTGCATTCAGATACCCACTACTCACTTTCACCTAAATATTTCCTACGTCTCGCTGATCAACCAACCTAAAATTTTACTGAAAAAGTTTTCATTTAATGTTTGCATCCTGTGATGCTTGGCTTGGACTGGAAGCATTCACTATCAGAGCTGCAATGTAAAAAAGGGAGAATAGCACCATGTGAACAAGCCCACATAAGAGGCAAGGAATGATAAGAAGTGTGGGGGGAAAGCTCATAAGAATACAGACTTCAAGGTTTTTTTATGAAGAATCAACAACTTGCTCTGCAAGTGGTAGTTCATATGTCAGGTACTGTGCCAGCTGTTTGTGTCTGTATTCGCTACCTACTGATAACTATCTGCATTTTTTGTCAGCATTTTCTCATGGCTCTTGAACAGAAACCTGTAACACCATCCAGACAGGAAGGGCAAAGCATTACTGATCTGTACCTGCTTTGATGTGCTGCTTTCTGGGAGTGCAAACCAATCTGTTACAATCAGATGCTGCACAGCCTGAATTATATCGAGGTTCCCATCAATATATAGAATTTGTAGGAGCAAATAAACAGTAGCCACAAAAGAAAGACTTGACCAGATTATTAACCAACTCTGAGTGTTGAGAAAGGAAATTCATGTGAAATCCAGATAGGTCTCATTCTTAAAGACCTTTTGGGGACAAAAATACAATAAAAGAAGTGTTTGATATTGGAGACCATGCAGAGAAGGCATGAAGAGGATTTGCGCTTTATGAAGCATTACAGTCACTTCAGAAATGATACTCTATTTGGAACAGAAATACTCCATTTAAAAAAAAAAAAGAATGAAAGCGGTTGAGATTCTGAACTTGCAAACCTTATCAGCAGCCATATAGATATTTTCTGTGTTAGAGTTGTGCGTAAAAGGATGAGATGGAGTACAGAGAATTGAAACCCTAAACCTTTACCCAAAAGTGCTTACAATCTGAGAGAAGGAACATGAGCACAAGCAGTCATCAAAAAGAAAAACTCAAAGGCAATAAATTGAGACAAGAGTAACAAGATCTGAAAGACAAAAGGGTAAAGGGAGTGATGATGTTGAGCAGATGGCATTCTCCCTACCTCCGTAGAGTTGTCTATCAGTTTCCAGTCAGGGCAAGCAGGCAAAGGGGACTATTATTTACAAACAGGGACAAATTCCAAAATCATATTGACCAGAGGCAGGAAAAATTGATAGAATGAAATTTGTTCAGAAACAA
Organism: Coccyzus lansbergi; assembly: GCA_033558105.1. NCBI lineage: Eukaryota > Metazoa > Chordata > Aves > Cuculiformes > Coccyzidae > Coccyzus > Coccyzus lansbergi. The sequence goes on from JAUMJK010000298.1 coordinate 153,132, forward strand.
AGTCCTTGCAATGATTAAATGTTTAATAACAAAATTGAAACACAAATATGTGATTTAAAATGTTTGTGTCTGATTATGCAATGTTCTGCATCCTGTTTTCTTCCTCAGTATTAGAAGTCATCTGCAAAACAGAACCAGTTTTTGCTGAGATGTAAATACACAAAGTTCAAGTGCTAGGCTTGTGCAGAAACAACTCACAGCTGCCTCTACACGTAGAGATTTCTCGGTAGGTATCTCATTTTAAATGCAGTGATGGTAGTGCTTTGCCAAGCCAATAACAGTGGTCAAATGTGGCATGAAGGCTGAATTCATTATTAGAACAGGTAAAATGCCAAATATATGTTAATAACAGTAGCTGAATAGAAGCAGAATCACATAGGCCTAAGGGAAATGTGAAAATATTGGAGGATGGAGTCAAAGTGAGCCTAGGGAATATTACAGCACTGCAAGCACATGTACTAGAATGATAAAGTAATATAAGGAAGATCCTTACATTTTGTGTAACTCATGTAATTGACCTTTTCAACGTGCAAAAGTAGAAAACAGAGATAACTGAAACAAAATACTAAAGACTACTTCAGTACCCTAAATACTGACAATGTGTTAGAATACCTGGGACATATGTATAAGGTGCAGATACAATGCAGGACCCACAGAAGACTCACAACTTGTGAAGTCAAACAGTAAAATTCAAAGCACATCAAATGACATTTGACACTTACAACAGGGTACCTGAAATATTCTCAGAGTCAAAAAAATACTTTGTCTCCAGAAACACCAGGTAAACACTCCCCTAAACAAAACCACACATACAAGATTGCTTTAATTTTTTTCATCCCATTTATTTAATTTTATCAAAATATCTTTAGATGGAGTTCTTAAAGAAAAAGACAGGTTTTGCAGAGAAGTGAAGGACACTCAACTGATGCCTTTGGACATGGGTAATTTCTCCTGCAAATGTCAATGGTCATGACCTTATGAGTTAGACGCAGAACATTATGATGCATAATAAAGGCAGAGGACTCTGAAGCATGGTCTTAACTTTAATTATTTGAAGAGGTTTATGAGATTCTTCTGTTCTTGGGGTTTCAATTTTTCTTTGGAAGAGTAAATAAAATTAACTCAATTTCCAGCTGTGGACTAGATTGTGGGCAGGTAGATAATTACCCTGCTGCACCCGTGGGTAACCAACTTCTCCCACTATTCAGTATCTGAATTTTTTGTGTGATCTCTCACTGATTTTGACTTTGCTGAGAAGAATGGAGGTGACATTTATCTCTTAAACATATCTTAGTAAGCCATTTTTAGAGATGCAGGTTAGGTGAGGGACCAGAAGGCACACATATGGGTAGACATATTATAGCACTTACAGTAACAACAAAGAACAGAAGAGAATTGTTAGATTTGGACAGAATGTGATTGAAAGTTAAAGGATAGATTCAGGTATGTGTCACTATTCTCTCAATGCTAAAAAAAGCAGAAAAATAATGACATGTAGTTCCAACAGGGAGCAAAGAATCAGACCTTCTACAGACAATAGGGGTGTTTCACCCCATGCTCCTCTTTTGATTTCCACATGAAGTCATACATTGAATAATGTCCTGCCACAATCCTGTCAAATTTTCTGTCACTGTAGCTGCTTATTAAGTACCAAGGTTTGACCAGAGAAATGACAAATTAATATTACATCAAAAGCAAGTATTTTGGTATTTTGGTAGTTTCTCGACACAGCTGCTGTGTAATCAATAAGAGGTAGATTCACCCAGATGGCAGTGACTTAAGTGTAAGACTACACTACTTGCTTTAAATGCTACAAAAAGCAGGTACCTGACCCCAATCAGGAGATTATAATGTGTTACCCTGGCACCAACATGCTCTACAATTAACAGATGGAGTGAAGCTACTTTGAAGAGAGATCTGAAAGGCCCAGGGTTGGCTAGGGTCAACCAGGAACAGGGCTATGTTCAAACTTAGGCTCCTTGCAAAAACTCAGGTATGATTCTACCTTCAGGCTTCAGCTCTAGAGCTGCCTCTGAAGGCCTGTTGCAAAACTAAGCATGGGTTTTTTGCAGAACATGCTAGTGACCAGAGCACTTAGAGAAGTTACCTGTGTTTCAGCTTATCCTCAGTTTAAGAAGATCTCATCTCCAAAATGCCTTACTCAACAAGAGTGTTCTATCATCAAACTAGAACTAAGTGCGAAAGAAAAAGAGGCTAGCAAGAAGATTCTCTCTAACCTTTCTTTCCAGACTGGGATTACTGTGCAGTCAAAAGGTCAAACATCTTGAAGTCCAAAGACAACATGGAATTGAGATTACAATATTGAGGTCTGTGGATAGATGGAGATAGGTGGAGTAAACTACCTTGCCATTTATAGCATTTTTTAAAATGTCTTCACAGAACATACAGTGGATAAAGATGGAAGCATCTGGGAAGCCTCCTTTTACCCAGTTAATGACCATTCTTGTAGCTTCTATTTTGTGCAAGTTGGAAGATGACAGAAAGAAATATATGAAAGAAAATGTGCCAAACTCAAATTTCATATATTTTGAGTCATAAGTAATGATAGAAGCCAACACCTGACATATTAATGTCAAAAGTTCTAGACAAATTCTTCTAAAAATTAATTTTATTGCACAATAACTTCATTGTATTCTGTAATTAAAAGTTTTTAAAATATATAAAATTATATAAAATTGCAGTATGCAATTTATCAGTACATTATTTTATTACTACCATTTTCAATTGATAAACAATGGGAAGGCAACAAAAATGCTTTTTCTCAACTGTAGGCAAGAGTTTGGAGGTAATCAGGAGGAATTAATAGAATAGGGAAATGCTGCAATGTCTGAGAGATTATTTTGACAGAAAAATTTCCAGCATGAATAGTGGTGTTGTAAGCAAAATGCAGAAGACTTTGTACAGATTCGCAGTCAGTACGGCAGTAATAATCCTTGACACACATTATTTTTGAGCCAGTGCTGCCTCTATGCAATATGTTAAGACAATGAACTTCCAAACCCAATCGTAAGATGTCACAAACATTATTGCTCCATTCCATAACACACAGTTGTGAGTCAGGGCAAGCCTCTGGGAGGCTTTAAACGAGTTGTGGAGTACAGCACCAAGGCAAGAGAAGCCCTCAGAGGTTTTAACTCTCCCACTTCTGTCATTGTAACTTGGTCTGACTCAGAGCCAGCAAATGCTGCAGCTGCTGTTCTTTCTCTCCCTGTCTGTAAACAAACATGTCCTATGCATTTAGCAGGTTCTTATTTAAAAAGAAAACAACAGACCTCTGGCATCTTTTCAGATTAGAAAAAACATCCATTTTTTTGCTTTGGTTTGGTTTTTTTTTACCCACAAATTTTACTTCATGAGTCTTCTTTTTTTAACTCTCTTGCAATATTGTTCACTATCTGCTTTGAAAATAAAGTAAAATATATCTCATATATGGACAGCAAAATTTCTCTGGATGTGCTGCTCAGTTTACAAGTACAATAAGGATAGCAAAATATCTACAGCTTTTTCACCTTTCATACCCATTCCAGATTCTCTAAGGGTCTCTGAGGGACTGTTTTTAAGCATGCTATTTAATGGTCCATAGAAGATACAAATCTACTAATCTGATTTTACAAATATCCACTAACATTGGTACATAAAGTTATTTGAGTATTTTTTACCAGAATATATATGATACTATTGCAAAAGGTCACAGGGAATTTGAAAATATGAGTTCAAAATATCTGTTGTATACAAGCCCTGCCTAGATGGATCCAGGTATTGTTTCCTGTGCCCTATTTAAAGTTACTATTAATCTAAACAAAAGGAGACTAATATCAAAGTAATCTATATCCCTGATACCCTTAAAGTGTCAGAGTCCAAATGCATCTGATTCAGTTCCGGAGGGATCCAGTTTCCACTATCACACAACTATGTCATCAAGTACAGGCACTGCAATACATTGAACGTCAAGGGGAGATGCAGCGAATCTGTATTTGCAGACTGGGCTCATCCCTAGCATAGGCTCAGGTTCAAATATAAAGTTAGTGTAAAAATAGTACCAGAGTATATCTACTCTGAAAATATTTAGGATGCATTGATTTTGCTTTAGCTGTTTTCTGAAGACTTTGACAGCGCTCTTCAATGGGAGCTGGGAGACCATCAGTAATCATTTTTATTACAGTTGCAGGGTGTGGAATGCCGTAATCACAGGCTGGGAAGTGCTGAGTAAAGTTTTGAATATACTCTACCAGTGGGCATTTATTATACAATATTACTTATCTCTAGCATGGTATTTCCTTATTTATAGTAAGAAACAAACATGTGGTAAATGAAATTACCTACAGCTTTACTTTACGTAGACTTTGCTGTTTGCATACACAAGGATGTCCTAACAAATTAAATCTTTTCTGCTTTATTAAACTTAAACAACAGCATCTACAAATCTTCACACAAGTGTTCTCCTGTAGGCTAAATTCCACAGTAGTTAAAGGCCTAATAGGTTTATCAACTGCTATTTTGTCTGAGACTGAAAAGATCATGCCTTGCTCTTCTGCCCATCTCATCATAACTCAAAGGAACAAGAAAGCAGCTATTTACATTTAAAAAATAACCCAAAACAAAACAAACAAAAAAACCCCAAACCACCTTGCCCTCACAAGTCCAAACCTTCCTAAGTCAACTCTTCTGATCTGCTGCCTTTAATGACAGTTACAGATCAGGACCAAATAGTGAACTTAAGTGCAAGCATTTATAGTTTAGGGCAGTGCTATTCCTTGCTTCTCAGAGTGCTATTTAGCCAGAAAGAGATTTATTCAAAACAAATCTGATAAAAGGCTGAATGACAGGAGTGAGACATGGCTTCTTCTTCTGCCACAAAGAATGTTTCCTCACTAGCACAATCCTGCTCTCCTTCTCCCTCCCTCAGTTTGATAATTGCAGAGTACCAAGATGTGGAAATCATCCTTCCACTGGTGACATCTGTCTCCCCAAAGAGCTCCGGAGGCAGTTATTGTGATAGCTTTGGAGTGTGTCGTATGATTAGGTGAATATCGAACAGACTGGGAGTTCATTCTCTTAATGCTAGTTCTGTGACTGATGTTTGATTGGCTGGAATTTAAGCAATGTATTATTTTATTTTAAATTATTTTTGTGCTGAGAAAGGGAAGAAAAAGGCTTAAATAAATTTGTGCATAGTACTTGTAGATTAAGAATGCCTTCTCTTTCATTTACTATATTGTGTATCCATAACTATCAGTCATCATTGCCCTTTTAAGTATCTACTGGAAACATCGAGTTTTCATTGTGAAAAAGCTGATGCTTACGAACATGTAAAAAAGCTTAATGTCCCACTTCTTTGCAAACAGAGACTTCAGAAAGCTTTCATTAATGATCCATAAAGAAAAAAAAAGAAAATAACAACTTTCCTAAGAAATTATATTTAGAATGGGCACTGATTAATATCAGAAGCAAGTCAAAAGAGTTAAAGAAGTTTTAAGTATTATCCTTTTCAGCATGGCTATCAATAGGAACCTGACAATAGTATTATTGCTATTTACATATTGGTAACATGCTGGTATGAATTTGCATAACGTATTGTGGTTCTATGCTCTAGGGAGTAGCATTGTAACATATTGGTGCTTAATGAACTCTGAAAAAATTGATTTTCCACAGAGTAAATTAAGGAATGCATTATAGCTGTTAAAGCAATCTTAAGGGAAATCTGAGGCTTCCACTGCAGCACCATGCTTAGTAAGTAATAAATTACATGTTATACTTATTTGCCTTAATTCATGATAATTTTGTCCAATTAATGTATCACAGTAATTCAGAAGCCTGTCACAGGAGAGCTAATTATTTATTGGATTTTTGTGTTCAGCTCCCTAGGAGTCTACTAGCAAACAAACTTGCGACTGTCTTTCTGTTAGGTCCACAATGACATTTTTATGTCTTACTGTGGAAAGAAAAAGAATGTTATTATTTTTGTGTTTCAGTTATAAAAATGGATCGTTATTCATGTAAGTTAGTTTTTTGTTTACAAACTAGTGTCACATCATGACAGACTGCCAGAATGTTAGGATGAGATCCAATGTTTTTCCTATTCCTGTAAATGCCTGAACATGACATAATTCTTATTATAGACCACAGTAGTACTTTTTACAGTCTGAAAACCTCTGCCATATCTGTGTAAAGTTCAAGAAAAAGACCTTCTCGTTCTTTTCACCGAAACATATTTTTCAAAATCCATTGGCTTGAAAAATCAAGCACAATGTGCCCATAGCAGTTGATACTCTTCCACAAAAATAGATTTTTAACTGTGGCAGAATGTGAATTCACAGCAAAAAAAAAAGAAATGAATAATTTATGAGATTAATTTGAGCAATTCATACCTATAAATAATATGGCAGTTGCTAAATATTTTGCGCAGAGTGATAAGATGCAGACATCACAGTTAAACAATAAGAGAGTCACCAGCTGTGAAATACCCACTATCTGCTAACATTCTGCCATGCACAAGCATTTACAGGAAATTATTTGTTGGGAATGGAAAGTATTAGAACCGGTACTTGGCTTCTTCTCATGGGTAGTGGGAGAATACTTGTCAGTTGATTGCTGTCTTCTACCCCACGTGAATAAATGATATTTCTTTAAATGCATAATGCAAAGTGACGTTACCAGCAGGCTACATAAAATCATGTGATGTAACCTGCCATAAAATGATGCACATGACCGATTGTGTGACAAATTTGGAGAGATTTATTTTAGAAGAACCAATGAGAAAAAAATATTACCCCTCCTCCTTTTCAGTCACTTGCCATTGATCTGTGTTTACCTATAGCCAAATAGATACCTGGTAGTTCAGTAAATGTCTCAGAGCAGCATACCATCTTATACTTACTGTAGCTATTAATATCACTTTGAAAGCATCTGTCAAGTACTACATAATTTTATACTATTGTTTTTCAATCTCTTTATTCCTACCATGCACAAAAACGCCTGAAAAGGAATTAATTATCCAGTCCTACTTTCTTGGAAAACAGTTGTTTAACTGTTCAAGGCATCCAGAATTTTCTTCCTTGACTTTTCCACTCCTGAAAATATATAGCTAATAATGTTAAGCATTTCTCAAATCTCATCAAAGTCAACAGGGATAATGGTTGAGTTTTCCCCTTGACTTATTTTCAGACTGCGTTACCTGGATGTTGTGGACAAGGCTACAGAGTATGGGCATTCACTCCAAGGGTGGGAGCACCTGTACAATGCAAGCACGATGGCTGCTTCATGAATGCTAAAAAAAGGGGTGAACTATGCACAAGAGTAACAATCAACAAAGAAAACTGAAGAATCATGAAGAAAAGACTTTATGACAATGTCAGAAAATTCTTCCTGCCAACAAATATATCAGTTTTGAAAGCTGACTTGCCTGAAAATACTCATAACTTTTCCCTTTTCTCAGTCCTTTTTTCCTATGAGTAGCCTGCATCATTGCCCATATGGATAAGTTTAAATAACCTCTTCTCATAAGCCAAAACCCACACAACATGACAATGAAAATCATCTAAAATTCTAATCATATGGAACAGGTGACAGAGGGTTTGCGTTGTAAAGATGTCACTCTACAGATACAGAGAATAAGAAAAAAAAAGCCTAAAAAGTTAAAACAAGATTTGGAATCCCTAATTGGAATGAATATTTTAAAGTTCCTGTGTTTACTCTCTTGTTAAGCTAATACATTTGCTTCTGCTAGATGTAGCAGAAACTTATAAGTTGACTTTCATGTTATTATAAGCTAATATAGAAACTTTAAAAAAACCCCAAACACAATACCAAACATCCTTGGAGAATGAAAGCTGTTGATAAGGAACTAGATATTAATTCGATACTCCATTTGTGAAAGAGCTTTGACTATGCTTGCTCCTTCCTTCTCCAAGCTGCCCTCTTGTAGAACCCAGCTGCATAAGCAAGGTAAGGAGAAAGGGTACACTTTTCCTCTGCTTCTTTCTGGTTGTGCTAGCTGATAAATGCCTCGCTTCAAAATCCTCTTTTTTTCCACAGACGCAGCTACTTCTCTGCTAATTGTTTCATTGGGTTTTCTTCTCGTCATTCAACATATGACAAAAGAAATCAAGTTTCAAACACCTTCTAGTACAGAAAAGAAAGGAAATCTCGAGTCCCATAGCAGCATGTGGTGAGACTGCTATGAACTTTAACAACCCATGAGTTCAGACACAGTCTCTTGTTACACTAAACACCTGTAGATCATAATTTCTGGAACTATAAATTTCTAAATGCCAATGTATTTTGTCATTCCTCCTGACATGTTCTGACACACCATTTCTTTCCAATACAAAGACAACTCCCTCCACACCTGGAATGCCTTTGTCTCACTTCTTTCCCCTCCCATGCCCTCCTGCCACCTCTCTCGCAAAGATCCATCAGCAAAGGGTTTCACATCTCCCTTTTCAGACTGGCAAGGTTTTAGTGGCCTTTCATGACCCAACAAATTAAGAAAAGCTTTTTACAAAAGCAGAAACATGTATTTAAGATCACATTCACAATGCAGATTTTGTCATTGGTGCCTACACAGTGTTTTATGCCATACAAAGTCTGTCCTGTTCTGCCAATAGGCTGCCTTTGTCAGATCATAAAAGATAACAAAAAAAAAAAAAAAAGTGACAGTGGAGCAGGGTTTAGTTTTGGGGGAGATCCCCACTGTTAGCAGTGTTTTCCTTTTTCTCTCAAAGGAAACAGAAAAAGGGTTTAGAGATTATAGAGATTCCCAAACCAATCCTAGTTTCAGTTTTTTTCAAAAAGCAGTGCTGTTCAAAATACCTGCATCTGTCTTCGCCACAGCTGGTCGCAGCACAAATGTCTTTTTGGCAGTTCATATTATCATGGACAAAATCAGTGTAAGTATCGCTAGAGAAAAATGTGGAAACGCTCATAAAACTGCAAGCTTATACAAATAGCATTCATTTACTCCCTGAGTTCAGACTCAGATTATTTAAAGAAATGGAGGGCAATGATAGCAGGACGTTTAAATGATAACTAAGCAGCACCTTGGCCTCAATTACAACACTAAATTAAAGCAAAAATCATATAAAGAAAAAGGTGACCCAACTCAGAATTAATTATAGAATGACAAAACCATGCAGGTTGGAAGGGACCTCCATCTAGTTTGACCTGCTCAAAGCACATCCTTTGGATCAGGCTGCCCTAGTGGTGAATGATTAGCTTGCTGAGGTACAATGGAAATTAGAGACAGCTAGACAAGGACAGAGGTTAGTAGATTTCTATAGAGTGATTTATAGCAATAGGGAAGAAAAGGGAGGGGGAACTCAAAAGGGGCTAGAAAAATGAAAGAAACTATGACTACAAACAGGAGTCTCACCCTGTATCTCGATCCCATATTGCCCTACAACGCAGGTGACTAAATGAGTTGCCCAAATGGACACCCACTACAGATCTTCACTTTCCTGTGGTCAGTCAAGGCTAAGAATACTCCAGCCCTGCTTCCAGGACTCATTCATGACCAGATTCCTCCACTGAGCACTATGAGCTGCCATCATGTATATATGACTCTTACATTCCTGTTTCACATCTCCCAAATGGCAACAAAGTTAATTATGACTATTTTGCTGTAATCTGAAAGATGACTCTCCAGTTTTATGCAAGCCTATTTGTTTCTTTTGATGTATCAAACCATTTAGCAGAAATAGCAACAGTGCTGCTTGCTTATTGGTATATAGTACCGCTGTGGATTTCCTTTTTTTTTTCCATCTAGGGATGCTGGTAAACATTTACATGCTTTTTCAAGAGAAAGGAAAGAGAATACAGCCATCTTTTACACTGTTTGGTGCTCCACCTGAAATTGCACACTTCCTACAAAATTCTGTTTCTTGCAAATGATGGCTGCATATGTAAATACAAGACCTGCAGTAATCAACCTCAGAACTACAGTTCAATAAAATCACTTACAAATAGCCCCATTACACAAGTGATGCCACCTGATGTGCAATTGACCTCATGGTCTATTGGAGGGTTGCACCTCTCCTGCTGCTCAAACAAAATTCCTTTTTTACAGTGGGCTACTGCAGTTCAGTGTTCTATTTTGTAAGTAGTTTATATTGTTCTGCTGGAATTAACAGAGGGACTGCTTCAAGTTCTTCAGGTGAAATGTATTATAGAAATGCAAATAAACTACTAGCTTATTATTTGAGGCAGGAGCTGCTGTATAGCTGTACCTAGCAACTACATTTACTTTCCATGCCTATCAATATGCTCTCAGAGACTGATAGATGATGGTTTTATAATTCTTAAATACTTTTTTGATATCCTAAACCTATAGAGCCTAGAGACATTTTGTTCAGGAGATTTGGAATACTTTACTACTTGAAATAAAAAGATCTTCAATTGTCAGGGTTTTAAATCCCGACATTTAAGGCATTGATTTTACTTAGTTTTTCTAAAGTAACTCCTTTAGGAAATTGAGTGCTACATTGCTAATTTTAACTTTATTCATTTTAAAGTGCTCCAGGATACTAGCACAAAGGGCACTGTAAAAATTGCATTGTACTGTATTAGGTTTGAATAGGATGAGTTATAGAACTGTTTGAGATTTTGAATTTCCAGAATTTTGTTATTTAAATTCTTATACTAAGGATTTCTTATGTATACATTTTATTTTGGGGGTTTTTTCCTTAATAATCATAATTTCTAAGAAATATCTAATATACACAATCTGCCACTTAAGATTTATAATATTTTCTATTGCAATACAGCTGCACAAAAACATTTCATAGAACAGTTATTCACATCTATATAAATATCATTTAAAATGCAAATGTTCATTGCCCAAATTACAATGGAAATTAATTTTTCATACAATGAATCTTTAAAATATTTCCAGTATTTATTAACCTGCAATGGAATTCTTTTTGATGTTAGTGATAACATACATTCTCACCTTGTATAAATGTGAGTGCAGCATGTAAAAAAACCTCTGTGAATATTACATAGTGAGAGTAAGTAGTTGTGTATTCAGAGCAATCAATGCTAAATGAAATAATTTCTATGTATTTTGAATTTTTGAACATTTTTACTATAACAGATTTGGAATTTTACAGCCTACTACAGCACAATAAAATATATCATAAAGATATGACAAATATGATACTCATTTTCCTTTGATTATTGCAAAAAATTATTCAGAACTACATAACTAATTTCAGTAAAAATTGGTTCACACTACCTTAACTTTTAAAGCAATAACATAGTTTCATATGTGTGTTTTTCCCATACACTGTCCTTCAAATAAATAGATGGCATAGTTGTAAAAAGTGAAAGATATTAAAAAGAATCTGATTTTTCCTCTCTATTTTCCAGCAATACATCTCAGTCTCTGCAAATTATAAATAACACATGCAGGCACAGAATTACCTTAAAAGTAATAACCAAAATCTGAAAAATACTATGAACTGAGAGGGAAAAATAAAGAAAAGTATGCAAAAAGGTAAACATTGGCTTTGGAAGAATAAATGGAATATTCCTTAATTGCTTTTTCAAGACCAGTGGAAAATATTCCTCACACACACACCATGGGTTTTTTTTCCCCTACCTCTCAACAAGGGATAATTTGTGAAGGGATAAGTTGGTGCAGGAAAACAAGATGGATGAACTTTAAGCAACATTTTAATAGATATACCACCAAACTTCAGTAGGTCATTGGGGAGACAGATCGATAGAATGTATGTTATCACTAACATCAAAAAGAATAGATCTATCACGGAAAAAAACCCCAAACTGTTTAAAAATTTAAAGCATTATCTATGTCATTTTTATTCAAAGGCTTTTTTTGAACAATTTTGTTTGCTTGCACACTTCTTTAACAATAAGAAGTTCCCACAAACCCTGCCCTCATGGTCAAAGTACTATGTGGGCTTTTTAGATACCATGTGTAACTATATTTGATTTGTGCCAATTCTGTTTAGAATATATATATACAGTAGTGATTATAAATCGTTCTATCTTTAAAGGAAGAAGGTAGTAGTGTAGTCACGACAAAGTTAAGCCAGGCAATGATATACAATTTTACCTTTTTGTTCTCTATATTAAAATACATTTTTATCACAATTAAGTATGAACTATGTTATCTGCAACAGATCCAGAAGAAATGGAAGCCCAGAGTTATCCTCTCATCTGTCTCTGTATTTCTTGGAGCATGTCTTTTGGATGTTTCCAGCATATCCTTTATACTTATACAATAGATTCGTCTTTTTCCTTCCTTGGCGAGACCAGTTATATTTGTGGTTTTATCATCACCCACTTGTTCAGCGCAAAGTACAGCAGGCACTTTGTTGATTGACAGAAAGTGCAGTGTTTGTGCTAAAGAGACTCGCATAGCACAGAGCCTCTAAAGACCTCCAGCCTGCAACACTTTTGTGGCAAAACACAGACTGATGTACCAGAAAGAATGTAGACAGTAGCAGTGAGTAGCACAGAACGAACGTACACTAAGAGCCTCACCCATAATCATGAGCATGTATGTAACATTCATATCCTGCTGCTTCTCCAAGGTGGCAAGACAGGAAGATCAGACTCTCTGAGAGAAATAAAACCTACAAATTTGATATAATTCTTCAATAACCAGTAGGGGCAATTAAGATCCGTGATGTGTTCTACAACCTTAACTGTAAAATAGTCTGATTAATCTAAATTAACTTAATCTAATAAACTATTTTTTCCAGAAGTGAAGTCTGCAGTGAGTCTGTTTCACACTTCTTATAAGCTGTACAATGGCCACTCTTTATTTAGAGAATAGAAATTTACATGCAAGTGGGAAATATTTCTCAGCCCTGGAGACAACAATTTTCATTAAAATATTCTGTTTCTCAGATGAAAAGGCAAAACCTTTTCTAGCAAACAGAAAATTATTTAAACAATGCCTTGCTTTTTCCATCAAACAAGTTTTGAGCAAGCATTCACTTTTATTTATATGAGTTGTTTTTCTTGTACAAAACAACAAATGTTTACTAAAAAATCATTTAAGTTGGCTGCATTATTTTTTATGTGTGAATTAGGCTTGAAGTTTCATTCATCGTGGATATTTGGACTGAGCTATAACACAGGACATTTTTCCCCTTGGGATTCAGATACAAAGTAGAATACTGCTACAAATTCATTGTACAGTCAGAAAATTTTTCCAGTGGAAAATTTCAAATATGAAGAAGAATGTAAGAAATGGAAATATTTTTCTTTGGAAATCCTGTCAAGTCTCCTTACCTGGAAGGGGGTTGCATGATCAGGAAATAGGCATAAAATAGTTACCTTTCTTAGTTAATTTGACTAAAGAAAATCCACAAAAGATGTAATAGCTGACAACTCAACTACCCATTCATTAGTACAGAGAAAAGGAAGATAACTTACTGCTCTTCTAATCTCCATGCTAAAAGCACCCGTGTGCCAGCATTTCAGCTTTCCAGCACAAGGTTTTATAATGTTGTTTAATACAAAACCCAGATCATTTCCATGTATAAAGAAATGGGTTTAGGTCACAAACCCAGCTGGTCATCAATAACAAAAAAAAAAAGAGCAGTAAAATATTAATTCTCACACTCCTCCAACCCAAGACGCTCTTCATAGTTAGTGAAAGGAGCAGCCACCTCTGAGCCACAATTCTTCTAAATGGGTCAGATAAATTGCACTCAAAAGCACCTATTTCTCTCCATGAATACCCCAAAATGTTGAGGTAACTTATTCTGATATAGATCTCCAATACTAAGTGAAATTCATCCAACTCTGGTCTTCAGTCACATGCTGCTCTAGTGGAAGGAAAGAAAATAAAGGAAAGAAAGCCTTCCTTTGGGTTAGGAAATTACTTTTTCTTTCTCTTCAAACTCTTTTAGTCCACTCATTGATGCTATTTCACAGAGTGATTGTTAGATCTCTTTCAGAAGAATTTCACAACATTCTCTGAAGAGTGGAGAAACATAAATTTTCAGCTCCGTTTCTTCTCTATACTTTCACACAGCTCCCACAAAAATTCAACAACCAAAGCTACGCTTATGCTTTGTAAAATAGAACAACAAAACGGTTCTTGTTCTGTATAGGATTTTGGGTTCTATTTACATGTTCAGCCCAGCGAATTAAATAACATAATCATACATGGACCTTTCAATATATTCCTGCAATTATAACTAATATAACCAAAATCATGTAAGCTTCAAGATATTTCAGCCTGTGGTCTGTTTCTACGTCTCAAAAGTGAACACAACACTTTAAATTTACATTGACTCCTTTGACGTCAACGGATTCAGTCCAGTGTAAATGACAACAAAGTCTACTCTGTGACCCTAAAATTCTCCTAGTAGAAGGCCTCCATCTGTAACCACACTTTATGGCACATTACAGTGTAGGCATACAAAACTGCTGCAGAAATCCACTCTTGAACTCTGCATTCTTTTCCTTAAATTGCTATCTTAGCAAAAGAATTTAGGGATAATGCGCCATCAAAATATATGAAGAGATGAATGAATCAAACTTCACAAGTATAAGTCAGCAAATTTATTTTAACTCCTTCCAACACTGTTAATCAGTTATTCTTACATCTATGCAATTAAAGTAATAGAAAATGGTTGCAAAGATCTAGGGAGACCATTCAGTTCATCCTTTATGCCAAAGGAGGTGTCAGCACTCAGGACGAATTAGGATGCACAATATATCTTTCTTATTGTGTACTGCAACATGAAGGTATTCATAAAGTCCCATTTTTGTTTTTTTTCAGAAGCCCAGTCCAGGACCCTAGGTATTTAAAGGTAAATGAAATATTATTTATCTAAGTGTTTACATGTTCAAGTTTCAGTTGGGAATTATCTGTATCTGCACAGAAGAGTTGACATAGCATCCACTGAAATCAACAGTGACTACCATTAACTTTTATGGACTCAGAAGCAAGCCCCTGTCCAGACACCCATGTGGAATAATTGCATGCACAACTGTAAACACTTTAAATTTCATACAATTTTTACTACAGAAAGCTCATTTATTTGACAGTCTGATCCATAAATGAACACAAATCAGCATAAAAGTTATAAGAATATGTCATCATCTAAATTAAAGCATTATTTTCAAGACCAGGATATATTAATTAATATCATCACCAGCGAATATAAGAGCATTTCTTCATCCTCTCGGTTGTTGCACATAACTTCATACACCTGAATAACCCACAATTTCTTTTGCAGCTCTAATAACTGCTCTCAACAAGGCTACAAGGACAACTCACATGAAAAATTTAGATATCTGCGGAAAACCTTTAAAAACACTAAAGCTTTGTTTTACTTGTTTCTTTAACAGCAACCTTTTACCATTCTGAATATTTGCTGTACAATGGAGATGTTAATAGTTACCCTCAGACTGTATCTTATCTTTTACTGTAAACCTTTCAGGCAGTGCATTCACATTTTATGTCCTTTCACAGTGCAGTTCACTTGGAGACAAAAGCAAGAGGAATTTGTTTCAGTTGAGCTATTCCTTTTCATCAGACACTTTCCAGCTCACTTGCAGAAACTGCCAAAAGGGAAATCAAGGCTTGAGATTAGCAATTTTTTTTAAGATCTGAAAGACCAGTAACATCACAGGGAATTGTAGAATTTATTTGTCATTGACTAAAGTGTCATTAAAGTATTTGCTAATTGATGGTCTGACAAGTATGGGATAGTCCTACATCTCTAATCCTCTACTTATGCAGTCTTCCAAGACGTCATCATCAGATCTTAAATTTGCTTTTAAGAAACTGCTTCCAAGTTTTACACTTTTACAATGCCTGCTGTTGAATTTGCTTTGGTAGAAGAACAATAAAACACTCATTTTCCTAGTTATATATTACTCTCTAACATACGTATTAGCACTGATTAAGTACCAGGTAGAAAAAACTTTGTATCGACTCCCAGTGTGGTGCTACAGCTGTTTTCACATTACATCCCCCAAAGCTTCAACAGATAGTGACCTGTCTCCAGGCCCTCTTGGTAGAAATGGTTGGTTCCCTGGCTAACAACTATATCAAGGTCATAACTTACAAAAGCACTTTAATAGTTCCTGCATTAAAATGTACTACATAAATGTATATTTTCTTCAAAATTGTTAAGCAACAACAGGACCAGAGCTAGAAGACTACTCAAAGGTGAAAGACATTACACTATTGTGCCTGTCATGTTTTCTCAGGAGTGTAGCAACCATTCATTCCACTCATTATGTGGTTACCCAAACTTTCTTTCAAGAATGAATCATTGTGAACTATTTCTGTATAAATTTTACTAAGATTATATAGATAAAAAAATTGTATATACCATAATGACGGCAGCAGTTGAAAAAATAATACATTTTTTTTAAAAAGATTGCAAGTAATTGATACAATATGATTCCACAATTTCTTTTCAAGTTAGATACCAGATTGTACAGAAAGGATTTCGGCAGTGGAGAATACTATCATTCGGTATTTTTTTACATAACTTTCAAAACTGGATGTTGTTTTTCCCTCTGGCAGGGGTCTATTTGAGCTCTGATGTCAACATTCCCAACAAGAAAAATAATACCAAAACTGACTTGGATCATCTAAGACCTACATAGGCCACCTATGGGGGTCTTTACCTTAATACTGGCATTGGGCCTAAGCCTTGATATAAGTTCCTAGGCAACAGATCTATTAAAGCTATATTACTACAGTTCACACTGCCCCTGAAAGCTTTATTAAATGATTATTTCACAGCATAAAGGGAAATCTATTGAAAATTAATATGCAGCATCAGCCAGTCATGGCTCTTAGCTGAGATATTCTTCATTTCAAAAAAGCAGAATTTTCCAAAGAAGGAAGTTTTAAGTGAAATTTCTCTCATTAACTTTACTTGCCTAATCTGACCTGTAAGGCTAAAGTCAATGGGGAGAAATGGCCAGTTCTAGAGTTGATTTCATCCTTCTTCTGTCTTGGGAGATCAATCTTGGGTAGAATGCATTACACTCTGGAAGTGCCTCTCTGCTTCCACAGACCATGGAAGTAGCCTGGCTGCCTTACCGGAGTAGCTGAAGTTGAACATGAATCCCAGCTTGCGCAAAGGAAAATTTGATGTATCATTCTGACAGTCACAAAGAAGCATCTTGAATATATACAGGATTTAGTGTCTTAGGTTACACTTTTCATATAAAATAATTTGAGAAAACTAATGCCAAGTAAAATTATACCCACACATATTTCTTCAAAAGTATTGCTCAGAAACAGTTAATTAGCTAAACTTCTAAGGTGTTGTCACAGTCAGAATATACGTATTTTTCTCTATGAAAACACAATTACATGTTTCATGGAGGTGATTTTTAATGAACAGTTAAGACCACTAAATAATTTACAAATACAATTTAATCTTTACAAAATTTGTCGTATTACATTATTGCATTCCTGAGAAATGCAATAATTTGGATCATGCAGTCCTAAAATTATCAACAGTTCAGTAAATGGGCAAGTTCTCTTGCTGACTTCAATTAATTCAGAAGGTGAGGGATAGAAGAGCCCAGGCGGGAAGCTCCAATCCCAGCGAGCACCAGGTGGCAGTCGGGCATAGACTGACAGGTCTGCCTTTTCTCCTGCAGACCCAAATCTTCCCTTGGTGAAGAACTCATCTCACTACCTGTGTTCTGAGAGTCATCTACACTTTTCTGTCTGCTAAATAACATTAACATAATCCCCATTCATCCTGGGGATTTAAGGGGAAAAACATTTTCGTGGAGAATAAGATTATTGTTTTTCAAAAATTCGTCCACACCACTTTAGTATTGCTGAAATACCAAGGAATTTCTTTTACATAAAGCCTATTTTTTACAAATTAAGCTCTGAATTTTGCTGGTAGGCCAGATTATACTAACACACCTCAAAAGTTTAAATCACTTATAAAGTCATGTTCAGGAAACATGAGCTATAGAAACCTTTTATCTACTAGATCACTATATATTTCATAGGGCAGGTATCACAGATCAATTCAAATGTCTGCTACTTAGGAAAAAAAAAAGAAAATCTTCACAGCTTCACTGTAAAAAATACTGGTTAAGAGATATGCATACATCATAAAGTTTATAAGACAAGCAGAACAAGTGCAAAATCAGTATCTTTGTTAGGAAATTTGATGGTCAAAAGTCATGAGTTTTGCTACATTAAGCTACATAGAACAGCTTACAAGTTGACAGTTGATATCCTCTAGAAGAAAAATAAATTTTGTTATATATAAAGGAAAAAAATATTAAAATGTACACTGAATTTCTCAAACATCTGTGGAAACTATCTTACTTTATTCATTACTCATTATTGTGTTATTTCAACTGCTCTGATGTTTTATTTAGTGATTAGAATTTGTTAACTAAAGAAATCAACAATAATGAAAAATGGAAGGGATAGTAAAAATATTATATAATTCCATATAGAGATAGAACAGTTTTTTTAATTTCAGAAAAATAAGTTTTATTAACAAATCCAACTATTTCACTGAAAAAGCCTGCTAGTTTCTATTATTATAAACATACAAGTCATTCCTAGTTATTGCAGCTTTTCTACTAAACCAAGCAAACATATAGATACCTCAAGTTTCTTAAAAAACCCAACAGTAATAACGATTTATGCAATTTACAATGTTGATCTATTTTTTTATTTTTCCATTTTGATAAAGTGCTTTATGGCTTACATTGATATAGTCTGATTGTCTGATACTGAAAATGCATTTGAACTACACGGTGCTCCCTGTCCTCAGCTTTAAGTAACCATCAAGGGAACCTCCTGCATCTTCTCCAGAGGATATCTAAAGTATTTCTGAAGCTGAGGAAGGAGCATTTTAGTATGAAATTTTGCTACTGAATATTGCCAAAACCATAAAAATGTATGAATTTAGAACCCGTGGCTCTGAACAAATGCCATGTAAAAATTAGAGCAAGTAAAAATTTTGTCTTTCTTCTAAAGGAAATTTAATAGGATTGGAGAGGTGTAACTATGTTTATTTACCTACAAATTCTGTTAAATTTGCAAAGGCTAAATTGAGTAAGTAACATTATTTTAATAAGCATTCACAAATAAATTGCCTGAGTACTGTTCAAATTACTTGCAGAAAAAGCAAGAAGCCTATGTTTATCATCTTGACTAGAGAACTGAGGAAGTTTACTAGTTTAATATCATATGTACATTCATTTAGTTGCAGTGGATATGTCAAGAGTTTTAACCTATCATCCTTGCAAAATCTTTCTAAATTATTTTCCACTTACTTCTAACATTTGTGAAATCTCATAATTCTTATGAGATTCTACACACAGTGGGCATACAAAATACATTTATAGAAATCACATATAACTTGTCTTACAAAGAAAGAAATTGTTCCTTCCACAGCACTCTCATGTGGCTATACTTACCTTGGTGATGTTTAAAAATCACAGACTGAGGACAATTTTACTCACATTTTGCATGCTCTAGTCTCTCTGTAAAATGCACCTGTGGATTCTTCAATGTGCACAGATTTTTCTCATCTTTTTATGCTGTTGTTACAGGATGAAAGAGCTTTATAGCCTTACATAAGTCTACAAGAGAAAATCGGTGATACAGACCATGCAAGACAACTCCTGCTGTAGTGTACAAATGCTGGTGGAGGACCCAAAGATAGGAGCAGACTGGCCTCTAAAGAAGGGGCAGGAATAGTTTTCAGCTATAATCATTACTTAAAGGGAAGTGAGGACAGCCTTTAAAGGTCATACCACATAGAAAACTGTATATGATCAAAAGTAATAGATTTACTACTAACTAGTTTTGAGTTGTAACTGGAGTGGGATGAAGATCATACCTAGAGCCCACCACCACTGCTTAGCTGAAAGCAGCTTGCTATGTTGCAGTAACTTCTGTGTCCACACTTCAAACCAGTAGAGTATAATGGTGGCAAAGATGTTTTCAGTTCTGCACTCTGGGTTGAAAGTCCTATTTTAATAAAAACACAGGCCAAAATTCCACTGTATTATCAGTAAACTGTTCAAAGCAGAATTCTTCAACCAGTCCCCCATACACAGCCTTCTTCGCAAATTTTATAGTAATCACTCCAGACCATTTTTAAAACCAGAATATACGTGCAGAAACTATTGACATTTTCATTTTTAGGAATGTCTGGGACAGTCATATTCCTAGAGAGCGGCAAACAAATGACTAAGTCATAGCTATAGCGTTACTAGCTAGTCCTATGAGGACATAGATTTTGCCTTGCATATTTTGAGATAAATACAAAAAGATGTTTTCCAGAGCTACAAAATGGCTCTCTATATGCATTTAACTATCATGTTTCATCTATCTGTTCCCAGGAATTTCCAGCTTTCACTGAAGTAATTATTGTTTCATTGGAGGTTATTGTCTTAAAAGTATAAATAATTGAGAAACAGGTATCATGAAAAATAAAAATAATTCTTTTGACATTAATGTATTCAAACACTATTTTATAAAGCATAAATAGTTTAAAAAATAAAAGTGAACATCTGCACAAACGAAAAAAAAGATGCATCATAGAGAAAAGATCACAAATGGTGACTAAAAGAATAAGAATTTAACAAACTGTACACTAGCTAACATCAATGAGCCACAGGTAAAATAGAGTAGTCCTGCACTTCTTAAAAGTCTCCTTTTTTCCCCCCCCTACCCTGAAGTGTTACCATATCTGAGTAATAATAGCACAGTTTTATTCCACAGAGCCAATCCTTTTGAGCATTCTGAGCTGGATCTGCTGACTTCAGTAAGGAGAAAAAAAAAAAAAGTTTTAATGCTTTTCATTGCAGCTAGACCTGCAAAACCAGCACAGACAAGAAAGATGGAATCTGTTCCTTCTTGTTCATCTTCAATAGAATTCTTTAAAATGCCGATGAAAAAATTGCCTAGTTGTCACAGGTCATTAAATGTAGAAGTTCCCAGGCATGAACTGTGCTAAAGAAGAAGGATTCTGTGCCTGCATACGTGTTTGCAGGACCAATGCCTCATAGAGGACTTGAAAGCAATACACATCTTCTCTGAATCAAACGTAGAAGAGGACACATTATGCACTGAAAACCAGTTTATGCTTCCAAAATCACCTTAGTCTAATTGGAGACTGGCCTTTTCTGGACAGAACCCCAGTGGCTCTGATGCAGCTGAGACAACTCCATGGCCACATCTAGACCAGGCTTTGCCGTCAAGGCTGCCCCAAACATCTCTGTACCAGCCTGTGTTCATATCATCTGCAATGCTGAACATAGACTTTTTCCAAAGGTACATTGACAGGGGAACTGGTTTTTGATGTTAAGCTGCCAAAGACTTAAATTCCTACCCTTTAATATATAAGAAAGCTTGTTTTCCTCTTGAGTCACCTTTAGCGCAACTCTGAGCTTCAATTAGAGTGACAAATATTTGTTCTAGACTATTATCTATTATACTTGCCTTCACATTTTATCAGTGGTACAAACGACTGTTAATGTGGCTCTGGAGAAAGCAGTGCATAGAATGGGCAACTACTGAGACTTCTTCATCAATCAAAAATAAATATTTTTTAAACCACACATGCACTCCATAAAACACATGATTTGCTGTGACTTCCACAATGTGAACAACTTGCCTGTAATTTTAAAAACTAGCTTTAATTGATTTTCAGATTTCAAGTATCACTAAAAGGATCTATTTTTATTTTATTGCACTTGCTGTTACTTTATTGTTCATTCTATATACGTCTGCTGAGATCCCTTTACATGACATATTTTCTTCCTAGACATATTTTATGGAAATGTCAACTAATGCTAGGGATCTTTCCATGTTTTTTGAAATTTAGAAATAGCTTGGCTCTTACACGATACTTTAATAATGTTGCCAAACCTCTGATAAGTTGTTCACATCAGCTATTTAGCCCCAATACCTAATGCTTGAGAGTCTACATTCATTCTCTTCACGTTCCGCCTCTGCATTCCAAGATTTATGAATATTAAGTTGTGCTTGCCCCAAAGCAAAAGTATACTCACTAAGATATTTGCTGAGATCAGGAGTCTCTCTGCCCCATTTTTTAAACAAAGGCATTAATAAGGAAGCACTATAAAATGTACAACACTGAAAAAATAAGGAAAATTCAGTATCTTTTAAAAAAAAAAAAGAAAAAAATTTCTCTAGTTCAAAGCACCCTATCTGAGCTACCCTAAATAATGCAAAAGACTAACAATTTGTGACACTTGTAAAGAATTATGTCTGCTGAGAAGTGTGAATAAACCCTGATTTCCAAAACTATGACCATTATTTTAAAAAACAGTGGACACCTAGGGTAAAAAGATACCATTCTCTATAATTTTAACCCTTACAAATATGTGGGCAGATTCTATATATAGAACATATAGAGGTCAATTAGAGCCAGCAACAATGGCTGGGTCGTTACCCAGCATGCGCATAATTACTTCCTGTACCAAGCACAAAAGTCATAGACCTAGGCACAGGGTATGCATCTACATCTTTCAGTGCTGAAACGTCTTTCACAAGGACTAATTGAGTATTATAATTGTAAGTGCATACATAAATGTGTACTTTCAAAATTCCTAAAGTATCATCTTCCATTTTTTGATAATTACATTTCTTAAATTATTTTTCAAATGCTCTCAGCTTCCTTTGTGATTTGGTCCATTTTTGTGTGTGCTTGAAAATAAGCAACTTACTTTCAAAGGCTCTAAGTGGTACAAATGAGGAGGAAAACAAATCACAGAAGAAATGTGAATGACGAGGTTTACTGGTTTACCAACAGGTAGAATAAATGTGCTATGGCAAAAATATCCCATTGAGATAAGTGCTCAAGGAAACTAAAACTAATCATTTATATAGGCAGATATTAAGATACTCAATGCTCAGTTTCTAAACTCTGGCTACTTAATATTACTTCTGCCCCTTTGTTTGCAATTACATTGCTTTCAGATTTATATACTAAACAGTTCCCCAGCTGTTCTTTATAAAATAATAAATTGATTAATTTTAAGAGTATCCACCTATGGTTAAGATAATTCAAGAGACACAACTGAGTAGTGTAATCAATCTTTTTTTACATATATCTTTACATTAAACTAAAAGTAGAGCTCTGCTGTGTTTATTACAGTAAATATTCTTATTGAAATCAACAGTATATGTGGTATTCCCAGCAGGTTCTGTATGAGCCATTATGGAACTATCTCAATGCAATTATTTTTCAGCAATTTCCTCCTCCTGTTATTCTATATATTACAATTTATTGAGTACAAGATAAGATGTTTATATCTCTCAGTATAGCTTCTGTTGGATTATGAATTAAGATGGATATAAATTGTATTGTGAATTAAGAAACGTGAAAAGTCAGGGCACCCTTTGAATATAGAAAGCTCACTCAGTACGGCAGAGATCTCACCTCCCCACTAGCATCAGGGCTGACATTCAAGACACTTCGGGATAATCCTCTTATTCACCACACTGCCAGAAATAAGAAATTCCCAAGCTTCAAGAGGAAGTGCTAGAGAAATTTATCCCTCCCTTTGCCAGCAGTTGCAATGTAGAATGTTATATGGATTCCCGGATAGCATTAGTGGTTCTGTTTTCTGCAAGCCTCCGGCCACAGGGCTGTGATTACTTCTAATCAGTTTCAAGACTCCCCACCCTGAGCTGTGCTTTGGTTATCTTCACACTGGATCAGTACATTGTAGCCTACCTACTTCAACACTTGGAAGCTTCCCGGAGGCTTTCAGGCTCTGCAGAATGCAGCCAAAATGACAGTTTAGGTTCCTTTCCTTCCCCTTCCTCTCCCTACAGGAACATTGCTGGCTGTTCCCTGCTTCCCATCAGCAGTCCCAAGCACCATACACCAGATGTAAACTTGCCCTTTCTTTTCTAAGACAATAGCATAAAGTTAAGGGGTGTTTTTGTTGTTTCTTACTTATGTTACTCCTGCTGAGTACCCATGCAATTACAGGTAAATTCACTTTACACATTTTCTTGATAAAATACAAGTCCCATATCATCAGTCTGTGTGATCAGAAACAAACTCTACCAGTCTTCAACCCCCAAAACTCAGTTTAAGGGGTGCAAGTAGGAAAGAAACCTTGGTAATCATTCATTAACACAGCAAATCAGATTCTGTCGCTCATACTTGTTCCTCGCTTGTTAGCATTCTTAATTTCAGTGAAATTTATAACTACAGTGTAATTGACCTCTGCCAATATAGCAAGGACACCTTATGTTTCAGAAGATCTGCAAGTAACAGTCGTTGCACAGAGCGGCCAAAATTTAAAGCAAATGTTTAAAGAGAGTCAATATTGTTTACAACAATAAAATAATTTTCACTATCATATGCTAACTATCAGTAACATAAAAAACACCAAATTATCTTATCAATGTGATAAAATCATGTCAGTTGAAGGGGTGGGGAGCGAACGTGAATGATAATGACAGTACACTGTGCATATACAATACTTATTATTCAGAAAAAAAAAAGAAGAGAAAGTTGAAAGAAATGTATTTATAAAAATCCCTGGTGAATAATATATTAATTATCAAAAAGGGCTCAGAAAACACTCAGACAACTCATATAGCACATCAGATAAAATATGCCAGGTATTAAAAAAAAACAAGGCAGATGAGATTAGGCTTGTGCAGGTTGTCTCACTGACATGCAGCACTCTAGACAAGCAAGTGAACATGCTACTAGACAAGCAAGTGAACATATTACACAAGGACCTACGCAAACTACAAAACGATCAAAGACCGCTTCAATATCATAATGCAAAATTGTAATGGGAAGGCAGACAGGATGATAAAAAGAAGCAGATCTCTTTGAATTGTGAGTCAAGAGAAAAAAAGTGACATGCTCATAACATTTTCAGATGAGGATTTAAGATTACAGCACTTTCTGGAGGAACAACATAGGAAGCAAATACCAAAACATGCACCTGTTAAAACAATAAGGCTAGCACAACTTTTGCAGGTTATTCAACTCCAGTGTTAGATAACTCGGCTAGTTCCACAGAAAAAGATATTCAAGGACAGAGGTATGTAGGGTCCAAGTAAATGGAGAGCAATGCTGCTGAATAAAGTTTAGAGTGGTTTTCTGCCTTCAGTACTGAAACTGCAGTCTCCTGTAAAATAACAGTACTGGTCACCAGTGATTTCCCGGCAGCAATTCCAAAGTCAAGAAGCTGTAAAATCTCTTTATCTTTTGGTAGCTTTGTGACAAGCACCCATAAACTCAAATTTAACTGAAAGGTGAGTTTTGCAATTGCAAACCCAAGAGCTGCAGTACCACCAGCTCTAAAAGTTGCCACATGCAGCACTGGCTGTGGGAAGCCTAATACAAGATTAAGACTTTAGCTGCAGGAAACCATGTGGGTTTTGTATTTAATGTTGACTATAAATCTTCTCTTTACTCATTGTTGAAACACAGGTTGCAGGATGAACAATTTTGTCCTACAACTGGAGGAATACCCAAGTTTCAGATAACTCCTGCTGGTGAGACTGGCTGAGTGGCCATACAGAGATGAAAAGAATAAGGGCAGAAGCTCTGTACAAATAGGCAAGAGGTTGTCATGAATAGACCTGAAAAAGACATGCCAAGACACTTCACAGTGTGATAAAAGGGAAAGTAAAATAAACATATAAAGATAAATAATAGAAAAAGACACAGCCAAGTTATACAGGGAAAAACAACACCAAAATAACCGTGAAATCATCCATGGGCAAAATGTGCTTTTCAGATGGGGAAAGGTGAATATGGCAACCCCAGAAGCCTTGTGATGTCCCCAATTTGAAAATGGCACCAATACTCTTGCTGAAATCACCAGCAAAATCAAAGGAGAATTGGGACAATTTCTCAGTTTTTGATGGATTCCTAGTTTGGCTGCCTCTTTACATTACTTCTGTAATCTAATTCTCCATCTATAGACACAAAATTTTCAGGTAGCAGGGTATTCAAGTTTTAAAAATATTTTTTTATGAACATATTCTTGGCTTTTGCCCAATAACATTTTTGTTTACTCATTATGATCTCAACACAATCCTAAACAAGGTAATTATCATAGAAATAAGGTTGCATTTGTAATGGGGAAGACTTTTGTGTTTCTGTGTTTGTTTTGCAGGTCAAGGTGGAAGGCTTTTTAGGTGCTTGCGGGATCTTATTTTTTTCTCATTTTGAGCTTAAAGAAAGGACAAATGTTCACAGTTTTTCATTTCTGTGGAATCCTCATAAATGCTTTTCTGCAGTTTTGCTGCTATTGTGAATGATTCTCTTGCATAGCTCCACAAGATATTCCTGGACAAGGAATAAAAGAACAAGTTAAGAAAATCGAAGTGCCTATGGAAGACAGCCCTGCACTGCACATTATGAAGATCAGAGGGAGCCCAGAAACAGAACTAGAAAAAAAATCTTTTCACAACATGAACCACAGTGCAGAAATTCCCCCCAAACTCAAATAACATAGTTGTAATTTTTTAAAATCAATCTAACTGGGGGGAAATATGCAAAGGGGACCTGAAATATAACTTAATGAGTCACTTCGGTGGAAATATTTTATTGAGACATTTGACCTTAAACAACAGATAATGGAGATTTTTAATGTCTAGTCTAAAGACTATCAGTCCTTCAATTCAAACCACCTCCATATCTGGTGAAGCAAGATACTGAACATTCACAGCCTAAGCAAACAAACAGAAACTGTGTTAGAAGAATCCGGAACATCACATTCTTCCCAAAATATTTCTTGTGACTGAGTAGTAACCATTAGCGGAGAGAAGAAAAGGTGGTGTCTAAACCAGAATGTGACAGGAAACAACCCATAATGTTTGTATATACACAACAACACAAATCCCTCGGTTTCATTTGCTGTCACCTCTTGTTGACTGGCAACCTCAGTCAATATAAGAAGTGATAGAACATGGGTTTTTTGGTATGTTTACTAGATCTATGACTGCAAGAGAGAGTACCAAGAGACAAAGTGATTGATTCCTTAGGAATAGAAACAAAGATGAGAAAAACAGTGTTCGTGTTTTTAATAATTAACTGGAAGAAAACACGGAACAAACAAGAAATTTACTTGACAACTACCAGAAATTAGAAATCGTCCAGATAATTTATTGTACTAAATGATTTGGATGACCATTCAGAAAAGATGAAACACAGATATCTCTGATAAACTTGACCCTACTCTAAGCAATATAAATAAATATTTTTGATGAATAAACTGAGATCCAGTAGATGGGGACTTATTTAAATTATTTCAGTTGTACTTCAAAATGACAGGCCTCTGAGAAGTGTGCTGTGAGCTGGTACAAGATCTGTTCATTGCCTCACCAAGGAGAAGGAGGAGACCTCAGCTAGGGAAAGCATTGCAAATGTAATAAAGATGAGCCTTTGTGCCAACGCCTGGCATATCACTGCAAGTCATACAGTATCTTGTACTGCCTTTTAAACGTTAGCCATTGTAACAAAGAATTCATATAAAAATCCTTGTTATCTTGACATTTTTAATTTATGTTTATGTTGCTACTGCTTTTTAAGGAAGCATTTAGCCGCTGTGGTTCCAAAGAAAAGCCTGAAAATAAAAACTGTGTTTTCAGGCATCTGACTACTGGTCTGTCATCCAAAATCTAGAGAGTTATAGTTCATACTGTAGTAAATCAGCGATCTCCATGGGTAAAGATATTCTTATACATAGCAGTTCATAAACATTAATACATATCAATTTGTATTTATATATAAAATAAATCTTGACATTATTGTTTGTGATATTCTGAAATTTTGCTTATATAACCCCAAACTAAACATGAATTATTGTGTGGCTAAACTGGGAATTACAAAGTCTACAGGAAGGATGATGAACTCTATGTCTGTGTCATTTGGGAAGTGCACATCAACATAAATTTTGCTCTTTCCTGGATGGCTAGATTTGCAATGTTACTATCATCCAGAGAAGTCCAACTTCTACACACTTACATGTGATATTCCCCTGATGCAGTCCCTTCCACTAATCTTCTAAGTGTTGTATGTGATTCCTTCTGTGTGCAAAAGCTACAGGGCAAACTGCGATCAATGTGTAATTTGACTTGATGCCCTTTGAGTTTCCCAGTACTCTGAAACAGGCAAAATCACTTAGAGTAGCTGATTCAATTTGTCAGGCAGCACTGTGTGTAACATGTGTATCAGCCCTAATTCAGTCATAGCAGAATAGGGTGTCTTGTCAGTCAGTCAGTGCATCGGGCTATTCGCAGGAGCATGGCAAGATGGGGCAGATGCGAGCCATAAGCACTCCAAGTAAGAACGTTTGGAGAGGAAATCATGTGCATGTACAAATATTTTTACATTCACATAGCGATTCATTTTATAAATCCAGTGATTGTAGATACTGAAAGGAAAGTTCACAAGACATGCACTTTCCCACATACCTCACCAGAGCCAGAGCTCTCTGAAGGAACAAAGAAATTCTACCTTTGCCTGTTTTATAACACAGTTTCTAGACTACCTGTTCTCAGGAAGTTTTGAGAGTTTGGGTTTGGTTTGAGTTTGCTTTTGGTTTGGGTATTTTTCTCACAAACTCCCTGACACCATCTGTCCCAGCACCCCAAAGCACATCTCTAATAAAGAAAAGGAAGAGGGAGGTGAAGGTTCCTCCATTTAATATAGGTTTCAACGCTGAAGTTTTTCATACATACCAGCAAAGGCAGAAGTCCCCTTGCCATTGCAAGTGGCTGTTCCGCCATCAGACCTTTATGCATAGTGTCTGAATGCAGCTTAACAATAGAAATTTTTAACAGAACAATACCTGTTGTTTAATATATTGTTAGGAATAAACATTTACATTAATTGTAACTACATGTGACCAATCAGTTCCATTGTTTATGGTTCAAAAGTCCATTAAAGATGACTACATAGTGGAATTATACCCTTTATTCCAGGTTTTATCTGAAGGCTATGGTAATATTCATACAGGTAGGCAGACACTGAATTTATACAAATGTGGATGTATATTTGCAATTCCCTTTCAAAAATAATAGTTCTATAAAATATATAAATATTATGTTTGAGTTACATCCCAGGATCATACCTTATCTTCAGTCTGAAACATGCTAGTACACCTTTGGCCTCTATTGAAAATACAAAAAGTTCTAACCTGAGAAAAAAGTGAGATACACATTTATTTAAAGCACATACTACGCTGAAGCATCTTTTCTCAAAGATACAGGAGTACTTACCTTTACTGATACACTATTACTTGAAATGTCAGGATCCTGGAGAATTATCATTAAGCCTCCAGACAGGATGTGATTTTCCTGATTGTCCCTTTTGTTGTTTATCTGAGCTCAGAATTGGACCCAAATAATTCAGACAGAAGGTTTCAACAAGCTTATTAACCCAAGCAGTGCTGCATAGTGATGCATACAAAATTAATAACAACCCAAGCACCTGAAATGCAGTATATATCACAAACAAATTGTGCCCTTCCCATTTTAATTTTAACAAAAGGCTTCAAAAAGTCTTTACACTTTTGTGCAAATTGCCTGCCTTTTGTGCGCTAGCATCCTCACTGGGGTGCTGATAGCCTACTCAGGGTACCTACAGTCAACAGGATCTTGCATTTCACTACATTGATTAAGTAAGTAATGTTCACATCCCAGGAATCCCCCACGGAGCAGCAGCATTCCTACGTGCCCAGCCGTAACACCAGTAATGACTGGATTCTGAGAGAATTTGAAAACCTCCTTCAACACACTTATTTCTATTTTTCAACCTATATTCAAAGCAATACTTTGGCATTGTTATGTGATTTTTGACAGGGTTACAGTAAATTCATCATGCTAAACGGAAATGTTTTTGGCAGATGTCTACTCTGCAACAATCAAGCTATGCGCACAGTAAAATGTGACAACCACAGTGCTACTTTTAGTTGCAAAAATTACACATATAATACTTTATTAATGCTAGCTGGGAGCACAATTATGCTATATATTTATTTTTTCATTAGAAATCTTTTATTTCAAAAAGTAACTTTTGGATATTATATGGAATTAAAATTTAAAAATTTAGTATCAAGTCAAAAGTTGTTATTGGTAAAAAAAAAATAAACAAACATTTGTGCTAATGCAAAAAGTTGCTTTTTCAACCCGTCAGACTCTCTTCCTTACCTTTCCACTACCAAATTATTTTTTTCAGCCACTTATATTTTTCTTTCTGAAGGCTTCCCTGGAACAACTGATTTAGGAAGTTATTTGGTGGGAAAAAGTCCTGAATCATTAAAGAGAAATATCATAACTTTTCCAAAAGCAAATATTGCAAAACATGAGAAAAAGTAGTAGGATTAATTTTGAAAGCAATTTAAACTACTCATATATACAGAAGTTAATCTCAAATCACGCAAAAAAACTTTTTCCATGAGTAGTGGAATTAATTTCCATTTGTGTGATTTCAGTCTCTCAGCTTGGTTTCCTTACATTTAATAGAACAGGAACCTCAGCTGTAGATTTTTCCACAATTAAATATTTACATTAAGTCTCCCTTCTGTGAGTTCTCTGATGGTTTATAAGAGCAAATTCTGCAAGTGCCCACACAGTTGGGTAAGGATAGGCCTACTCTCCTTTGTTAGTGTTTTGGGTTCTTTTTCAATTGCTTTCATTTTTCACTTGGTTTAAACAGGTGCAACAGGCTTAAAAGTTGTTAATAGGGAATAAGAAAATGGACAAATACACATATAAGCATATACATCACAGTGGACTATTAAGCACTTTTCTTTCTAGAAACCAGGCTAAGAAAGGGGGAAAATCCATTTCTGTCATTGAGGAAATCCCAAGATGTCTCAAAATACAGTCTAATAAACTACTTAAGGTTTCAACTGGGGTCAATTTTCATTTCATCCTTCAACTGTCCCAAGAATATCACAGAAGCAAGAAGTAGCCTGAGGGAAACAAACAAGCAGGCAAGCAAGCAAGCAAGCAAACAAACAAATACATAAAACCCATTCAGTTTGTGAGTTAAATTTCTCCTGGAGCAGAAGAGTGAAAAACTATTGCTGAATCAATGTAACATAGTACTGTATTAACCTCTAAGTAAGGAGGTGAAATGTGCAGTAAACTCTACAAGACTGACCTTTCCACCTGCTCTGTAATTTGGACTAGAAGATCCGATGGGTCCCTTCCAACCTGGTTGTTCTGTGATTCTGTGATTCTGTGATTCTGTGGGAGGAAAGTCTACAAAAAAACCCAACCACTACCCACCTCTTTTCCCAGTCTAGAACAACTGGACCTTAAAGCTCTGTATTTTTGCTCTTTTTAACATTTCAGGGCAGATATGTAAAGGTTATGATGAGCCTTCTGATGGCTCACAACACATTAACCTTGGTTTAATACACTGGAATACATTTTGTCTTGTAAATTTTCCATAAACTTCTAGATCATAGATGAACTTTCATTATTTTGGTGTGCGTGGGCTATTTATCTTAACGCTGCTGCTCATCTTCCTTTCACAGCCCATTTTATTAACTTTTTTGTATTAAGTAAATTCACTTTTTATCTATGATGTTTGTTTTACAGGTAATTCATCTAATTTAAAGTGTTTTCTTGGTGACTTCAATTTAGCTTTGCCCTTGAAATTAACATTTAATGTATTTTACATTTTTGCAATAGAAGTTAATCTTTCTCTGAATTATTAGTCCAGAACTGTAACCTACATTCACCATACTTGAATGTTGGTATGGAAAACATATGTGACTATCACTTAACCCAGATAGCTCGCGTGAGAGAGGACAAAACACTTTTGCGTTGCGGAGATCCTGCTCAAGCAGGACAAAGCACAATCTCAACTCCATTTCAGTAAATTAGACACATGCATTGGCACTTCTCACACTCCCACCAGTAAGCGTAAAAAAAGGGAAAAAAACAACAACCCAACCCACTAAATTGTTATAGAACTTGTTATGGAAAGACAGTCAGGGAGCAATTCATCTTTCAGACCTAAGAGACCTGCCCCTGCTTTATCCGATACAGGTATCTTGTTTGCAGAGCATAGGTCAGAAAACGTCACTTGCTGATTAAATGCTCTCTCTGAAAACAAGTGATAAACAGTAGAGAATAGCACTACTTTTCTTATACTGCTAGAATATATTGATATTTTGCCAATGGAAGTTTTATGAAAAAACATTTCCTTCTAGACTTTTTAATGTTTGACAAAAGTAAGAATTCTACAAAACTCATTCAAATGATTAAATTATCTATTACTGCTTCTAGACAACATTTCATGAGGAATGTTTATGGGCTCTGGAAGAGGGGACAGGCCTCTTGGGTTGACTACAGGAAGGAAGTGAGGTTGTGTAGAGAAAAAAATAATCAGAGGGGCTAAGGCTCAACTAGAAATCAGATTGGCTAAGTCTGTGAAAGATAACAAAAAATCTTTCTATAAACGTATAAATAATAAAAGGAGAACTAGGGAGACCATACAGTCCCTATTGGACACAGAAGGAACAACAGTGACAGGGGATGAGGAAAAGGCTGAGGTACTTAATGCCTTCTTTGCTTCGGTCTTTAATTGTAAAGAAAGCTGTTCCCTCTGTGTAGAAACACCGGAACTAGAGGAGCAAAATGAGGCTCCCATGGTCTAAGAGGAGGTGGTCAGAGCCTTGCTTGCCCAGCTAGACACCCACAAGTCTATAGGGCCAGACAGGATTCACCCTAGGGTATTGAGGGAGCTGGCGGATGTGCTGGCCAAACCCCTTTCCATCATCTGCCAACAGTCCTGGAAGACTGGGGAAGTTCCACTGGACTGGAGGCTGCCTGATGTAGTGTCCATCTACAAGAAGGGTCACAGTGAGGATCCAGGGAACTACAGGCCAGTCAGTCTGACCTCAGTGCCAGGGAAAGTCATGGAACAGGTGATCTTGAGTGCTATCATGAAGCACATGCAAGAGAACCGGGTGATCAGGCCCAGTCAATATAGGTCCACAAAAGGCAGGTCTTGCCAAACTAACCTGATTGCCTTCTATGACAAAGTGACTCAGCTGCCGGATGAGGGAAAGACTGTGGATGTGGTCTTCCTGGACTTCAGTAAAGCCTTTGACACAGATTCTCACAGCATTCTGCTATGGAAACTGTCAGCCTCTGGCCTGGACAGGCACACACTCTCCTGGGTGGAAAACTGGCTGGATGGCCGGGCACAGAGAGTGGTAGGAAATAGTGTTAAATCCAGCTGGAGGCCAGTGACAAGTGGGGTTCCCCAGGGCTCAGTGCTGGGTCCAGCCCTGTTCAATGTCTTCATCAATGACCTGGATGAGGGGATCGAGTACTCCCTTAGCAAGTTTGCAGATGACACTAAGCCGAGTGGAAATGTGGATCTGCTGGAGGGTAGGGAGGCTCTGCAAAGGGACCTAAACAGGCTGGACCACTCAGCTGAGTCCAATGGGATGAGGTTTAAAACGGCCAAATGCTGAGTCCTGCACTTGGGGAACAGCAACCCCATGTAGAGCTACAGACTAGAAGTCTGTCTAGAAAGCTGCCTGGAGGAGAGGGACCTGGGAGTGTTGGTTGACAATGACTGAACATGAGCCAGCAGTGTGCCCAGGTGGCCAAGAAGGCCAATGGCATCCTGGCTTGTATCAGAAACGGTGTGACCAGCAGGTCCAGGGAGGTGATTCTCCCTCTGTACTCAGCACTGGTGAGACCACTCCTTGAATCCTGTGTTCATTTCTGGGCCCCTCACCACAAGAAGGATATTGAGGCTCTGGAGCAAGTCCAGAGAAGAGTGACAAAGCTGGTGAAGGGGTTGGAGAACAGGCCCTATGAGGAACGGCTGAGAGAGCTGGGGTTGTTTAGTCTGGAGAAGAGGAGGCTGAGAGGAGACCTCATTGCTCTCTACAAGTACCTGAAAGGAGGTTGTAG
Source organism: Coccyzus lansbergi (assembly GCA_033558105.1). Classification (NCBI taxonomy): domain Eukaryota; kingdom Metazoa; phylum Chordata; class Aves; order Cuculiformes; family Coccyzidae; genus Coccyzus; species Coccyzus lansbergi. Next base: position 187,057 of record JAUMJK010000298.1, read on the forward strand.
AGAGCAGGGCGCTGGCCTCTTCTTCCAAGTGACAGGGGACAGGACAAGAGGGAATGACCTCAAGCTCTGCCAGGGGAGATTTAGGCTAGACACAGGAGGAAGTTTTTCACGGAAAGGGTCACTGGGCATTGGAACAGGCTGCCCAGGGAGGTGGCTGATTTACCTTCCCTGGAGGTGTTTAAGGCATGGGTGGACAAGGTCCTGAGGGACATGGTTTAGTGTTCGATAGGAATGGTTGGACTCGATGATCCGGTGGGTCTCTTCCAACCTGGTGATTCTATGATTCTATGATTACTGCAACAACTCATCTAATGTGCCCAATATGAAAGGAAATAAACCCCCATCTATTCCAACATTTATTGATTATATTATTTTTCCTATTTTTTCTCTGTATATGCTACATATATGTATGTATGTATGCATGTACACACACAGCCTTTCAAAGGTAAGCATATCTTCCAGAGAACCATTCCACTGAGAGCTTTAACTACCAGGAGGTGAGCAACCAAACAATGCATTTGGTAGTTTGTTCTACTTATTACTATCTTCTCAGTTACATTCAGGTACGAAATACGACACCATTTTTTTTGTTTGGCTTTAGATTTTAGTTCTTTCTGCAGCTCTCTGGTAGAGTTAAGAAAAGCTTCAGAACACGGTCATTTTTTCCTGCATATATATTAATGTAGCATGATTAAGTCACATTTCCTGCTGGACCAACTATACAGAATAAACTCTACAATTCTCTCCTTTTAAAGCAATTTTTATGTCTCTAAGTTATTCCTGTGGCTTCGTTTCGGAGTGTTTCTGTTTTTCAAAACATGAAGGTCAGAAAGCAGTGTTCTGAAACTAGTTTCCCAAGTACACCCTATTCCCTGCTTCCACTCACTGCATTACCCATTTAAAAATCAAAAGGTCACTGTGAAAGGCCACAGCATTTCAACTGAAAATCATTGTTCAGTACCTTCTTCATCATGATCCTCAAGTCTTTTCAAAGTGTTTAAAGTAAACCTTTTTTATTCTACAAAGTACATTCTAAATATTTCCTTTTACTTTCATATCATGGAAAAATATTTTCTCAGAGCAAATCCAATCTATCAGTTCCAGACTGCTTTAAATAAGCACCTTGTAGCAAGGTACATATCTAATTTATTTTCCATCAACTACTGATTTCTGCTAGAAATGCTTCCAGATAATTGATGAAATTGTTGAACAGTGACAGGCAACAACACCAATTTCCACAATACTTCTCTAAAATCACTATTTTAACAATGACATAATTTTAAAACTGCTTGAGACTTATCATTACTCAGTTTCAGTGTACGTCATCTGCACTAGTAATCTTTCCAATCAGGATGTCATATAAGTCCTAAGAACTCAAGTATATCATGGCTATAAAATTATTTTTACCAGTCAAATTTTTATTGTTATTAGTAAATAACAATAAAGAAGTATTTATCATAAAGCTATATTGACTTGCATTAGTAGTTTTCCATAATTTATGTTTTTCTCCAGCTCAAGCATCCAATAATTGTTCCCCGAGAATAAAATGAGCTTTCCCCAAATTATAATTATCATCTTTGAAGATGAAGAGTAACGAGGTAGTCATCTACATTCTGTGATGCAGTTTGTTTATGTCAAAATCTACTCTCCTCTAGGGTCTTAAAACCATATGGTAAGGCTACCAGAAAGTGGTAGGCAAGTTCAATACCACTCTTCAATAGCAGGGTCTTCTACATAAACAAACAGTGTCAGTCACCAAAGAAGCAATAAGAACCAGCAGAACCGGAAAAGTTTTAGTGCATATACAGAAGATGCTGGATTAGAAAACACAGTGTGGAGAGAAAAAGCAAGAAGCTGAAGGCTCAGATGGAGCAAAAATACAGAAGTAACAAATAGAGATTAGCTTTAAACACATGGTAATTAATTTTCTGATTTTGTTCACTAAGAATATAGCTGTACATCTCCACCCTGGAAATTTTTTTAAAAAGTGTTCTACAAATACCATGAAAATCTTTCAGGCGTTCGTGTAGAAGATGAACTCTTTCCTTTAGAAAAGTTAAGGTATAACTGAAACAGACATCATCATACAACACATACATTTCTTACTAGCTGAGAAAGTCCCTTTACAAGTTGTTCCCCTCTGTCTTGGGATACTTTGAAATGAGAAGCATTGCCCATACAGTCTAGAAATGAATGTTGTACTGAAGAAGACAGGTTGAAGAAACCAGAATGGATTTCTTTAGGCTAGGTAAAAGAAAAGTAGGCAGGAGTACACAAACTATAGGAAAGGTTAATATATGAAAGGTTACAACAAGAGAATGGTGATTGTTCTACACATCCACCCGGAACAGAACATTGATACATGAGTATTCCTTGCAGAAAAGAAAATAAGATTGAATGGGATTTTATAAATAAATCTTTCTATCTGTAAGACTACTGTAGCACTAGTGCCAATTTGAGAGTGTCCAAAATTCCCCTCATTAGAGGTTTTCAATAACATGTTTTTGAGATACTGTTTCAGCCCAGACTGCTTAACTTGAAGTTCTCTAGAAGTTCAACTATGTACTTCTGTGTTTCCACAGTATCTGTGCATGCATTTTGGAACTGATATCTTTCGTTATCAGTCGTATTTATACATATGATCCCGCAAAGTAATTTCAAGCAAAAGCTGGAAGCTAGTATTACTCAGAAAGCTAGTATTACTCAGAAAGCTAGTATATTTTTGTCCTTTCCAAACAATCTGTGAGATACAAGTTGAGTATGACACAGCCTTTTTTTCATTTACCTGTACATTACCTACATACTCTATTACAGTTCTGCTTTCTGATGCCATAAAAATTACTATCAGGTTTAAAAGGATGTGAAACCTGTAAAAACATCATTTCAACACCAAAACCCCCATTTTCACCATAGGTTTTTGTAACAAGACTTGCATATGCAATACATGGAACAATTTAAAAGTCATTTTGATGAATTATGAATCACCTGTAAAAAAATAAATAAGTGAAGACATTCTCAGTTTTGGTAAATATTTATAGAGCCAAACAATATGAAGTATATGCAACAATCAAATTTCTAGTGAAAATGTGTGCAAGTAGGTTTATTTTGAAAGGAAAATTCCTACTCCCAGTGTCATACCCAATTAAATTCTCCAGGTAATGACCCCATTTGCATAGAGAGCTGAACCCACAAGTGGGAATTTTAATGGGCACACCACCTAAGTACATTAATTGAGAGTGACACTACTTGAACTAGTTTTGTGCTTACCCCACTGAAAATTCTACTCATATTATTTTTAATGTCAAGCTACAAGTCAAATTTCAAGATGATGGATTTGTTCTTTTTTAAGCATTGAATTTGAATAAAAGAAAGCTTTAATTCTGTTATGCATTGCATAGCTTTAACTAATCTGTAGTTCTGATTCTTACCATTGCTTCATTTTTTTCAGTGACTGGAATTTAATTTTATTCATTAATTTGTGAATAATTAGATAGAAAATAATGCCTTCAGTGGATAAATTGCTTTTGGATTTCTGTTTAATGTACTTTTACCAGAAGATGTGTTACAGTTAAGCTGGCATAATAGTTTACTAACATGTAACTCTGTAAATATGCCTAATTATTCTTTCTGAAGAAACAAGACTGAATGTAAAATTTCAGTCATGGATACCTTAATTTTCTTAAACTTAACCCCATGAAAATTCGGTAGTTCCAAAGCAGATTGCTAATGCAGAGGCAGCAGTATCAACAGTAGTGGAATCCTTGCACCACATTTCCTTTAACTCTTCACATGCTACTTGTAATGCCCTTGAAGTTATTGTGGATTCTAAACCACTGCTGCTAGTCTACATTAAATATGTAATCAAGGCGTCTCCTCCTCACATGAAGAAACCGACAAATGAAGTTGCATTTCCTAGGGAGGAAAGAAAATCCACATTGCTCAATACCTCTTTTTTTCCTAGCTTGTTCTTAAGTTTTCAATAACTGAAAGCAGCACAGAATATAAAAGCTACCATATACGTGCAACTGTAAAGAAGGTATTAATTTTAAAATAATGTAACGATCTTATTCTTCTGAGAACTATTATGAAGACTGCCAGTTTGCAGGACTCTACAGAGTCCATTTCAACAGAACTTTTAGTTCATTATTTCAATTAACATGACACAATCCATATTTTCAACTTCATATACTCAAACATAAAACCCTGTTGAACTACATTTCCTTAGATATATTTCAAAGTTCCAACACACCACTTTCACATGTTTATTTGACTGAGAGTTGCATTTAGCAGTGAATACAGAAAACACAAAAAAAAATTCACAACATAACATACATCTTAGATTGTCCTAGACCTCCATAATAAAAACATTTTCTGTTCTCTTTGAACAACAAAGATTAAAACAAAACAAAACAATCTTGTGATAAAGAAACAAAGGTAGTGGAAAAAGATTGTAATGTGAAACACATGCAAGTTGGGAGTACTGCATATTCACAGTATGGTCACTTTGTGCAACTTGGAGATGAGACAGATTGCAGAAGCCTACACCACTGATTGAAGAGGAATTGTATAGTGCTTGGGCACCAATTACATACCCTACTGAGATGATATAAAGAGCCTCAATTATAGTGGAGTATTTTGTCAGTTAAAATAATATATGCACATCAGAATAAAAATTAGTAAGATACCATTAAAGGTATAAAAGGTATTATACAATCTTTCATCTAATGCTCCATTTTTATGAGTATTGAACAATAATGAGTAGTGAACAACTGCTATAAAATACATACGTAAAGGAAGCAAATAGGATTGTATGTAGTATTTTATTAAATTAATTTTTAAGCGAGGTGAACTGATACACTAAAAACCATTCAGAAATTAGGATCACCTTATCAAACTCAATATCTGCCTGTTTTGCAGAATGGTAATTCAGATGAATTTCTGCTATAGTAGAAATAGCCTATAATGTCATAGACTTCTAAAGAAGAGAAAGGCCATCCTGTTATGTCACTAGAATCTTGTAAATAGTATAAGCAAGTACTTATGAGGTGGCTGAATTCTGTACAAGCAATCAACTTCATATTTGAGTACAAGGAGCACAATGAACAAGTGCACCATGGAAGTGGGTGCAGGGTATTATTGTTGTAGAACTTCTTTCAATATTCTGAAGCTAAAATTTAGCTAAGGTCCCTCGCTGGTTTTGGACGTGATAAGAACTGTCAGAAGGGCTAGAAGGTAGGAAAAGAAACAAGACTAATGCCTGTAGGATTCTACAGCTACTACTGTCACCATCAACATTACTTGAAGTCTTCCAACACACAGTGTATGTACTCATATATAGGCAAAAAAAAAATCTCTCTCCCTCTAATCTTTAATTTAATTTTGAAGCCAAGAGAAAGATTCCAGATCTATGATTCATTCTGTGATTCATTCTATAATACATCTGTTGCCTTTCAGAAAGTTACAAGACTGCTGACAAGAGGAGCTTTATTATGGAAATACATCAATACAATCAACATTCCACTCCAAGAACACAGGTCAAATATCACAATCATTAAGGCAATTGTTTCTTAAAATGTGTGAACATCTCAGTAAAGACTCTCATTTAGAAGACTATTAAAAAAATGATACACCAAACTCAACAAACAGTTCTTACCAGTACTAGGGTGGCTGAAATAGAGCCCTTATTCAAACCAAAAGTTCCCAAATGTTTGTAATTTGTATTTTCTGAAGCCATTTTTCCTAGAAATATTAGGGATTATGGATACTGGCTGGAACACCTGTAATAAGTCTCAAATGGTCAATTATTTGTCTATGTGTTTATTAGTTCTCCTGCACAATTACTTAGGCACACAGTATCAATGGCAAGACTTCATGGTACACATTAGAACACAAGTTCTGTTAGTTTTAATATCTTATCCTCTGTAATACCTAGAGGAGACATACCAGAATTTTTTAGACCCTCTAATGGCCCATATTATCACAGACATCATAGAATGTTCCATAAATTTGAGAGATACAGAAAAAGTGGTGCAAAATACTGTAGATATGCAGTTTCTGCAGTTTTAAAGGAGCATGAGCACATTCACGCTTAGGCCAACACAGAAAAAAAACCAAAAAAACTTTACTTAAATCAGTTGAAACAATCTACTCTATGCATGTTTAAGATAACTGATTTTAAAACCTGACTTTAAAATAGTGGCACGGTGTATAAATCTTTGTTTCATAGGCTCCATAGGCCATTAGACCTTAGTAGGTCTACTGCAATGCTATGAATTGACTACACTCTGTTCAGCTTGTTTTTAGGAAACAGAGTTTTAAAGTTTGGTGGTTTTTTTCCAAAAAGACTGTTGCTGCAGATGTATTAAAATAATTTGCATTTTGATCAAATTTAATCATTACAGAAATAGGACATCATTAATACAATTCCACTAAGGAATGAATTTGCCCTCTTAATGATGAACCTTTTTACTGTTGGAAACCCGTGGTAGCACAGCTTCCAGTGCCTCCATTGGTTTAGCTCCACCTATAAGACAACTCACTTACACTGGCTCATCTGCTGTGCAAATCACCCAACACCTTCAGGACGCATTATAACAGAAAAAAAACCACTAACAAGACATGAAATATCACTCAGAAGAGTAGCAGGGAAAGAACAGAAGATGCAGCTATCCCAAAGTTTCAAAATAAAGATCTTTATTTCAAAATAGTGTTTGAGAAAAGCACATCCAGTTGATACAAAAAATGACAAGCAAGTTACCAGTTTTTCAAATGGGCCAGTTTGCAGAACTATATACTGAAACACTGTACAACTTCACAAGAACTATTATAAAACACAGTTAAGTTCTGATGTGTTAATTTTATTTAAACTGTATTTTCACATTTCTCTCCTTCTAATTCTGCTTGTTTTAATTACACAAGGTGCTTACAAGATTGCCTACAGAGTGAACATTACAAAACAGAATTTAAGAATATAAATATAGAAAGGAATTCCTTAAACTACATACTAATATTCTCTGCTACAAAGATGATACATTTTACAAAAGTGCTAATATCTCTATGACAGTAGCGGTTTACATTTAAATGTCAAACAAATCATACAATTTTTTTTTTCAATTCTCTGTAATACTTTGATACTTCTAATCACTATGAGGGTTAATAAACACTATTTTCATTTTCACAAAGTGGAAAAATAATATGTGTGCGTGTGTGTGCGTGCGCGCATGTGTATGAGAAACAGTCTGCACACACACACAAATATACTCATGAACAGACTTCTTCTAATTGTTATTTGTATTTTAACAGTACTGGAAGTAAATGCTTAATAGTAAATAGGGCTCCTAGGTTTTCATGATTTTAATAAATCAAAGAAACCTCTTGAGTTTTCGTAAGCAGCAAGAAGGGATTGTGCAACGCAGACTGAATAAACAAACTTTTACACAGAGAAAGGACTCCCTATATTGGTATTTTCTTTTTCTTCTAACACTATGTCGTTCTGTAGTAAAAATAACTTTTACTAACATCCAGTATTTGCTAAAACCTTGATACACAACTGTGCAGTTTTCCAAACACAAAACTGGAACTGCTTTGGCAGGGAACAGATGTCAGGACAGGACAAGAGACTGGAAGTCCTCGTTGCCGTCCCAAAAAAGCACAATCAGACAAGAAACAGCCATAATTCACCTCATCAAGACTAAGAGTGCAGGAGCAAGGACAATTCATGGTGCTGTCTAGCCCCAGAGAGAATGTCCCTACCACCATAGTGTCCACCATAGACCTACAATGGGAGAAACACTGTCTAGACTTTTTCGAAGGTGCATCTAGTCCCAGCGCTCACTGTGATGCCCCCTGCTTCCCCAGAGGCATTATGCCTTACAAAGGCAAAATGCCTCCAGGCACTGCCACTCAACCAAGGCACCTCTTCCCCCTTCCAATATGGTTCAGACTTTAAGGAGTCATAATTGAGCCCCATGGGCCTGATTCTGAGCTCAGGGAATTTATCAATTTAACTATACAATTCCTTATTAGCCTGCCTATTACCATAACATCTTTGTGCTCCCTAGCTAGAGCTAAACCAATGGAAAATTCAGACATTAATGGAAATGCACTTAATTTATGCAACACTGATCTGAATCTGGCCCAACATACGAAAAAAAAAAATAAAACAAAAGAAAACATGGTAAGAATCAAATCTTGTACTAACTATCAAAAAATAGGTAAGAAAACCTCTGAGTAAATCTGCATTGCATAAGAATATTCCACAACATTGCAGATGTTAAGGAAAAAGTAACACCTCCTAGCTCCCTAAAATAGTTGAGGATGCAGCTATGTTACCTTCAGTGATAACTTGCAGTAGTAGGCACTACTAGTCAGTGTTCACAGGGAGAAGCTTTGGTTAATATCAGACCATTTGTTGACTTAGCTTCACACTGCTGTGATCTTTAGCTTGTCACATTTACATAAATTGAATTAACTAAAGCGGAAAAGAGACGTTTATAGTCAATTCACTCAACATAAATATGCTATTGGCTATTGATGACTCTTGTAACAAGGCCTAACTTCATGAGAACCAGCAATCTACAAATGGGAAATCTGGAGTGTACATAAGGAAGTTTAAGTATGTGAGATCAACATGTGTAGGTAGTTTACAGAGAAAAGTTAATGAGCTAAAGACACGTAGGGGAGGAACTCAAAGATGGTAAAGAAAAGGGGTGCCATCAGCCCCTAAATCTGAGAATGCTTTAAACTTTTTTATGTGTTGGACTAAATTCATTTCACAATTACAATGACAGAGAGATACTTAGTGATGTAACTGGGAGAAAGCTGTTGACCAGATCCTAACTGTACTTTGCAAACATTTGAAATCATAGTCCATTTATAGTTAAAGTATATGATACGTTTTTAAATGTCCTTTCTCACAGAGTTATTTAGAAATAACACTTAAAACACATCCAAGAACAAACAATTTTTGCACTTGTTTTTTGCATTCAATGACAGAATTCCTTGAAGAAGTTAATTTTAATTTGGTCTTTATACCCTCTTTAAATTCTGCCATCCTCTTTGGATATTTCTCACACTGTGAGGAAATAAATAGTAAGTTAGATGATACTGGTTGTAAAGCCACAGATGGTGACAGTGACACTAATGTACAGGACCAGATTCTTGAGTTAATTTCTGAGAATTCCCCTTTTATAATCAAATTTTGAAGATTTGTTAGCCCGTTCATTAGTTGGTTAGTCTAACTATATAGACTTTTCAAAGTCTCTTTCAAAAATAAGGCACTTCAAGTAATATTAGTACTGAAATAAAATTGTAAGTTCTCTATTCTGCCTTTTTTTGATAACACCAAAATCCTGGTACTGCAGAACATGGCAAAACGTTTAATGACTTCAGTTTGCCAGATTTTCCCACTGTATCAATACTGGCACTGGAAAATAACAGGAATCTCTCTCAAACCAATAATATATTTAAAGAAATAACAAAAATTAAAACAAAAGAAATACTTATAAACAAAAGAAATACCGCCTGCGTGACCACTGTAGCAAAACCAACAGTACACTCCCAATGCTGACTTCATATTAAGTTTAAAATAATAGACCAAAGTTGCTTTAAATGCAAAGAGACTGAAATAAAGACATTTCGCTTTTCAGAATGCCTGTAAAGGTATGTTATGCATGGAGGCATTTGAGTGTTTAAACATTAAACTATGTAAAGGCAAACGCTTATGGCTTTGCCCTATAGACTTCACTCTGACCACAACCTGTCACTCAATTCAAACGGTAGATTTGCCTTCATACAGCCTGCAGTTATCAGGCCTATAATTCGGTTTCAACAGAGTCTTCCATTTGCAAAGGCAAAAGGAAGACGGAATGTAGCTTGAGTTTCACATACAAAACTATACATTTTGTGTTAGACTACAGAGGATTGCTTTTTTTTAAAAAAATTATACATAGAGAAGTAACAGTGCAATACCAGCTGGTTGTGTGAAAATCTTACCTTGTCTTTCTTCAAATGTATTTAAAGAAAAGCTCTCCAGTTTTATAGAGAATAAAATAAAAAGGGATAAATATTTCATGACGGAAAGCAGATGCCACAGCATTCCATGCAGATCTCCAAGCAATCTGAAGATTCACAACATGCATCCATTATGCCACAGTCCATATCACATGGGCAGTTACAGTCCTCTCCCATCTCGTCCCCACAGCAACAGCAGCAGGCCTCCGATGTGCAGATGCCACAGGATGCTTGTCCCAGAACAATGTTACAGAGCGTGATAAATTCACAGAACAAGCAAGCTAGGATGCAGTGAACACAGCAATCTTCATACATACCAGGTCAGTCAGATGGCATGGTATGAACAAACAAAACAAACAAACAACAACAAAAAAAAAAAAAAACAAAAAACAGAAAGAAAAAAAGAATAAATCATTATATTATTCTAAATCCAGATACATGACAATGACAGATAAGTACCTGAAACACAGCGATCCAGAATAGACATAAGCTGACATCACAAAGAATACATTTCCCGTCTTCAAGGTCACTTTTGCAGCCTGATTTGTATCCAATTCAGTACTGGTTTTGATGCAAGTTTCCTTTCCTCATTATACAAATCCTAAGTACTAAACATCCACTTAGGTCCATTTCTCCAGTAATATATTTTGTAAAGCATATGTATCTTCTATCTTCTTCCAGCAGACCCACAAAGTGATTTAAAAAAAAATAAAATTAAAGAGCAGCTTATGAAGGAAACTACTTCCAGCTTCTCCTAGCACATTTTGCTTTCAGAATCCGTTTTGTTGGCTTACTAGTTATGAAGAAGGGAGTAGCCACAACATTTTTGCTTTCTTTATAGTTTTATACTCACCTTGAAACTTACAGAAAAGCACATTATATGTATTTCTGTACCTTCAACAATATACAAAACATTCAGTCAAAACATGTTTTTCTGTTGCTTTTCTACACAAATCACTTGGCAATCTTTTTAATGTACTACTTTAATCTTCAACAGAGTTCATACCTACACTTAACACTAATATCCATCTCTTTTAAGCATTACTAAATTACATGAGATAATTGAGGTGCCAAACAAACTGTCTGCAAAAAAGTTTGGCACCCAAAGAGTAAATATACGGAATAATTTTGAACAATTAATACATCCATGAGACACAAAGGGAAACACAATGACTGGAACTAAACATAAACATACATAGAATCATAAGGTTGGAAAAGAAACTCAAGTCTCACCAGTGCCGAGTACAGAAGGAGAATAACCTCCCTGGACCTGCTGGTCACACCATTTCTGATACAAGCCAGGATACCATTGGCCTTCTTGGCCACCTGGGCACACTGTCGGCTCATGTTCAGTCAGTTGTCAACCAACACTCCCAGGTCTTTCTCCTTTAGGCAGCTTTCCAGCCAGACTTCTCCTAATCTGTAGCATTGCACAGGGTTGCTGTTCCCCAAGTGCAGGACCTGGCATTTGGCCATGTTAAACCTCATGCCATTGGTCTCAGCCCAGCAGTCCAACCTGTTCAGGTCCCTTAGCAGAGCCTCCCTACCCTCCAGTAGATCCACACTTCCACTTAGCTTAGCGTCATCTGCAAACTTGCTAAGGGAGTACTCGATCCCCTCATCCAGGTCATTGATGAAGACATTGAAGAGGGCTGGACCCAGCACTGAGTCCTGGGGAACCCCACTTGTCACTGCCCTCCAGTTGGATTTAACACCATTTCCCACCACTCTCTGGGCCCGGCCATCCAACCAGTTTTCCACCCAGGAGAGTGTGCGCCTGTCCAGGCTGCCAGTTTCCTAAGTACCAATGAAAAGGAGACTACAGAACTGGCATATTCTCAGATGTTTTCATCCTCTTCTCACAGTAAGCCTATAATATGTATATTTGGTCTTACCATGTACAGATGCTATGCTCTTACAGTGCACAGGCCGGAGTCTCTTATAGGGCAAAGGTTGCAACTACTTGCAATGTTAATACAATTACCAGGCCTCCTACACACATTTATAATGCCAAAAATATTGCAGTAACTGTGGCAGTTATCTTGACTGATTCAAAGCACCTCTAACACTGAAGAAACTTTCGCTACAGGGTAGTACAGAGACAACTTTACACAACAAGCAAGCACAACTACTTACAGCAACGCAACAACACTGGTTGAGACTTGCAAAATATACCCCAAGAAGCAAAGTAACTACCTGAGCTCTCACCTCACACTAAGCAAACTGCTGAGGACTGATTTCTCCTCCTTACTAAATTACTTAGGTCCAAACTTAGCTTGGGAATACCTTTGCTGCAATGTGGTCACAGTCGTAATATAAATAATGAACTTACGTCCCAAAGAAAAAATGGAAATACCAGGAAAAGTAAGAACGAAAAGAAAAAAAAACCTTAAAACCTCTACTACGGTGCAGAAAGTAATACTGAGAGAAAACCACAGGTGAGACTGAGCTGTTTCTAATGGACATTGTTGATTGCACCAAAAGGCTGCTTTTCCTGAAGAAACACTGTCACTAAATAAATGACCTTCACAGAAAACCCAGAAGATATGTGAAATAAAGCTGGGGAGTATCAGTTCACTGAAGAGGACCAAAGCCAGACTGATAGCGATTAATTAGCTGGTTGTCATGGAGATGGTGTTAAATTTGTTCAGGTACAACCTCCTTTCAGATTTTCTTTTAATATGAAGGAAAAAGATAAAGAAGCCAGAAGCTGTATTTAAGAAGCCTTCATATTTGAGGAACTGAGATTTTTACTATTATCCATCTTTAGAACACAACTGAAAGAAGCTACCATCACAACAAATTTTGGTCTACAAATGTCTTTTTCAACAAAACATAATCATAAAACTTTATCAGTATTCAAAATAAGATGCTTAAACTAATTTTGTCTGTTTCATGCAGGGATAAGTCAAATTGCAGAGAGATAAGTAAACATTCACAGAAATTATATTTATTTATTGATGGGCAAAAGACAGAGTTCTTCAGTTAAACAAAAGGACTGTTTTCAGAAAGCACCTTCTGGACCACAAAAGAACTATTACCTCCTAATCTAAAAAAACCCTACATCAGTACTTACTAGGAGAGGTGGTGCCAATTTAAATGAAGGTATTTCAAAGATAAGAGCCATCAAAAATGGTCCATGACACAGAAAGAGAATTTTGGCCATTAGTGTTATGTCTGTGGAGGGTCTTTCTTCCCATTTCTTCTTCACTGACTGAACCACTAAAAGGATTTATTTACCTACTGTTTATTTTGATTTCCTTCTCCCTGGATTACAGAACTAATTTTTCATTAAGAAAATCTTTACATAACGATTTTATTTAACCTACACAATTACTTAACATAGAGACACCCTTTACTATTCTCTCCATTCTTGAAATGACTCATTTGTACAATGAACATAAACTTTGATCCACATTTCAAGGACAAACCTGAAATAATCATGCATTTATATTCTTCATGTTATTGACTCTTAATAGCTATCCAGGTAGCAATTATGTAACACATGGCAAAGCATGCTTGTACCTAGCCCTACCTAACTTGCTGAATTCAGAATCATGACTGCAGAAGTCTGTAATATTTCTGGATAAAATGAGCGGAAGAATAATTTCTTCTATGTGTGACTTCTACTTTGTAGCTTCTTAGCTACAGAAGTAATTATAAGGAAAAGATACAGTTGCAGTGGTTTTTTTTTTTTCTATTAATAACAAATCTACATGCTAAAGAAAACTCACACATGCTTGTCTAGTACTCATATTCCTACAGCAATTTGCTAGTTCCCTAGAAAAAAAATTTATAGCTAAACTCCACTTTCTTTTGTTGCTGTTGCAGGGCGTCATATCAGTGGAATCCAGCCATTAGGAAAATGCTATATAAAACTCACTCTAAAAGAGATGACCTCACATTTTTCATTCTCATGTTGGAGACAACTGAAATATATTTCACTGCTTGCGTATGACTCTCTGATAATACTTTCCTGCTTCCAAACCCAAAGATACCATTTCAAATTACAGATAATTTTAAATTTCAGAACTACTTTAACATTTTAAGAATAAAGACTGTACTTACCTTCCACTCTTTTACCGTACCACAACAAATTCCTAATAGTTTCTGCAGATGGCTAACTAGTGGAACACATGAATTCAACTAGAACTAAACTTAATTCACATATTTGGGAAGAATTTGAAAAAACAAGAAAGTACATTTTTTGAACCTATTGCCTGACAACATGTTTTCAGGAAACTTTGAATATTATTTAATCTTTACAGATAAAGACATGAAATAGCAGTTACCAGTTATAACACTGTATTACTGTAAACAGAGGCTAGCATAAAATGACCAATTTCTTTGCTTTCTGTTTTTATTGTTTGAGAATTAGAGGTTTTCCCATTCTTCTTATCCCACCAGATATACTAATGCAACTAAGAATTAGGGGGTTGCCTTTATCAAGGACCAAATTTAGTCTGCCTTGACATTCATGATGCTGCATTTTTGACAGCAGTTAAATACCAAGTTTCTTGAGGCTTAAGTATTCATTAAATATTTCCATGGAGAAAGAAGAAATTAGTCTATGTTTCACTGTGCAAAACCATCATAAATGAAGATAAGTTCTTCCTTAAGACTTACATACTACAACACATCAGTCTCAAATTTCCACTATGTTTCAAATACTCTTTCACACTTTTCCCTAATTACTGTAGAAATGCTGCAGAATAGATTGGCACTATCTAAAAGAGAGGATGTGGGGTGTTAAAGACTGTACAGAGATACACTTTATTAAAAAAACACTCGAACAACAAAACGAGACAGAACATCTACATTAGTTTCCTTATCAAATGCATTTCCGATTTCATCAGGAAGTAGTATTGCATTGTTGACTGACCCAATCTCCCAAATGCTAGGTTGAATGTCATAAATTATTATAAGCTTGGTCTGTATGCTGTGATAGTATATTTTATTAGACCAACTCACAGCTGGGGAAAAAGATAAGTTTTCAGACATTCAAGCAGATCTTCAATTATCCTTTCATTTTGCCTGGGATGAAAAGTTAGAGCTGAAGTTAAAAGGGACATTCCAGGCAGCATTTTTAAATCCCAGTGTAAGTAAAGCTCTTTCTTTAGTCCTTTGGCATATCCCCAAAAGTTACAGATTTGCTAGGAAACTTAACAAAACTGTTAAACAATGCCAAGGCAAATAGAAAACAAATCATGTTTTTGCTGCTTCTGTCATACAGAATCACAGAATCATATCCAGCTATTTTGTGCTCGATACCAACAGAAACCAGAGTGTGTGTATACAGTCCCTGTAACATCTACTTTAACTGGGTTATAAACGTTACCTCAGACAATATCCAGACGTGAAAGAGCCAAAAGTTCCCTAAAACAGTTTATACAGTTAGTCACAAGCCAGAGGGCCCCACTCTACACCTTATCCCAAGTGAAACAGTTATGTTTATTTAAGGAAAAGAAATAATATGAGCAATAAAATGATCTTTTTTTGGTACATGTCTTTAAACATTTGCAGGTGCACACTACCTTTTTTTTCCTAAAACTTTGCATATAGATACTACCCCAATATTTAATTCCTTCTAGATACTGAAATACATCTTTCTTTCACTTCAACACCCCTTTTATAGCCTCCTCGTCATTCTCATGAAAAGATGCTCTTTCTTTTTCTTTTAAAAGAACTATTGACCGTCAAAACTGTACAAGGGATACAGAAGTTAAACTGAAAAATGTACAGAAAAACACATGTGCAGGCTGATCTGTGCTGCTTTTGTAATGTGTGACACTAACCTGTCACAGACTGACCCAATGAGCTTTCATATCAAGCAGGCAGGTCGCATATGATAAAAGGTTTTCATGTCTGCAATGGTAAATAAGCTCACTTACAGGATAGTGACCTTGGTCAGCTTCTTACTAACTATATTCACTGAGTTCAGACAGCTCAAAACAAATCCCCAGGCACTCTGCTGTCTCACAGCGAGAATCAAAAAGGGCAAAACCACAATCAAAGTGGCAGCTGAGGTCCTCAGCGGGAGTTTACTCCGGGCCCCGCAGAGCCCTGAACAGAAGCCCCAGCAGGTGCTACAAGCATCCCGCCAGCCGGCAGCGCAGGGCCAGCAGCAGCAAGAATGAACACGTGGTGCTGACAGCGGAGAGAGTCCACAGCCAGAGTGGCACAGTGAGCTAAGAGAAACCACCCAAGCACAAGTTTCTAAAAGGTGTCCATTACACAGAGGTGGGGTGTAAACCTAATGAGCAGCAGCATGCACACCATCACACCACCATACCTGCAATGTACAGGGCTGGTATGCAGCCTCTGCTACCTATCCCCTTCCTGGGAAATACTCAAGAAAAAATAAGAAATGCAGAAACAGCCAACTGACCTGTCACAATGAACATAGCTACCCCTAGCTAACAAAGCTACATTTATTTTAGTAGGGGAAATACAATGACAAATCATAATGCATCTGACATTTCAGCATTTTAAACTACAAAGTGATCATCTCTATTGATCAAGAAAATAAAAATGTTGCCTGAACAGGCAAATTGCACTGCAAAACACACTGAAACTTTCATGAAAACTTATACGCTAAACTTTCAATACAAATATAATCTCATAAGTAAAATTCTCCAGTTCAAACAGACACATATATTAAGAAATGTGCCAACAAACATAGTTATGCTAAGATATGTGTCAATTTACAATACCTAACGCTTTCTTAGAATACGAAGCTTTCATTGCTATTGCTCATGGTTGCAAATACCAATACTAGTTAGGTGCACTTAACATTTACATGTTTTGTCACAGAAGTAAGTGGAAAACAGGGCCTGGAGCAAAAAGAGGCCTTGGTGTAGCACAAAACATGTAAATCACCTCCCAAGACTACAGGACAAACAAAAAATACAAACCATACTCAAAACACTTGACTCTTAAAACTGTCTTCTTAAAAATCAGAGGTTTGACCACATGATCATGTTACTTGACCACTGCCCAAGGGACAACTATGTTCTGATACAACCTTGACTAACAAAAAAACTTCTGCTTAGCTCTTCACACTTAGACACAAACCTACTTTGAATCAATTTCTAAAAAATAACAATAGAAATGTTGGGCCAAGTAGAGAGATTTTCAGGATACTAACTTAGTAGTTAGTTGGACCAATTTCAGGAGAGTAGGTATCATTAAAAAAAAATAATAAAAAAGAGAGAGATGGTCAGCAGATATTTCTGCAATGTTAGACTGTTCATCATATGTTCATCATATAATGCAACACTCATCCTGAATTTCCGTAATTAATACCAATTTAATGACAGAACTAAATATAAAAGAAAATTTACTGCTGCTCTCGTGGCACTCAAGAGGAAAAGAAAAATTTAAAAACCTCTTCAAAGACATAAGACCAAAAGGAAAGGAAAGTTGACTGAAAACTATTTTTCAGTTTACAGAAAATTATATAAACCAAAGTAAGATCCTCCTACTTCACAAGAGGTCTGCTACCCAGCTAAGAGAACTACTCACTACTTTTAATGTATATGCACCTAGTTGTTCTTAAGATCGTGGCTTAAGACACTGCTATTTAGTGAACTTGTTTTGCCCCAGTTAAGCTATCGGTATCACTTTGGATACTCTAAGAAGTTAATGCAGTCAGCAGTGGGAGTTAAATAGTGCCCACCAACCCCATGCCTGAACAGACAAAGCTGAATTATACTAAAAAGAAGGGGAAGAAAAGTCTCATTTAAAACACACCCTGAAATATTGAATTTTAAACATTGGATTTTATGAAAACCCGCACATTAGGCAAGATTGTTCACTGAATCTCTAGGCTCAGTAGCACAGGACATATCATCAAGAAGCTTGAGGAAGGTTGCTTCAGGCCTTGACCCAGGAAAAGCACAAGCAGTAACTTAAATCTGGTGGTAAATATGTTGCCTGTTCTTCCACAGTCTCAATCCCATGCTGCAGGTTCTCTTTACCTACATCACTCCTACACCTGGCCTTGTTACACTTCTTAAGACCTATCTTGAAAAAAATCCATGAGAAGAAGACACCTTATAGTGCCTCTTGGTTTAGAGAGCATGGGAAGGAATTGATGATGTCACATACACATGGGAGGCAGGCTCATGATCCACTAACCATGAATGAACACAGCCTTTTGAGGATGCTCTCAGCCTTTTCAGTATGTGAAGTACCAACGTAAGCTCAAATTAACACAAGTTAGTGGAGTTGTGGGAACTACCCTGACAAACATACTAACTGTGAGCTCATAGCAACCTGACCAGAAGAGCAAGTGCCATTTCAAAACTTAATTAAAAACGTGTATTCCCTCTCTTCATCAAATAATTGCTTTGATTAAAAAATTATGTAACATCAAGCTTCATAAGGTTTTGGTAGGAAAGCTTGGTTTGTTTTTTACAAGATAATTAGTGTCTATTTCATTTGCCCCCTCCAGTCTCTTAATTAAATTCCTCTTTTATCTGTCCCACTGCCTGGTTTCTTCTTCCCTTTCCTCCTCCAACTCTGCATGTGCCATTACTACTTCCCTTCCACTACTCTGAAACACATACATAAGCGTTCAGTTTCCCATTTTCCGTTGTTTCCTAGCATCTACATTTACTGTTCAGCAGCCTCACTGCTGTTTTCTTTAGACCTCCCTTCTTTAAGTTGCTTGAAGCAGTGACAGGGGACGAGCAGCAGTGACAGGGGATGAGGAGAAGGCTGAGGTACTTAATGCCTTCTTTGCTTCAGTCTTTAATTGTAAAGAAAGCTGTTCCCTCTGTGTAGACACCCGGGAAACAGAGGAGCAATACGAGGCTCCCATAGTCCATGAGGAGGAGGTCAGAGCCCTGCTTGGCCAACTGGACACCCACAAGTCCATGGGGCCAGATGGGATACATCCTAGGGTTTTGAGGGAGCTGGCGGATGTATTGGCCAAACCCCTTTCCATCATCTTCCAGCAGTCCTGGAAGACTGGGGAGGTACCTCTGGACTGGAGGCTGGCTGATGTAGTTCCCATTTACAAGAAGGGTAGCAGGGAGGATCCGGGGAACTACAGGCCAGTCAGTCTGACCTCAGTGCCAGGGAAAGTCATGGAACAGGTGATCTTGAGTGCTATCATGAAGCACTTGCAAGAGAACCAGGTGATCAGGCCCAGTCAACGTGGGTTTACCAGAGGCAGGTCCTGCCAAACCAACCTGATCGCCTTCTATGACAAAGTCACTCGGCTGCTGGATGAAGGAAAGGCTGTGGATGTGGTCTTTCTGGACTTCAGTAAAGCCTTTGATACAGTTTCTCACAGCATTCTGCTACGGAAACTGTCAGCCTCTGGCCTGGACAGGTGCACACTCTCCTGGGTGGAAAACTGGCTGGATGGCCAGGCCCAGAGAGTGGTGGTAAATGGTGTTAAGTCCAGCTGGAGGCCAGTGACAAGTGGGGTTCCCCAGGGCTCAGTGCTAGGTCCAGTCCTGTTCAATGTCTTCATCAATGACCTGGATGAGGGTATTGAGGGTACCCTTAGCAAGTTTGCAGATGACACAAAGCTGTGTGCAAGTGTCGATCTGCTGGAGGGTAGGGAGGCTCTGCAAAGGGACCTAAACAGGCTGGACCGCTGGGCAATGTCCAACGGCATGAGGTTTAACACAGCCAAATGCCGGGTCCTGCACTTGGGGCACAACAACCCTGTGCAGAGCTACAGACTGGGAGAAGTCTATCTAGAAAGCTACCTGGAGGAGAGGGACCTGGGGGTGTTGGTCGACAGCCGACTGAACATGAGCCAGCAGTGTGCCCAGATGGACAAGAAGGCCAATGGCATCCTGGCTTGTATCAGAAACGGTGTGACCAGCAGGTCCAGGGAGGTGATTCTCCCTCTGTATTCAGCACTGGTGAGGCCACTCCTTGAATATTGTGTCCAGTTCTGGGCCCCTCACCACAAGAAGGATATTGAGGTTCTGGAGCAAGTCCAGAGAAGAGCAACGAGGCTGGTGAAGGGGCTGGAGAACAGACCCTATGAGGAGCGGCTGAGAGAGCTGGGGTTGTTTAGCCTGGAGAAGAGGAGGCTGAGAGGAGACCTCATTACTCTCTACAAGTACCTGAAAGGTGGTTGTGGAGAGGAGGGAGCTGGCCTCTTCTCCCAAGTGACAGGGGACAGGACGAGAGGGAATGGCCTCAAGCTCCGCCAGGGGAGATTTAGGCTGGAGATTAGGAGGAGGTTTTTCACGCAGAGGGCCATTGGGCATTGGAACAGGCTGCCCAGGGAGGTGGTTGAGTCACCTTCCCTGGAGGTGTTTAAGACACGGGTGGATGAGGTATTGAGGGACTTGGTTTAGTGTTTGATAGGAATGGTTGGACTAGAAGATCCGATGGGTCCCTTCCAACCTGGTTGTTCTGTGATTCTGTGATTCTGCTTTAGACAGGTATCACTGCTTCTAAATACAGCAGCAAGACTGCCACCTTCTCATTCATTTACTATTGCTTTTTCAGGTTTCCAAGGTGTTTCTGGGCACTACACATAACAGAGTTCTGGAAGAACTGCAACACCTCTGACATAAATAATTTAAAATATTATTAAAATTTCCTTGAATTCAAAAAACCTTTTATTCCCAACATGAACTGAAGCCTATCTAGTCTATTGGAAAAATCTGTACAACTGAAACAGTATTTAAAACCTGCTTTTTAAGAGAGACAGATCATTTCATAATTCCTTTGTTTATTTGTAGTGTAAGTTATGGAGCTGAGTAAGATTTCTTCAGGGACAATATGGATTAATAACATGAAAGGGAAGAGAAGAGCTAGTGAGTGCATTCACACCCTCCTAAGCTCCACTGGATGTGAAAGTGTTTCTAAACAGCATATTCGACAATGCTCATACGGCTCCATAGGCTACAGGCTCATTTAAAAAGGCAGATTTTAAAGCTTTTACACTTCTGCTACCAAAATTGATGTTACATTTTAAGACCTTCCAGTGCAACGTCAGTTTCAAAACCTCACAAGATGTGATCTATGGCATAAGTGGAATTTGCAGCTGGAACAATTTATATATGTGGTTAACTATGGTGAGGGCATTTTGGTGCGGTATGGAGCTGAGTGGCTTTACAGCTTGCATTAGGGCTGTCTAGTATTTTGGAGACAAGCAGTAGCAGTACTGTCCTTCATGATGGGAGGGCATGATATCATAGGTAAGATATACCAAAAAGCTAAATGAAGCCTAGGGTTATTTTCTGAAGTCTGAAGTACAGGATGCAGCACTTTGCATTTGCTAACTTTTTAAATAAGCATAAACCCAAACAGGCAGCTGTGCAGGATGTGTGGCTAATCTGGATGTTTCTTGATTCCATCCTGCTTCAAGCACTACCAGCACTACTACTGTTCTGCCAATAGCTAATGATGTTCTAGAGCAAAATAACTACAAGATTTGGCCTTACTTTGCATTACAAATATGTGTGGTGCTCCAGAAATATTCATAACTTGTCTTTTAAGAAGAAACAAAAGAAATGCAGCTTTTGCGAGGGAATAAGAAAAAGTGAAAAATATTTTCTCTTTTCTACAGTCTAAACTCAGCTTGATGGATAGAATTTTCACTTTTCTTCCATTTTAGGACATACTCTACTTATTGTTCCTTGCCATTTTGTTTCACTTAAACCCAGTTATTGTCCTGAATGGCAACCGAGCAGAGCACTCAAGGTAGAACACAAGACAGAACAAATAAAAATGCATGGCACGTATTTTCTGGTTTGTTGGGTTTTTAAGGAATAGCAAAGTTAAAGATAATTAGATTATCTGAAAGTGTTCAAGTTTACCTCTTTTTCTTCCTGCTCATATTATCTAGACCCTATAGTGAGTCCAGCAAATATCCAAGTTCTCACATTCAAAATGAGAACATTAGAAGGTGAGATGTTTAGCATCGAATATATTTAGTTTTAGATATTAGGTGACTCAAGAATCCACATGTGACAGTAAGGAATACCCTGTACTTTTATGTATGCAAGTTAAGTGGTGTGATAACACAAAGTAATTATCTATTTGCTAATCAGGCATGCCTTTAAAAATATCAACATTTCTAACTGTACATAAAAAATATGTATATTGGCAGTTTCAGGCAACTAACACAATCGTGTGCTCGATATTAAAAAAAGACATTAGAATTTACAGCTGTATCTGAAAGTACAGTAATTTTCTCCTCAATCATTCAGTAATTTGATACACTATCTTTGCCAAGCTTATTAAAAACAAACAAAAAACCCACCAACTTTATTATTCCAATATCAGTTTAGAAGGAAAAAGGAAGTGGTTGTCATTAAATAATTGTCTAAGTACATAAACAGGGCAGGAACGATCTCTTTAAAAAGCTATAATTTCTTTTTCAGAGGCTGAATTTCTTTAATTCAGAGGCCTGTACTTTATACCAGTCATGCGAACAGATCTAGGTCTCTTGACTTACAGTTTTTTTATCTATATAAAAAATATTGGGCTGCAGGATGAACTGGATTGCACATAATAGAAAGAGATAAGGAGAATATAGCAAGTATGAAGATGTGATTTTGGAAAGAAATTTTAGGGGACTGAAAGAGCAACAAGAACAATAACAGTAGGTTCTTGAAGATAAATAGGATAATAAACCACAGCAAGGAGGACCAGTCCATGGTACAGTCCAAGTGAAGCTGTTCATGAAATTACTACACAGATTCACTCACTAGGTTTGATTGAAGTAGCTGAAGTCAAAAGTCACTCCACTGACATGAGTAGGCTTCATTCAGGCCACTACATGCAGTCCTTCTGATCCCTCTTCCTTTCATCTAGGATTCATTCTCAGAATCCTCCCCATTTCACTGAACAGTAATGTCTCCCATTTCTTTAAGAATCTGAGTCTGTATCCACCCCTGAGTTTTATTATCCAGTCACATCCTTGCCAGCCTCAAGCCTATAAAATTTATTGAGGCTCTGCACACCTCTTAAAACAGGTAGGAGCAAAGCCTGTCAAGTATATAAGCACTAATGGGAAGGTAGTGGATTGAGCAAAGGTTCAGGAACTCTGGGGCCATTAGAGTAATAGCAAGCAGTGAAAACATACACACACAGCTAAAACGTAAGGGGAAATATTTACTTTTGCTTACTTAAGCTGTGCATAGGGAGTATGCTTTTATATATAAGCTTCTTCATGAAAATTATTTACAGGCCAAATATAGCATAAGGCATGTTGAACACTAAAGTAAATGTCCAAATTTTATTATCCAGTGTTCAGATCTCATTGCTAGTCGGCACATCTGCTAACAGAACATTTTCAAAAGCAACCTCTACCTACATGGAACCTGCCATTACTGTATTTAAGTACTTACTATGGTTTAAATTAGCGCTTCAACATTTTTTTCTGCTCTGTATGTAACAAAAGTTTACATGAGTTTCTATCAGTTCAGGACACTAACTAAAGAGACTAAAATATTATCAGACCAAGTTGCCCAAATGTTTGGAAGCAAGAAGTCTCCCATCGCTTCAATTTCCTTCAAACACTTAATATTTTCCTTTGGGGAAGTAACTTCTGTTTTATCATAATGATTTCTATTTGCTTCGGAAGTATGAGTCATGCTCTTCAATTATTTTCAGTTGATTGTGTAATTACTAGTGAGAATGGGGTTTGGCTAGTCTTTATTCAGTTTGGGTTTTTTTAATAGGAATTTCTCCTTACCTTCAGGTGAAGTACCTGGCTTCTGAGAAAACACAGAGCTTATTTTACTCTTCTTGCTGCTGTTGCTGTTGACAGACAAGGTAGACTGAATTTTCCTGTGCATTTTTTCTGAAACAGGAGATGAAAGTTTTCTGTTGTCTGCAGACACATGCTTGACCCCACTGTGAATTCCATTACTCAGACCCACATGGCCGTTTTGGATTTTGCCACTTTCTTCCTCACCCCCTTCCAGTGCTGAGGTATTTGGCTGAGGCAAACGTTGAGGTTGTGCTTAAAATGAAAGAAAAAAAGAGTTAACTTAAATTGCAAATTGGTAACTGAACACTATAGGTTAGACTGGGAAGGGAACTTTCATTGCTCATACTGATCAAAGAATAGACTGAAAAGATAATATTCCTCAATCAAAAAAAGAAAGCAAAAAATACCTTCAGATGAAAAATAATTATTAGGTATTCAGAAAGAGCCTCATATCTGGCCTAGATTCCCTCTTTGGTACTGGCATGCAAAGGTTCACAATGGTTTATGGATTAAATGTAGAGATTAAGGTAAGCAATTTGCAGAAGGAAAACATCAAGAATGGGAGAAAAAGTAGCAAAATTTAGATAAACTTGGGTTAAGCGAGTGAGATGATGAATGGGAGGAACTGCAATAGAAGGAGAAAAGAAGGTATGGGAGGAAGAATACAGACTACAGTAACAGGAGTGAAGCTGCAGGCTCGCCAACCTTCAGAAAATAACTTGAGTGACAAGGAAGGGGCCCCCTGACAATGAGCCATCACAGACCAGTCTGTCAGAGAACAGGAGTATTCAGGTAACTAACAGTTTTAAAGTTTTAAATTCATAAAGACTGCAGATTGCAGGGAAGAACAAAACCAATCCAAACCTGGTTTTGTGGAGGAGGGTCTCCAGTTATAGAATCATGGAATCATAGAATCACCAGGTTGGAAGAGATCCACCAGTTCATCAAGTCCAGCCATTCCCATCAAACACTAAACCATGAACCTTGGTACCATGTCCACCTGTGCCTTAAACACCTCCAGGGAAGGTGACTCAACCACCTCCCTGGGCAGCCTGTTCCAGTGCCCAGGAAGGAGCATGCAATCGAACACCACACAGCTATGGCAAGCCAGAGTCCCTTCGTTCATGCTCCTCAATTCAGAACCACAATTTTTAGAAATTATTCCAATGGGTCATTTATAGTTTTGATGGCAGCAAACTGAAATGGTCAAACATACAAAATCTATCATGACAAGAATTTGCAGTGCCCTGGTTAAGACTCCAAGAGTGCATTCCAATAAGAAGGCATGAAACTTGACTATTCTTTATTGTGCTACTGTATCATAAAGGAGAGTATTTTTAATAACATGAAAAATACATTGTGTATTTAAAATCCATATCTAAAGAAAAGAAAAGCTACAGTATTTTTAATGTAAAGCTTTGTAATAAAAAAACGGCTTCAAATTAAAGATTCTTAGTTAGAAACAAAATGTTGATTTCATTTGAAAACTAATTATACACATAATAACACAACAAGATTTCATAATCAAAAAGCATCAGCCCAATCACCTTTCCTAATCAAAACACTACTGTATCATGCTTGGACACAGAGGTTTTCAAGACAGTCCAATCTTCAACTATTTATAAATCTAACATCAAGGAAAAAAAAACAGATTCTATTGCACAGCCTACTGAAAAGATATTAGGATGGTGCTAGCAGTAAAGAAAAATAGTGCAGCAGTTCATCCTCTTTTCAGATGATTTCACAGTATAGCTTTGAATACGGATTACACTGTGCCCAAGATAACAATATATTAAATAACAGATAATTAAATATAATATAATTCCTCTAAAAGACACATGTCCACTGATTACTTCTGGTACAAGTGACCAAACTTGTGGACAAATACTAGTGAGAAACACAGACCAACGATCTCTATCTCTATCAGTTCTGAATTTGCCTAACAAACCCTTTCATGTTTCCCTTTTATCAAGAACACTGATACCATTCTCAGATTTTTTCCTCCAACTATCATAAACTTGTCCAGATTAAACTTCAGATAAATCTTAAATTTTAACTCATGGTCATGTTCATGGACATAAAGAGATGCTTTCCACAGTAGTTTAAATATGAACTAGTTAATTTTTTCTTGCCATTTCATTTTTTCAGTTATGTTAACTAAGATTTTAAGATAATCTTGACTACTCATATCTATCTAGGTCAGAGTAAGCCTGACTGAACCTACTATACAAAAGTGACAATTTTGTGTTGCAGGAAAGAGAGGGCTGGGGGAATATTTATGCTTTAGCCTCCCCAAAGATGCTGCAGGGAAGATAAAGATCATTCCATTCCATTACCAGTGGTAACTGCTTATGAACCTGTAAGCCAACAGAGCAGGAGCACAATGCTACCTGACACCTGAACAACTGTTGCCCAAAACATTTTCAAAAGCAATACAGTAACTGTTCCCCCTTTGCATTTTGCATTACAGTTTACAAAACCTACAAATAAGAGCATAAGCAAGGTAATTTCTACAGTCTGGAATTCTACTTGTAGCATATATTCTGCTAAGATTTCCACACTGTCATAAAAGACCCCAAATAAGTTAAGGAGTGCTCTCCTAGCTGAAACAGTAGTCTTTATAAGCACACTATCAGGAACCCTTTGTGTAGGACATCTTGCCATTTATATGCAAAACAAATCTTGTTTAAAAACTAACCAAATCCTTCCATTTGAAAAACAGTCAATCGTACACTTAACTATAGTTCAAAAATAAAATCTTCATCCAGATCAGGAATTACAATTTTTACTCTCTGAAGTTCAGAGTCCAGAACCATAGCTCCCCATAGCTTTATTTTCATTATCTCACTCAAATTCAAACTGTACAATTAAGAAGTTTTTTTCATGTTCCATAGAACGATGTTTCCTCACACTGTGCTGTTGCCTACGATTCCCATCTGCCCAGTGATGCAGTTGTACCAATAACCTAGAATTACTGGGGAGGGGTTAACCTTCCTCAATAAATAAAAGCATGAGAGGGTACTAAAAATTCTGTATGTCTGGAGACACAAGTTTCTAAAACTGACAGTTATGACCTTTTCAATGCCAGCTAAATTGGTGGTGGCAGCTTACAATTGTTTGTATATTTTCAGTGCTTTGCTACAATACAGTAATTCGACAAATTATCCAAAATTCCATCTTCAAAATTAGGTGTATTTCTGTCAAACTGTAGGTGAATGGGAATTTTTGGATAATCAACCAGTTGTTTGTGTTTACTTTTATTATTGTTTTTACTAACTTTTTGGGGGTGGGAGGTGTTTTGGATTTTTTGTTTGCTTTTTTTTTTTTTCTTAATAATCCTGGTCCCAAAGTATTCTCACTTCAGTCTTATAGCATTAACATACAACTTTTTAGCTGACTGGCTTTACAGGATTCACATGTGATATGCAGGTCAAACCAAAATGGAATAAAACCCCAAATGGATTAGTTTCCTCAATTTAAATTTATTTTAACTTTATTGATAATTTTGCACAAGGGAGACTTGAATCTTATGGTTAAATGGTTAAAACACACTTGAAACCAATTAGGAGCCATATGACCGCATTCTAGCATAAAGAACAAAAGCAATTGACAGTTCCAAGATTAAGCCACAACCACTCAGTTTAAAACAGCAATGTTTTTACCTTATTTTTTAAAGGCTGTGTATATCTTAAAAAAAAAAAAAAGGTGTAATATGGGGAACGACACAATGCTTCTTAAAACACAGTGATACCCAGGGACTCTCACTCTCTCTTTAATGATCCACTGCTCTCATTCAGCTGTCTTTCTTTTTTCAAATCTTTACATATGTGACAGCTCTCAAAAGTAGACCATAGACCATCTGGCATTTTCAGAGGTGTAACTTGTGCAAATTCAGCTCTACTGGGAACACAATGCTATCTTCTGCCTGCGTTATAAAAGATACAATAGAATGTAGAACTTATGAGTTGTTTTGAATTATTCATTTTTTGCCTGTATATTCAAGAAATTTTACAAACTCTGCATTTTGTACTACATAATCACATACGTTAAAGGTACAAAGAAACTTTTTGACACCTCTTTTCTACAGAAAGATGGCATTTTGTTTGATATGTGAACATTCAGCGCCTGTTATATCATTCTAAACAGGCCATGTGCTGCTACAAAAGATCCCATTTTACACTCTATGTATGAGCAAAATTTTTATTCTTGATATCCAGTAACTAATGCAATACACATCAAAATTTCAAATATGAGTTGGATGAACATTCAGCATCTTTAAATCAGGATGGCACTGGTCACTTACTATATGTTAAAGACTTAAAAAAAATAATTCCTCACACAACATTGAAATATTGTCATTTCAAACATCCACAATGAATAGTTTAAATGTCTTAAGAAATACTGTGCATTTTAGGTTAATATGTTTTTTAATCTTTAGCAAAACCAGTAGATTTAAGTCAATATTTTATACAGTGCTAACACTAGTGGATTTTCAATAAGAATGATAAATATTGGATTAATGATTCAACAGACTGAATCTTTTTTGATAGAAAACTAGCAGATAATGTAGCTAGTAATAACTATACATGAATCTGCTGCCTGTGGAAAAGCAATAAAAAGGCAATATATTGCTATAGCACATAATCTATTAGCGTGTTTCACTGCTTCCTTGTCACTGGTTTCTTTGCAAAGTGGGCCTTGAATACAATAACTTCTGCTGCTATTTAACTGACTTTACATAATAATTTAATTGTAAGGTTACTATCTGGTGAATAAATATTCAAGTACTAAACATTTACTTCAAATCCATCAAAACTACAGTAACTGCATATTCTCATCCAGACTGCAAAATCCTTAGCACGGTTTAAATGAATATGCAGGTGCATATGCATACTGACAATACATTGTTTACAACCTGCAAAATAACACCTACTCTTAGGAGAAAAATCCTGATGCATGCATTTGACAGAAAAATGTATGTCAACATGGGGAAACTCTTAACTAAAAGAGGACAGTCTAAGTTATCATTAGGGATTTTAAACAAAATAAAAAAAACAAACATACATGGAATACAGGGTCCTCAGAGTCTAAGTGAATTAAAAAAAAAAAAATCAGAAGAGAGAGAAGAATCGAGACAGCTAATTAATATCCTAACCACATCAAAAGCAAATCCAAGGCCACTGATACAGATATCCATGGTATTTGCTAGGCTCGCCAATGCCACCAACGGAAAAAAAAACTTTCCAGTTAACAGCCTGGGTCAACTGACCGCACACCCAGAGAGGCAAGAATGCTGTTTTACTTCATTTATGACATCAGATCAGGCCACAGAAGCAATATTTTTTCAGGTGAACTAGGGAGGAATAAAAATGCATGACTCTTGGGTATAAAAAAATATAACCTTTGGCATTTTCAAATATTGAGAAAATATGAAGTATTATTTCAGTTCAAAATATCCCAGACACTTGTCTGCCTCCCAAAACAGTTGCAACCACAATAAGAGGGATGAACTGTTTTTTGGAAATACAGAGGTCCTGCTTGGATTCATTAACACTGAAAGCTAAGTTCTAAATGCTAATCTGAGCTTAGGAAATTGTTTGATCTCAGTGGTAGCTGCACCTACTCACTCTGCGTGGACCACACGAGTCCATATGCAAGGGAGGTAAGAAGTAGACCTCTGTTTTTTCTCAATACTTCTTCGTAACACACACCTAGGCTTGAGGGGAAAAATAAAGTATATGAAAGGTAGTCGTGGATTGCACGGTAAAAAAAAAAGGAGCTGCCAGGATTCTAGAGTAAAATAAAGGTGATTCCAAATTGCTTCTGGAAAGGATATAAATTACTATGATATAAAAGGAAACATTTCAAACTGACTAGCAAACAATCCTACCTTTTCAAAAATATTAAAAATCGTGTGCATTCATATGCTCAGTAAACATAAAATTTCAGTGAAGCTGGGAGATCTCAAATCTCCATCTCTCTCCCTCCCCACTTTTCTAACTAAAATCCTGACTAGTCTCTACATGGATCCTAAAACTACATCAATAGTTTTCTCTGCCTAGCTATCCAGAATATTAACATTCAGATTAGAAGATGTACCTCTGAGTCAACCTGTGAAGTGGCTTTTGTCAGCAATTATTTTTGAATATTTTCTAGGACATAAATAGCACATACTGCAGCTTCCATATCACAGAAGGCATACATTAACTAAATAACAAGGTACCATCAAGGTACAACCTATCTTTTAAAATCAATTTTTTACACTGAATTTTTTATACCATGCTGACTTTACAAGGAAAACAAAGTGCCAACTAACAGCATCAACCACTTTTTCTGAATCACTTCTTGCAAGACATGAGGACATCTTCAAAATGAATACAATATATTACTATGAAACAGAATGTCCTTTGTAATGAAAATACTTTAGTAAAATTGCTGGTACAAGTTTTACAGGACCCACACTGAGATCACTTGTTAAAATACGTCTGAGAACATATCCAGGTATAACAGAAATGGAGCTGGCAGGGGACAAAGGGAAAAGACATTTTATCCCATCAGCTCTCAGTTGGGGAAAGGCTGACAAGAATGGCAAACACATGTGAGCATGTGTGTTTATGGGTTGAGAAGGCAATACAAGTGCACAAGAAGGTGCCAAGAGTACTCTTAAATCTGTGCAAAGACACCTGCAGTGCCTTCCTTTGGAAGCACTGCAGGACCTTACACACTGTTTGAAGGGCTGCAGGAATTGTATAAAGATGTCTTTGACATACCCAGAAAGAAGCAGTTACCACAGGGAAGCATAAAAACTGCTGGTAGTCAGAGGTTTACAAAGTTGATAGGCACTCCCACTGAAAAGTGGAGTGGATTTCTCTATTTACAAATCATTTTTCCAGATCTTTCTTTTCAAAATGAAGAAATGTCTGCTGATTTTTAAAATGACTGCAATAACAAATTTTTAATTATTGCTGAACTGAATAAAGTCTAAACATTTTTTTATTATCTATCTCTTAATAACTATCTCAAAATTCAAATATTGTTATGTCTTATTATCGTTAGATTATCAGTGAATTCACCTTCTTTATCATATATAAATCTTGCAATTACTAGCAATGCTTTTTGTGAGATTGAAAATACTGGGATCTATGATAAGTTTTGATGATGAGAATTCTCGCTAGATCATAATATTGTTAGAAATAAAGATAATGCATAATGTAATGATTGTTAAGTCACATCTACATGAAGTGACATAGCTCTTACAGCAGTATACAGTTTTTAATTTCTAGAGAACAGCAGCAGTAGATTATCACAAAAAATCCAAGTCTCTGCCACTCCTTTCTCCTCACAGAGAGGGCTCCTCACATTCTTCCCCTGTTCCAACACAGGGTCCCTCCCACGGGAGACAGTTCTCCACGAACTTCTCCAGTGTGAGTCCCTCCCACAGACTGCAGTTCTTCATTAACTGCTCCAGCATGGTCCCTTCCATGGGGTGCAGTCCTTCAGGAACAGATTGCTCCAGCGTGCACATCCCATGGGGTAACAAGTCCTGTCAGCAAACCTGCTCCAGCATGGCCACCTCTCGCTCCACAGATCCACAGGTCTTACCAGGAGCTTGCTCCAGCCTGGGTTTCCCATGGGGTCACAGCCGGCTTCAGGTATCCACCTGCTCCTGCTGCAGGGAGACAGCCTGCCTCACCATGGTCTTCAACACAGGCTGCAGGGGAACCTCTACTCTGGACCTGGAATACCTCCTTCCCCTCCTTCTTCACTGACCTTGGTACCTGCAGAGTTGTTTTTCACTCCTCTCTATGACTGCAGTTGTGCAGGTTTTTATTTTCCTCCTTCTTAAATATGTTATCCCAGAAGTGCTACCACCATCGCTGATGGGCTCAGCCTTGGCCAGTGATGGGTGTGTCTGGCATTGGCTCTACTGGACACAAGGAAAGCTGCTAGCAGCTTCTTACAGAAACCATCCCTGCAGCTCCCCCCACTACAAAAACCTTGCCATGCAAACCCAACAGATAAAGTAAAAATGAACACAGTTCCCAAAACCTAGAGAGGATACAAAAAGGTGTCAACCCAATACAATGCCACCTCACTAAGAACAGAATGCTTTGATTATTGAGCTTTAATTTTAAAAGGAAGGATAATTTATTGCTAGACTCAAAAAAAGTAATGCAAACTGTTGATGTGACAATTACAGCAGTTATGGAATAAGCGTGTATTACAACAAATGGTTATACCACTGCATAAAGACACACTGGTGTTGTCCCATGGATCTCAAGTCAAATATTTTCCTGCCCCTCACCATTGTGTTACTTGTTCCCAAATCAAATAATAAACATCAAAGAGAAGCTACAAACAACAGGATATCACTTGCTGGATACTGTCTCAGAAGCGTCCAAGCAGGATGTACTGGACAGGAGAGATAACCTCAGCCATTATCACTGGTAACCTGGGTGAGTGTATGAACAGGTTCCCTTGGCTCCAGCATCTCCTGCTCCCTTCCTCAAAACCCCCAAACCACTGGCAAACTACACACTTTCACTTCAGTAAAGAATCTGGGATGGTGAAGCAAACAGCAGTCCTGGCTTCTCAGCCTAGCCCTAGCTATTCACCTTTGATTGAGAAAATACTCAAAGGTCAGGTTTATTCTCCAGTGGCCGCATATACTTGAATTTTCACATGACAAACTCACAGTGTTCAGTTAAACTCATACAAATATACATAAAACCTGCCACTACTTGATTTTAAAAACAATGTGAAGGCAAATGCTTGGAATGAGCAACTCCTCTAATACTCGCCACTCCCCTGCTTTCCAGTCCTCCACTAGGGTAAAGTGACAAAATTTCAGAAGACTACAAAATGTGCTTCACTTCAAGCGTAAATCTGCCCCCCTGCTCTCAGTGCTTTCTTCTGTCATTTCTATAGTTGTAAGTAGTACCCGAGGTTACAATTAACAAAACTAACAAAACACAGAAATAAAAAATAAAATAAAATAAAATAAAATAAAATAAAATAAAATAAAATAAAATAAAATAAAATAAAATAAAATAAAATAAAATAAAATAAAATAGTAAAAACAGAATGATCACAACAAAGTGTGAGTAATGTAAAAAAGTATCAGGAAAACACAGACCACTAGTGCAAAAACAGTACGACATACAATGATAACTGAGTTACTCATCCATTTGCTGCACTTATTTTCTCTCTGTTTCTTTCTTGTAACTGAGAGCTGATTCTAAGTTTGGCATCAGCTCATTTCAAGCACCAGAAAACCAAAGGAAGAAAGAGAGAAAGCACAGCTGCAAGGAAAATGGAACAGGAGAAGCAAATGGGCAGTAACCACAAGGAACAAGCTAAAACTTGGGATTTTACATTATTAAAACAATAGTAGGGCAAAAAACATCAAAAGAAAAAAAGCGCAGATAGCAACCACCTAGAAGAAGACAGCACCGGAGGGGAAGGAGGTAGAAAGGGAAAAAATACATAGTGAACTGAGCCACTTCAGTCTGCTAGGGCAGAAAAGAGTAGGGAAGAAGGAGAAAAAAATCATGAATAAAATCCCACTAGAGCTGAAATATCTGCTATGAATTTCACAAGTATGAAAGGAATTAAATGATAAATAAGTGGTTAATAATAATAAGCAGTGAAATAAAATAAAATTAACAAATCGTACTTATACAGTGATCTAGTGCTGAAGCAACAGTTTCTCTTCTGCTCAAAGTCAGAGAGGCTCCTGGAGCCCAGGCCAAAAATCTGCCACATTTAGCAATAGAAGCATGAAGGAAAACGGAAATTCTGTGTCAGAAAGCAGGGTGAGGACTTGAGGTCCACAACAATAACTTTTCATGACCCAGCTTGTCATTACTACAGATTGGATAGTTAATAAGAGTGATTTCCAGTAGGGGAAAAAAACATGTGGAAATGTAGCAGAGTGTGCAGCAAGTGTCCATCTTTTTCTCAATCCTGAAAAAAAGTGAAGTGTGGGGAGAAAGAGAAGTAACATATATCTGCACAGGCAGTAAACACACTGAGAAAGGTCTCTGCTACAGAGACTTCAGCTATGGGAATTCTGTCACGGGAAGCAAGGAGACCGGCATAGAACCCACGCAATCAATCCACCTGCCTACTATGTCCATAGGCTGGATAAATGGGGCTTATCCATCCCAAAGCACTCCAGGGACCCCAGGTCACCAAGGGATTTTGATTAATACAAAGAAAGTCCAGGCAGATTTGCAATAACCAA
This sequence comes from Coccyzus lansbergi, assembly GCA_033558105.1. NCBI lineage: Eukaryota > Metazoa > Chordata > Aves > Cuculiformes > Coccyzidae > Coccyzus > Coccyzus lansbergi. The sequence continues at coordinate 221,013 of JAUMJK010000298.1, forward strand.
AGCTGGCTCTTTGGCTGCACTATGCCATTAATGCACCAGCTTGGCATCAGAATGACCCAGAAAATGAGAATTTTATCAGAGTCCTTGAAAACCTAAAATTCTCATTTTTCCTTCTCTAGATTCAAAACTCTGGATTCTATGGACTGAAGTCTGCATGTCTTCTCATTGCCCTTCCCCACCCCAAAGGCAGCTTCTATTTGTCTTACACTAAAATAGTTGTTTTATATGCTGAAGAGAAAGGCAATTATATATTTTACAAGGGAAAAAATTATCAACGAGATTTCTGTGTTCAATTCAAAGCTGAATGTGTTTAACATTTAACTGTTGTCACTGATACTTAGCACAAAGGAATATGGTTTTTACTTGCTTATTTACTGTAGAAATTACCTAGGAAGTCCTCTTTCTGACTCAGCTGGACAAACTCACTCATCTTGGCCAAGCTATTATACATGACCTCGATTATTTGAATTGAATATGGTAAAAAGAAATAACATGTTAAAGGAGCTTTTGCTTGCTGCTTATGCACACGCCCACTAGAGCAGTGCAAAAGTCAGATTGCTGATCATGTCTGGCAAAGACCAAACTTCCTGTAAAAATGATGCACTTAGTTTCCTGAAAGGAAGCAAAGCGTAAGCTGCTCAAATAATTCACAAGAAAGCTCTTATATCTGAGCTACACAGTTACAAATCTGTCTGGCTAGAAAAATACAATGTCATACCAGTGACTAACAGCTAAAAGCAAAAATATTTAGAGAAACAAATGCATTATTAAAGCAGAGTAAATACCAGATTATCTGAGGAAACAAGTAATTTGTCTTAATGGGATGAAACTACCTGTAAAAATTTTTCTTTCATCTCACAACTGAGGTAAAATTCTGATTCTCCACTTCGTTCATGACACAAGATATAAATCTCTATGGAATTATTGTGCCCAAATGATTTCAATGCAGTATTAGGCCAGTAGCACCTCCAAGTCTTTGTACAGCAAAACTGACTGAATTGCAGCAGAGTACTGTTTTTCATTGCTAACATGCAGAAAGGGTGTATTCTTACTCCAACGTGTTTTAAAAGCATTCAACATTACACATGGAATGATTTTCATATTCTGTTAAAAATAAAAAAGACATTTTTTCAACTTATAAAACTGCATTATTTGTCCCACTGGAATTTATTTAGTTCATCATTTGTTTAAAAATACTTTTAAGTAGCATTTAAATTCAGACAAGGCCTATGCTTTGAATCCTTGCAGCAAGGATCTTTTTACTGAAAACCTTTTGTTTTATTTAGAAGACATACTTCCCTTTATATGTGGAGAAAAAGAAAATCCTTCTGTACATTAATCACGACTACTTTTACATGGGGTGCAGTTACAGCAGTGAAATCTGCTCTGTCAAGGTTACTCATAATACTGAAAGTGTCCATTTTTACATTGAAAAACATATTCTTAAGAGGTTTTACAAATGAACTGAAGAATTTCACAGAAAAGAAACAGCATTTTAAGTGAAAGCATTAAAATTTACAGGTTGGGTTTTTTTTGGGGGGGGGTTGTCTTTTTACAAAGGGGCTTTTAAGAGGCAAGAATCTCCTCTTACAAAATAGGATCCAAGTACAGCAGCAACCCTTTTCTGATAGCAAAGACGGCAACTACCAAACAACCACCACAGCTTACACAAGCCTTCAGCCCCACAAAAGCATTCATATCATAATCAGCAACAGCAGCTCAACCAGGCTGGTGATGGGTGAGCCAAACTGCTGCCTTTTGTGCTGCGCAGCTGTTTCATGCTTGGGAAACATCTCAGCCTCACTGCTTGTATTTCTTGGCCCTGAACAGAAAAGATCTTAGAAAATCATTCAAACAACTGACAAAAGGACAGAACTGCCGTGGGTTTGATCCTTATCCATTCTACTAAAGATTCGTGCCATCTGCCACTTTATTTGCACTGCTACCGTAGCCCTGTCACTTGGAGTTAATTCCAGCACCCGTTTCTTTACTGTTCTTTCAGTGTAATTAGCTATATTTTATTGTGCCCTATCAATTTTTTTTAGGCTGCTGGAATTAACAACTCACAACTCCTTACTACCTTATGTTTAATTAGTATTATGATCATTTAGACAAAATTCTTTGTTTCTGTATAGCGTGGCAGTGCTCAAAGATCATCAATGTTTTATTTTTAAATACATACATTTTATTGATATTCTCAATTTTGCTTCTTTAAGTTTCAGCTTTCATCTGCAGCTACAGAGTTGGACAAAGCTAATTTTTTGTTTATTTCATAATAATTTAAATTTCACATAATCACATTACTCCATAAGCTGAGATTTTTCAGTGTGTTGCAATATTTAAGACTTGGGCTTTTCCCCCCCCCCCCTGAATACACAGTACTTTTTCATGATGTTTAATTTACTGTTAGTTCTTCAACAGTCAAAATACTCATTCTAATAAAAAGGTTCATGGCTACTTACAAAATAGCTTAAACACGTAGTAACATACATAAGCTGAAGTGAACAGGCCTCTATATTGAAGCATTTCAAAACCATTTCCAGTCAACTTCTAAGCACAACCTTCCTGTCATTGCTTACACGCATTTAATTGTAACAGGGAAAGAAGTGGAGAAATGGGAAAAAGGATTGTTCAAAAAAAGAAACAACAACAAGAGGGACCTATAGAAAACAATCCACGTAGGAAGCAAAAAAGGGCTTAGAGACAGTAACTATAATAGAGATGGATCGGTCTTTTCTCTCATTTTTAACATGATAAAATAAATATGGGAGAGGACACAGCACAGTTTATTAAGAATGAGAACATACCTCAACATTTGACTCTATCATGATAGCCACCACTTCTCTTTGTTCCATATGACCAACCCATACCTTTTATTCCTTTACTTTCTTCCTGAATTACCAGAATTTGAAAAGGATTTCTTTTTTAATAATTAAAACTTCCAAATGCCGTTCTGCTATAGTCACTGTGAAACCTATTTCTATCTCTAAGTTTAAATTTTGAGAGAAAAGTGGTTATTCTAGGAGAACCTTCATTCAAAATGTCTTCTCTCCTTTTCCATAAGGACCCATTCCACAAATATCCAACAAAATATGTATAATGAGACCTAAACTTCTTGCCCTATTCCAGCTATCACAGCAGAACCCGTGGTATGGATGCAGGCACGACAACGGAAGAAAGTTTTCATCAGATTCTTTCTGTTGTTCAAGAGAGCAGAGCACAACAAATGAGGTCTGTCCATTAGCTTGTGCTTCCCACAAAGCTAGGGTAGAGGATGCTGTATAATATGCAAATGGTCAAAACCAAAAGGTGATTTATTTCAAATTAAGATTGAATTTGTCCACTGAATTGTAGGGAATCGAGTCCTCAGGCTACCCCATACATGGAATCAGAAAATCCAGTGGGCAGAGAAGTAGATAAAGTAACAGCCAAAGGAAAAGAAGGAGAAGGGGAAGATTTTACCAGAACTCCTCCTTTTAAAACTGTGTTGTGTGGTTTTTTGTCTCCTCACTATCTTTTAGAAGTTAAACACTGCCTTATTGTAAATGCAAAACTCACACTAGTTTCAAGTTTCCAAGTCTTGATTCAACACAAAACAGTTCACAGTACAGCTGACGAAGACTGTTCTGCAACATGTACATCTTTATAACTGCTTCGGATGCATAAACGTACAGTGCTAGATCATTTATAGTGATTAGTGTGTGGTTTGCTGTAAGAGCTATTCCCATATTTCTCAATATTGATTTTACATGATAAATATGATACTATTTCCTCTAAATTCAGCACACACTAAAAAGAATATTTGTTGAGGTAGGGAAATACTTTATAACATCATAGTTTTAAAGCAAATAGCTAGTTAACATTATACTGCTAAATGAGCTGGTGTAATTTAATAAAATTACATACATGAAAACTACATGTGCATTACCCAAAGTTAGCTCCATACCCTGCCTCGCCATCCAAATATTTTTCGTATCAGTTCAATATAAAACTCAGTTTAATCACTCAGACAAACTCCTCCGGGTAGGCTGAACCCAGATCTTCTCACCAAAACTTAATGTTTCCTTCATTTTGAAATTCAAGTAAAAGGAGTATTGTCCCTGTATTTCTGATTCTACAGACTTAAAAGACATTCATGCTGGTTTGACATCACCCTTATGGCCTTTTTTGGTCAATGTGGTAATCTTTCATTGCTTTCCTGTTAAAATGTGCATTTTATTTCAACTTGCAAATTATGGAATGGAGGTAAAGTACACAACTGTCCTAATAAAGACAGGAGATGGGGAAAGGTACATGCCTTCTAACTGACTAAGTTCTATTTCTGAAGAAAGACGTATTTTGTAGCTGCCAGACTTGAAGACAGGCTTGCTCTTGCTCTGCCGAGAAATGGGCAGATGGCTTGTGCTTTCTCTCACGGGCAAAAACTTGCCCTGAAGGTCAAATCTGACTCATAGGCCACATATTTTATAGGCTTGCCTAACAGTTTGCTCTGCTTGACTTGTCTCAAAAGCAAACTTCGTAACATTTTATGCAAACATTATACAATCTTAAGTCTGAGCTGTAAATCAATAAAATTCCCTTAAACTTGAGGAACCTCTGCAACGGGAAATAGTCTCTCAGTTGAAATTGTGCTGTTATTAACATTAGCATTGCTAAATCTTACAACTTTCTCTAAACAAGTGTCATAATATTTATAGCTTCAGATTAAAGTAAAAACATGACAAACAAGACACTGCATGAAATTTGAGGGAAACAGATTTAAAAGTAAAATTTAGGCCTCTAATTTTCATAGGTTCAGACACGAAACTCAGAATTTGAAAGCTCTTGTGTAGAATGCTGTGGGTTTGCATTTCATGATGACAATTTCAAGAGCAGTGTCCATATAAAGCCACGATTCTCACATGCCAGAACACTACAGTTCATTTAAAAACACTTAAGGCACAGGTGGCAAATAATTTATAATTATCTTAAATTATAATGTGTTAACAAAACCAATATTAGAAACAACCTGGGTAAGCACAGATGTTTGACATTTGAATGTTTTTCAAAGGGATCTTTTGGGTTTGGATCACGTAGAATTTTTTTTTTAAAGGGAACACAAAAAACCACCACAACATGCAAATAGGTTATAGGCTCCTGTTTTTCCTTGCACTTTACAAAAATACCTTCAGGGAATGGTACTTGTGGGTATGTTTCCACTTCAGATATGAATGCAGAACAAGTAAGTAGTATCTAGATCTTTCTTTTGTCTGAATAGCTATTTAAATAAGGAAAAAAATTTAACCATAATTACTTAGCTAAGCCTTCTGCTGTCACCATGTCCCCTATTCATGTTTCACTTTTTTTACCAGTAAATACAAAAGTCAAAAGACTAAAAGCTATTTTGTCTAAATTTTGAAGAATTAATTTTATTATGTTCATGTACACACAATATACTGTACTACTTTTCAGCTGTATAAAATTACTTCAAGCATTCCATATACATGACAGTAAATATAAATTAAAAATTAAAAAGAGAAAAACTAGGAGAATTTTTGCCATGGTTTATGTTCCAAGACATTTTTCCCAGAAAACAGGTGCCTAAAAGCACAACTTGCATGATGATACTTTCAGGCACTTTGTAATTCGGTGTTTTCGTTGCTAAAAATGGCTAACCAAATACCACCAGTACTGAAAATAGCAAACTGAAACCACACTAAGTCACTTTTTTTCAGTATAATATTTCATCTAGAATGCAGTCAGTTTTGCTACTCTTCCTCTTTAAGGAACCACTACAAATACATTTTACTTTTCCCCCCCATATGAGGAACTAATCAAGAAAAGAATATAAATATTCTTTTCCATCTAGGCATAACAGCACATTAATTCTGAGACAGTACCAATACAAGAAAGGAAAATACTCTGAAATTAAGATACAATTTACTTCAGGCTCAAACACAGCAAGCACAGTAATCGTCACATTACTTGAAGAATTTCACCTTTGTCTGGTACTGATGATTACTGCCATCCAAACTTTCTCAGCCTCAGACCATAAATTTAGATGATGTTCTGAGAGTCAGAAGCAAGGTAAAACTGAAAATGAAAGGCTCCAGGTAATTCTGGCAACTAGTGATATTCAGAGTGCATGCATCTAGCTTATGGTCATCTGGTGCAGTTTGAAGTTCTCACTGAAGTTTGACTACTGTTCTGTAAACGGATCAACAACAGCAACAAGTTTATTTCTCCATGAGAAGTCACTACAGAATATATAAATTCCTTACCTATTGCTGTCCACCATTAACCACATTGCTTCAACACATTCAACCTAGAGTCAAAAGGGAGAGGCTACAAAGAAAATATCTGCATACTACAGTAATCTGTTTAAATGTATGGAACTACGAACTTCACTGACACCCAGGTTGTTCGACAGCTTCTGTAAACACTGAAGACCCAAAGAACCAGTCTTAAACTCTTCAGACTGTAAATGTAAAGATACATCTATCTGTGAAAATGCCTCTCTGTTCAAGAGAGGATTAAATAAAAATTAAATGAAAATGCTGTCGTTGTGTAACAATGAGGTGTGAAATTTCCTGGATGAAAAATTGTCTCAGACAAGAGGTATGATCCCAGAAACTCCTAGGGGAAATCAAAATTACAAGAAGATGGATACTTTCAGAAAGAAAAGGCCTATCTTTCTGCAGAAGTCTCCCAAGTATAGCTTGGAAAGACTACATCATCATTATTGATTAAAAAAAGGGCAAGGGAAATCTAAACAATCCCAGCTGAATCATCAAGACTCAGGTGAACAGTAGCAAACATGAGCTCCAGTTGTGAATGTGTACATCCGCTGCAAAATGAGTAGTTTATATGGAATACTGACAATTTTTGGTCTCTTGGTATCCTGGTAGCACTGGCTTCTGATTTCCCATTTGTATTTCTTGGCCTACTGAAAAGCACTATTATTCATTCCTTTCCTCAGCTTCAACCAATGTATCATCAGTAGGAGTAAACCAATGGGTCCATCACAGGCCCTCGTACTACTGATGCACAACACACTGGCCTGCCTTCGAGCCAACTAAATTCCAAAATTTTGTCTAACAGCATAATTTTCACCGTCACCTTTATGATATGGTTCTAAAATGTATGCGATATAAGCTATCTTACAGCTGTTTAGAAGTTAAAAACTCATCAGCTCCTCCCTCGACCAGCACGAGACAAGTATTTTGAGGACTTGTGGAACAGAAGTACTAAGAGATCTGGCAGGTAGAGAGGAAAAACAGAAGTAACGCAAGCTAGTTCTCTGCTGAGTACAGGATGAGAAAATCTCACTGGGAGAGGAGCTCTCAGGGAGGTCTTTCACTCCTCCATTACTTCTATTGGCCAGGTTCCTCAAACACTTATTTTTTTCAGAGAAGGATCTAAATATCAAATACTGGATTCCCATATTTAAGTATTAAACTGATAAAAGTTTTGCTCATTCATAGGCTCACATCTTTTTATACCTGGATATGTTATACAAAAATTGCTTCTTTAACTAAAAGAACAGACCTTTCAGACTCAACGATGTATTTGTAATAATTTCCATTAATTTATTCTGCACAATTTCTGTACTCAAACGCTCGGTTACACTGCAAGAAGACTGTTTCTGCCATAATATCTAGCTTTGAAGAGAACCATTTAACTTATCTCAAGCAGTTCGCACTATTTTTTAAAAAGAATAAACACAGTCATCTGAAATCACAATAATAATAATATGATTATGTACTATAAACTAGCCATGGAAAGATATTTGGATTAATATCAAAGAAAGAGAACAGCAGATTATCTTCTTCTTGTTGACAAAAAAAGTCCCAAACTGTGTAATTTAAACTACAGAAATTACTCACTCAGCCAGAAGGAAAAGGGAATCTCCAGACATTAAAATTAAATAAATGGTTGGGTACAGTGAAAATGTCAACATAAAAATACAGTAAAGAAAATTATAGAAATATCTAGGTTTATATTTCAATAAAATAAAACACAATTAAGAAGAATTTAATAAATTTTTCAATGGGCACACAAACATGTAACATTGTTTAATCTCCACAGAGATGAACGAAGCATGTCTCTCTCTGAAGAACCACTCCTATCAGGAGGGTGTTTCACAGAGAAGAAAGAGGCAATTCCACCTAGGAAATGATGGATAGCAATGACCTTTCTGTCTGTAAAACATGGGCATATTTTAGGTATTTAATCTTAAGAATTGGATTATTATCAATCAATTATTCATGACAATTTGAATCTATGGTAGGTGTTTTTTGTTTTCTTAAATATCACATACCTAAGGTCTTGCTTGAAAACCGGAAAGGAAATTAAATCCTCACAAGCAAATAGTGCTCAAGGCTGGTTATTTTCTTCCTCCTAAACATTCCTTCCCCTACGTAACAGCACACACTGATGATAACCTAATACCCTCTGTAAAAATACCACCTAAATACCCTGAAATCCACTTTTATAGCCTTTTTTTTAAGAGAGAAAAAAACCCCAACCTTTCCCAAAGAACAAAGCAAGGCATTATGGTAACATGGAGCAGCAAAAACTCATGTGGCTTCACTCCTATAGCTACATACAGGTTACACTGCTGCATGTTTTAACATTCACTCTTCCTCACTAGCCAAAGGTGAGCGGTAACAGAAGCAGAACAACTCTGTTACAAGCCACCAGATCACACAATAAAGATAAGCAGAAGATATTTGCAGATATTTAAAATGCACTGCTGAAGAAGGAAGAAAAGGAGATGGAGCTATTCCAAGGCTAAGCTTTTGAAAAGCAGAGCCTCTACAGCCAAGAGTAAAACATAAAATATGTGTATGTTTGTGAAGGGAAAGGAATAGGTCTCGACACTGCCTTGATGAATACCTGAGATGAAAAATCTAGGGTTATTCCAGCTTGAGGGAATCATTATGGAAAAGAAATTCTCTCTTAACCACGGTCTAAAATGGAGGATATGGATAGCTATGGCTACTTTGCAAAGAGTAAGGCAAATTTAACACACCTAAACACACCAAATATTTGGCAGTTCTTCCCATTCAATATTCCATTAAAAAATGTACACTTTATTTCTATCCTAAGTGAAATTTCAGGTATTGCATTTAGTTCTCCCTTTGCCTGCTAGAGTTGAAGAATTGCCTTACCAAAATCCTGTTAATTGCAGAATCATAAGGTTGGGAAAGATCCCCAGGACCATCGAGTCCAACCATTCCTATCAACCACTAAACCATGTCCCTCCGCACCTCATCCACCCATCTTTTAAACACCTCTAGGGATGGTGAATCAACCACCGCCCTGGGCAGCCTCTGCCAGTGTCCAACAACCCTTTCTGTGAAAAATTTTTTTCTGATGTCCAGCCTGAACCTCCCTTGGCAGAGCTTGAGGCCATTGCCTCTTGTCCTGTCACCTGACATAGAGAGAAAAGGCCAGCTCCTTCCTCACCACAACCTCCTTTCAGGTAGTTCCAGAAAGCAGTAAGGTCTCCCCTCAGCCTCCTCTTCTCTAGGCTAAACAACCCCAGCTCCCTGAGCTGCTCCTCATAAGACTTGTTCTCTAGCCCCTCTACCAGCTTTGTCACTCTTCTCTGGACATGCTCCAGAGCCTCAACATCTTTCTTGTGATGAGAGGCCCAGAACTAAACACAGTATTCAAGGTGCAGCCTCACCAGTGCCAAGCACAGGGAGAGAATAACCTCGGACCCACTGGTTACATAGTTTCTGATACAAACCAAGATGCCATTGGCCTTCTTGGTATCTTCTTATGGTATCACGTTTCTTAGGAACTCAGCAAGTCCCTATTTATCTTCTTCCTTAACACTAAAACACTAATCTTAACACTAAACTCCATCAATTTTTCCACAATAAGACATGTTTTCAACTACTCCAGTCATTCCCGAGATATTTGTGGTTCTCCTATGAACCTTCTTCAACTGAACGCAGTATTGCAGTAACAGTCATACAAGTGCATTAACACTTAATACTGAATGGTAATATTACCATTTTCTTTTTATTTGGCTTTTCCCTGTTTACATGTCAGTATACAGCAACCTTTTGAAGCAATGGTGCAATGGAAGCTAACATTCTGCCATGACCCTCAATTTCTTTTCAACAATGATTCATTCCTTGGTTGAAACTTTCCCCAAGATTACCCATTTACAAGGGATATTATGAACATCTGCATCCAATGAAAGATGGGATGTTCCAAAGGGGGCGGGAAAAGGGCTAAGCTGGGGGAAATCTCATCAACTAGAGAGTAAAAAAAATGGGACTAGAGAAAAAGACTGCAGAGTCAGGGCAAGATGAACTGAAAATGTCCTACTGTGGAAAACAGGAGCAGCATTTTAGTTTACCGATGTTGCCTGGTAAACTGAGTTCACAAGTGCAAATGAGAAATCATACATAATGAAGTCATACAAAGTCTCTCACACTGGACTTCATTGTTAGTATGCCAATAAAACTAACTGATTAATTTACTTCCATATAACAGCAGGATAAAACAGCTGCAAACAAGGAAAATCTTGGAAATTAAATACTGGAAACATTTATAAAGTGAAAACTAAAGCAATCACAAATACAGTATGTATCAACTGTGGGGGTGGAAAACAATCTGCAGGGGGAAAAAAAGAAAATGAATCATTAGGATAGTGACAAATAGTTATTGCTACCAGAGAAAATTAAAGCATGCCCCATCAAAAACAATTTCAAGAAACACTTTTGAAGTAGACTGTAATGATCAAAACAGTTCATTTCTAACATCAAGCTTCCTTCAATATGCAATATTCTGCAATATTTTGACACTTGTTATTTAAGATAAAATACCTAAGTAATATTTGTGATAAACAAGCTTCTCTTTGCTCTTCTTGTTTGACTCTTCAAACTTCACTTACCAGCTATATCAAAAGTTGTGAAACTTTTGCCAGCTATAATAAGTATTTGTAATAGAGCCAAACACTGTTTCTCAAATTTTTTTTAAGGAATAGAATTCCCTACTCATAGCCACAGTCCTTCTCCAAAAAAGAAGAAAATGAAGCTGCTTTAATATCATCACTTTTATTTCCTCCCTCTAGAAGACTTTGGCAGCAGGAACATTAAAAGTTAAAAAAACCATGAATTTGAAACAAAGGGAGGACTGCATCACAGCAGCTACTTAAACTTCTCTCATAATAAGGTCACTAGTATACAAAATTCTATTAAGACTAAGAGCTTTAGAAACATCAAGCTTTCACCCAAACTTCCTTTTCACAAAGTCAAAGGTAAAATTACTAGTGATGCCAAGAGGAGTAAAACTATACACACTGGAGAAGTGTATCATTTTATCCTATCTTTACCCTTTTTCCTGTTACATTTTAATTCAGATAACCCTCCCCTCACAGAGACACACAATTGCATACAACTATGAAGACTCTACCCTTCTTTCACTGCCAAGGCCTTGCATAATCTGCTGCAATTTCTGTTATATTGAAAAATTTCCCTTTCCCTTTCCCACTTCCCCAGTGCAGACACTGTACTATGTCCTTGCAATCAACAGATCAGAGGAAGCACAGCACCACCCTTTGCTTCTTTCCTCTGTAGTTCAGGCATGATGCCCAACTGCTACAAAATAAATCTACTTCCCACAGGTTTGGGAATAAGGAAGCCTCTAGGAAGATGGAATGAGAAGGCCACTCCAAAAGCAGTGAATGTCATATGCAGCTTTCTATGTCCTCAACACAAGCACAAAGCAATTGCTTGTCCAAGGATAATTAGGTCTAAAATAATAATATTTGGGGATTAAGTAAACTCTCAAGCTGTACAGGACAGTTTTCCCCTTTATAGCCCTTTAAGAACTATTTTAAAATTGTCGGATAGACATCTGACATGCTAAATTCAGGTTTTCTATGAAGAATCTAGGTAACTATTCAATATATTAAGGGTATTAGGTATTTACCAGGATTCATTATTTAGAAACAAGGATTAACTACGATTTGAAAAAAACTTCAAATGTTAACACTAAGTTCAGGAGAAATTGTTTGTATAGATAATATTAAAAACAAAAACAACAAAATCACCCTAAAAATAACAGACAGAGAAAATCACCAGTTACAACAACTGGTTCAGAAATACAAGTTTACCCCACTCTGTATCATGTAGTACGTGTTCAGCGTGAAGATAGATAGACTGAACCCAAAGTGTGTGGTCAGACAACAGCCTTGGAAAGCTGGAGCACACTCCACATTTAGTCCATTTGCTTTCTGACAACACCCTATAATTAGAGTACAGTTTCTCATGCTGCCCTTCCCTTGAGCGACTAATGTTCAGGCATTCACAGAGTTTTAAAGCAGTATTAGCTCTGGCAGTTGACAGAAATGTTTTTGCCTCAGGATGGTGCAATTGTGGATGATCTTTTGGACAGCATATGATCTTCAATTCAAGACAGAAAATTGGGAATAACTCTGCATACCTTTTTGTGCTTTAAAGAATGCAAGACATACACTAGGAATCTGGACTTGTAAAAAAAAAAACCACAGTTCCATTGCACAGGTCTAAAATCTTGTCTTACAACATTCTCCTAGATTTGAATGGAATAACTACTTTAGGATTAAAAACTCTTTATAAACTTGTATCTGACAAGCACTCGGTGCACCTGGACACGACTGCTCTCAGCATAGTTTGCTACTTTAATGTATAACAAGAGAAATTAAAGGCAATAACACCCAGCACAGGGGTGTGCTGCAGCTCACATGCCTACTAAATATACAGATCCTATTGTGAATAATAAGAGAAAAATAGAACATCAAAGCTTTAAAACAAAGGTTTATACTATATTGACCCCTCAAATCACCCCTTTCTTTTAACTCATTGCTTATGTATGCTAACAGGCATCATTCTGGGAAATAAAATTGGTAGGCATGAACTATAGTAGCAACACAATTGCATTTGACACATATTTAACTAAGTCAACAGGCAGTATCCCATTACACAGTTAAAGTTAGCCTAAATGGCAGGAATTTGTTCTGGAAATACTTACTTCTGATGAGGTCACCATCAGTGCGATTTCCCCAGACAGACTTGTCTTGTATCTCTGGTTCTGTACTTCGGTTACTGGAAGGCTGCTTTACGTCTTTATCTTCTGTCGCAGTATTCTCTTGATCTGGTTTTTTTAGGTCAAAAGAAATTTTAAGGTATTAGTTTCTATGGTATTTTTCCTCCAAGTGAACAAAACTCACCTTTGAAAATTTATACTGAAAGCATAAAATATAGCTTGTAATAGCATCTCACATATTTTCCTTACAAATAATAAAGCCAATTTTCAATTTGTTTTCTTATCCAGATCAAAACAATCCATCTTTAAGAAAGTTTTTTAGTCATATCGTATTTAATCATGCAAAATAATACTCAGAAGCTTTCTTACAAAGTATGGTTGAGTTTGTTTACATTTAGTTACCTTCCAAAAAATTTTCAGATGAAAATTTAAATCATTTTATCACATTGGTTCTTTGCCCACGTACATGTGGCTTTGGCAGATTAAAGGTACAAGAATTCCACAAAGGTCTGTTCTCCGTTATTTACATTTGAACGTATAAGACAAATATTGCTGGAATTTAAAAACTGATTAGCATAGAAATTCAGAAATCTGACACAGTTACTTATTTTTCATTGAAAAAAAAAAGCACCCTTTAAAAGCCATTCCCAAATAAAAGTCAAAGTTTAGCCTATGACAAAAATAAAAATGCTTTCTTCTCTCCAAGTATATACAAGATACAGGAAAATTTTCATGGTAAGGTTATCTGAGAGATTCTTATGCTTATTTCACAAGATAGTAGACCTTGTTGGTTTGATGACTTCAACAGTTGACATAGAGAGACCTGTATTTTCTCAAATTGGGGTGACAGCTTTCATTTTCACTGTCATTAATGTTTTAATAGTCAAATTCACACACAAACATCTTTCTGATTGCTACAGGTTTTTCCAACTGTCCTTCAAGGAAACATTTCCAAGTCTAGAATTACTTGGTTCATTACTCACAGTGACAAGTTATCAGTTTATATCACTTACTAGTGGGATCTGTAAAACACTAAATATTTTCAGTCTTGAGTATTTTTTGAGTATACATACAACATTTAATATTTATAGTAAATTTAAACAAGCAACTGCTGAAAAGCCTGTTAGGTCTATTTATTTGTTTCAAATAAGAATGCATTTATACACTACTTCTCACAATGCAATGATACCAATGATATCTCACAAGCAATGATTCCACTCCTGGGACACAGAAAAATCACTTATTGCTCCTGCAACATACTAAAGGTTAGTTTCTTTATGTAACCAATAGCAGTTTGATTTTAAATCCTAACTTTCTGCTTTTGTTATCCACCCTATTAAACTGAGGCACTGAGCATCACTCAAAATAATATATGCCATATTGTATGTATAGTAGCATTTGCCTTCAAGCACTGCTGCTCCCCTTCTATTAATTTCTAACCCAGTTACCTCTGTGGTACTTCACTTCTCTCTCAGCCCTCCCTCCTATCATCAGCTCTTCAACAACTTGTGAGTATTTCCTCATGTCCATCCTGAGGTGGACTGTTTCACTGGGATTGCCCTAAAGTTACTGAAGTGACTGGGAAGATACCCATTGCCTTCAGTAAGTTTTGCGTCTTGCCCTGGTGACTTAATCTCACCTAGATACTCATCCCAGCCAAAAGATCCCCAGATTTTTTCAATCCCTTTGACATACATTATCTCTACCTGAAATCTATCAAGTACAAATCTGACTATTGCAGTACAATGATTTGACTGTGCAGTTAGGTATTTAGGTGCAAATGTGTTTCAAAAGTGTCTGAAAAGTACCCTGAAATAGACTGAATGAAAATAAGTAGCTTCTCAGGAAGAACGACTGTCAAAGAAATGAAAGCACTGCACACTGATTTCCATGCACACTAAGCTTAAATGAGCTATTTTAAGAGATTTTGCTTTTAAATTACTTCACTGCATTAACACCACCAAGATTACAATATTTGCTCTGCAGTGGTAGTACAAAACTGGAGAGTTACTGTATACAATTTTCTCAACCAGCGAGATACTGCAGCAGACATGACAAGTGCTGCAGTTGGGTGCTAGGTCGAGGTAGATGATGTGCTCTGCAAACTGAGGGAACCCCACAACAGGAAATGAGGGGCAGGCAGCTCCTGACTCTTGGTCCCAGCAGCTGCCTTCTCAGCCTGGTGGCAGAGCTGCTAGAGGAAGCAGAGAGGCTAAGGAGCATCAGGGAGTCACGAGCAAGACACAGACTGGTGGAACCAAACCTTGAGCTCTCTGATACAGGAACAGAGGTAGACGCCAGAAAACCCCCCTGATCAAGGGGATTTAGTATCCTTCCTCCAACGGGATACAGGCAGAGACTCAAAGGGATATAGCAAGTAGAAGCAAGTCCACCAACAGGGCAGAAAATGAACCCTTTCCTTACCCACACCGCACCAAGTGCCTCTGCAAAACAGATATGAGACTCCATCTGCGGAAGATAACCAGAGGAAAAGTGGGCAATGACTTGCCCACATCAGAAGGCCAAGACGAGAACAACATCCCTCCCCCCTGCACACTCTGCACTACTACAACTGCCTCAAGGAGGAAAAGTAATAGTTGCAGAAGACTCTCTGCTGAGGGGAACACAGGGATCCAATAAGTCAAGCAGACTCTACTCATAGGGAAGACTGCTACCACCCAGGAGATCGGGTAAGGGATATTGCTAGGCAACTCCCCAGTCTGGTAAAGCCATCAGGCTACCACCCGTTACTGCTGTCCCATGTGGAAGGCAATGAAGCTGCAGTATGTAGCCCATGGGTAATCAAAAGATATTCTAGGACCTTGGGACAGGTGGTGATGGAATCTGGGGCCTGGGTAATTTTCTCCTCTCTCCTTCCAGTTACAGGTGGTGACATTGTAAGGATCACACAGGTCCAGTCTATTAATACATGGCTCCATGGCTGGTGTCACCGTAATAACTTCAAATTTTTTGGCAATGGGATGGCCTACACAGCATCAGGTTTACAGGTATCAGATGGAAGCCACCTTTCTCAACACAGGAGGAGGGTCTCTGTTTGCAGGTGTCATTGATAGGACTTTAAACTAGATATAAAGGGGGCGAAGAGTAATATAAGGCAAGCTGCGAGAGAACACACAACGGTTGGAGAGGGTGGGTGATGGCATGGGCCCTCCACCTGCTGCCTCAGGGTATGCTGGGGATGCCATGGCACAGTTGAAGTCCTGTGGAGATAAGTGGGAGGCTCCTGAAATAGTAGGTGTCAGGGAGCAAACTTCTGCAGAACACCTTAAAGGAAATAAGGAGTGTTCCATTAAGAAAGCGATGTGGCCAACACCCCAGCTGAAGTGCCTCTGTACAAATGCACACAGCTTGGGTAACAAACAGGAGGAGCTGGAAACTACTGTGCTACTAGAAAGCTATGATCTGGTTGCCATGACTGAACCTTAGTAGGATGAATCCTCTGACTACAGTGTGGCTGTCAATGGCTACAAACCGTTCGTAAGGAACAGACTGGGAAGGAAGGGTGGAGGCATTGCCATCTGTACCAGGAAATGCAGAGTGTTATTTATAGGGATTCAGTTTTCATTCCTCTGATTGATTTCTGTTCAGTGTCTTTTTAATTTTTTTTTATTTTTACTGTATAGGTTGTCTGTGTATTTTACATGTTTACTTTTATTATTCTAGCTGGATATTGTAAATAGCCTGTAAAAGGCATGTAAACAATATTAAGAGTTAACAAGAAAGAAGTAAAAGGCGCTATTAAAAAGTAAAAAAGCCCTGAAGTTGCAATTGAACACCAAACAATTTTGATAGGAACAACTAACATTAATTGAGTATCTGTTCTTTGATCTATTGAATTCGTCAGAAAACCTCCCCATTAAAGTCCATAACAGCAACCTATACCAACGACATTAAATACTTATTTGATATCTTACTTTGCACTTCAGAATTACCCACTGGAGCAGCTCATCTCACAGCAGATCGTGCTCTCTGAGTGGGGTGGGCTGACCCTGGGCAGCAGCCAAGGACCACACAGCCACTTGTTCCCTTCCCAGCCCTCAGATGGACGAGGGGAGAGAACACAAAGAGCACAAGTGAAGAAACTTGTGGGTAACTTGTGGGTTGAGATATAGTTCAATAAATGACGAGGAAGAAAAAATAGAACAAGTAATGCAAAGGCAATCACTCACCACCTCCGACAAGTAGACTGATGCTCAAGCCAGTCTCTAAGCAAGAGCCACCTCCACCAGAGACTGCTTCCCTCAATTTTTATTGTTGAGTGTGACATTGCACGGCACGGAATATCCTTCTGGTCAACCTGAGCCACATGTCCAGGTTGTGTCTCCTCCCAACATCCTGTCCAACACCAGCCCACTCACTGGGGGGACAGAGTGGGAAAAGAGAAAACCTTAGCATTGTGCAAGTGCTGCTCAGCAACAGCCAAATCACTGGTGTGCTAGCAACCTTGGTTTAGTCACAAATCCCAAACACAGCATCACAGGGGGCTGCTATGAAGGAAACTAAATTTGTCCAAGACAGACTTAGTACAATGAAGCTTTAAAAACAGCAGAACTTAAGCAATGTTTAAGACTGATGTTTTTCATACATCTCTTCTGACGCATTACAGCACTGAAAACAGACAAACTCTGGCGCCCTGATTAATTATTTGGGGGTTTTACCTGAATGTGCACCGGGTCTCAGTTTTAGTACAAACAGATTTCTTGATTATTCCCTTATAACAGATAGCTGGTGATGAGATCAAAACTTTTTTTACTTATTCTAGAGCTGCAGCTACAACCAACCGCACATGAGGACAGCCTTAAGAACACTACAGTCTGTGTTCTGTTGATAACATTATTTTCATGTTAGGTGAATAAGAATACTGATAAGAGTAGTTTACGAAAGATAACACATTTACAAGTCCAGTAAGAATCAAGACAAAGACCTTAATCTTCTCTCATGTGCCAAGCCAGTGGCAGAGAAGCTTTAATAAAGCCTACAGCTGGTACAAACACTAATGGCTGGATCTGGCCATGGACAGGTACGGCTTTTTTATACTGCATTTTCAAATAAATGTATAACATTTCTCTCTTTTAATCAAGCCTAACTTTAAGAATTTCTGTGTAATATTTCTTTAGCATTTTAGCTTCTCCTTCCTTTAGTAGACCCTTCCATTCTCAAGTGACTAAGTTCCAAAACTGAGAGCCAAGGATAAAAAAACAAAAAAAAAATGCCTTTCCTAGCAGTTCAAATAACAGCAAGAAAAGACACATTATGTTCTGAGCCTGGCAGCCCTGAAGTAGAAATCCAGTCTCTCTTCAAAACCACAGTAAGTTACTCTAGTTCATGTCACAAAAGCAACATAGTCATCTTATCTACCACAGTTCAGACCCCAAACCAGCAACCAGTGTGGCTATGCATCTCTCCTAACTAACAGCAGCCCCTGGGCTAAAGAGCTCCTAGTCAAAAGTCCCGTAGGAGTAAACCTGCACAGAGTACCTTGTGATTTTTCCTGAAGGTAAGCATTGGCATGAACTCTACTTCTGAAGAGATTAATGCAAGTTAAATGTTTAACTAAAGAAGCGATACAACATGCTGGCAAAGTATAGAATTGTTAACGGCCCAAATCTTACCTATATTACAGACAACTGGTAAGCCACTTGGCAAAATAACTTAAAATTTTAATCACATCTCAAAATTACTGTTTCATGAAATAAGTGAGCAAAGAGAACTTCTGATTTTTTGTCATTTGGAATTATTAAAGCATATATACACTTCATATAAATTGTTTTTACAGTACATACATTCATTTTACCATGATCTTGTTATATTTATATTTAAAATTACAGAGCAATACATATATTTCATAGAATCAAAACCTGTTTTCACAGTTCACATTGATTGTTATCTCCTGCTTTAGTATGGAGTATGTGCCTCCAGTTACATACACTTATGTGCATCATGACAAACACGTCTTACAAGACTGTACCAACACAATACCAGCAGACTGGGTCAGCAACAAGACTACTATTACAACAGCTGTATCAAAAAGAAAATTTAACAAACAGTCAGAGCTGTCGAGAAAGACTTATGTATAATTAGGCAAGAAAGGTATACAAGGCAATCTCTCCAGATCCCGCCCAGTCCTGGGACATAGATCAAAACTGATTACTGAAAATTTCTTAGAACATCCCAGTGAAGTATCCCTCTTTTCAGAGCTAGTTTTAGTCTACCTTTCTCTATAAAAGCACAGAGTATATCGATTTGACATCAAATTAATACACAAAAATGACAGAAAAAAACGTATGTAATGGATGTACATTTGCAGGACATGCCTCAAAGAGCTCAAGTATTTGACAAATAACCAACTTTTCTCCTCCAAGTGCTTAGCCATTTGCACATTCATACTCCAGCTGCCCTCATAGACACTGCTGCATTTCTTGAGGTTACACAAAAATGAGTTTCTGTGTGTTCAAACGTGGCACCATACCTCAATGCATCAGCGATTATGCAATGTTCAGTCTCTGAACACACAAAAAAATGGGAACAAGTGCTCACCTTAAATGGGTTGCACGTCCTCAGAGTGCAGTTGGCAGCTTATTTCTATTCATTATATGACACATAAGCCTATACACTGATTCAGCCATCTCTTTCAAGCATGTGACCTATGAGAGTGCTTCACTAGCAACAAACAGGACTTGACAAACAGGTTTAGAGTATGTCTTATTGACACAGGGACACTGTGGATGTAAAATAAGTTAAAAACCCTGTCACTGTAACAACAAAAGGCTTTGTTTGTATTGCACATTGACTTTTTGTTCACCAACAATATGGTGACTGCACCAAATGAGAAGTAAAGTAAAAGCAACTGCTGGGAAAAGCTGATGGCAACACAAGTCCATCAAGGACAAAATTTCCATCAAGGGCAGAGGGACAAGCAGAACGGACTGGCACAGCAGAGTCACTGTGACTTCTAAAAATGAAGAGTCAGGAACAGTCTATGAGGAACAAAAAAGCTGAAGAATGTTTCCAAAAGAGAAGATAACAAAAAGGTTCCCTGTCTGAAGCCTACAGCAGCTGGGAGGGATTGAGAAGCATATGGCAAACACTGCATTTCTAACATTTCCTTTGTTCATTAATATCCTCACTGGCAAGCAACCACTGAGGATGCTATTTCCTACCAAAAATTCCACTGTTCCCAACAATAACACAAAGGAACCGCGATAATACCAGGTTTCACAATGCAACCATTAACAGTAACACCCACCAGCTACTTCATGAAATGCCTACAATTTTTAGGTATTTCACATTACAAGTAAGCTCAACTGTGCTATTCCTGTAACAGAATGCCTATTCCAGTTCACGATTTGCCTGAAACGATGTCATTTCATTAATGACTGGTTGTACAATCTAATTAATATTGATAATCTGCAAATTATGGAGTTGGAAGCCTTCATTTAAATGTCTGATTGTTTTAAAACTAAAATAACTGATTTTTTAAAATTTCATTTCAGTGACTTTCATTTAAACGTCTCATCGCAGCACTCAGTGGGCTCAAAAATGCCAGTGAAAAAAATCAGTCTCTTGAAATTAGAGCAATTCAACTGACCTTCTTGAAAAGCTGTTACACAGAAATTCCAGGTGCCAGCTATTTAACAACTATGGATGCAGTACAAGTTGAACAGCCCTGGTCAAATTTCAGTCATGATAAATAAAATATTAGTATCAATATGCAAATAGGTACTCTGTGCTATTAAAAGCATTGAAAAGTTCAAACCATAGAATCATAGAATCACCAGGTTGGAAGAGACCCACCGGATCATCGAGTCCAACCATTCCTATCAAATGTATAAGTGAAAATGGCTTCTTTTCACAAATAATGACACTAATTGCCCTACAGGCGGTTGTATATTTATGTCACTCATCCAACAATGTTTCACACCTGTACAAAAAGATTCACATGAGTATTAAGCAAAACTGAGTGGCTATGGCTGTAATAGCAACAGAAGGTGCCACTAAATGTGAGCCTGTAGAGTGAAAGAGCTGATTTCAAGGACACAATCCTCTTTATACATGTACCAGCAGCCTTCTACTTTGGACTAGCTCTCAAGATCTAATCTCAAAGGTTGTAGCCTTACTAGTGGTTAGAGTGCATTAGGCACATTCCTGCAGTGCATCTCTCAGTCACTCCCCAGGATCACTCTACAATGCAAAACAAAGCAGGGGCGGACAGGAGATTTACTTCCAAACTTCACAGCTGATCCAAATGAAAACACTAGCCTAACGCACTCCTTGCTGGATGTTATTTATTAGGAAAAAAAAAACCAGTGTTTGAAACAAAGAGGAACCTAACTTCTGAGGACCTGGAATGTAAATTTAGAAGAATTATTCTGATATAAAATTAGCCTATGAGATGGAACAAAAGTATTTCAAATTTGAAACAAGACTTTACAGTCAAATCTATGAAATACAAACCTATCACACCCATGTGGACATGAATCACTTAACTGGAACAACACGTGAAACTGAAAGCAGAAGTATATTTTTATGACAAATTAAGAGTTAGACATTTATAAAACTTTTAGGTATTTTAGTCAGTAACGTTCAATAAATGCCTTAGTACTGACAAACATCAACAAAACAAATTAACACAGATTCACTCAACCCTTGTCAGCTTACAAGTGGGAACACAAACGTAGACAGCATTTGGTAAGTTTGTGCAACCAAAGTGCACTGGTTAACCGTTAAAACAAAAATCCATTACTCATAACACTGAGACACTGCTGGTAAATGCAATAATTATGATGATAGCAATCGTTGTTGCCTCAAGAATATCAAATCATTCCCCACAGTAAGTTTTCTGTCACCCTGCCTCATCTAGCCAGCACGTTCCTTTAGTGTTCCTCATCATGAAAACAGTTATGCACAGAAAACATAGAGGTTTGAATCACATTCATGAAAGGAAGCATATGCTTTTTTCTACTTTTCTGAATAAAAGTATTAGTTCCTGAACATGGTTTCTTCAGACATCAGATGAGAACTGCATCTTCATCCAGTAACAGTGACATTATTTGCACCCAAGAGAACAGTCACTTATAGAATGTGACCCTTCGTATTTCTGCTACACTTCTTCATCCCCACCACCAGCCTCTTAAAAAAATAAATTCTAGTAGATTTCCATCATCTAAAGAGTTAATAGAAAGTTATTATAGTTTAAGTGTAGTTATCACTCTCAGTTTCATAGTAGCTTTGTAGTATTATTATTATTACTTTATTGATATTCCTCCTAAATTGAGAAAGCTAAATATTATTCGCTTGTCAATTCTAGGTTATATTTAATCACCAAGAAGCAAAAGTATTCCAAATACTTCACAGATGACAATCCTACATTTTCTAAAATGCGGTCTAATACTCTAAATATAGTTTTCCATGAACTCTCTCCTGTATTCCATGGTTTATTCAAATGCTGATTTAATGAGAGATATCTATCCACAGTCCAGGTAATAACCACTGTATCATCTCTAACATATCTTCTTAAAGAAGAGGCTAATGGTCACAAATTGTCATATTCTGTCCTTAGGGACATTATTTTGGTACCTACCAGCAGAGAAAATACTTGATCACAGCCCAGCAGAAGTGGGTTGAGCATAGAGATGATGCTGTTCACCAACTACATTACACAAAACGTAGGTAGAAGTAGTCATAATTTGACTCCAAGGCCTTTGGGGCTACAGGAGAAGAGACAACGTGACCAGGGTCTTGAACGAAGGTGCACAAGTGAAGAGCAGCAGGCTTCGCTGTCACAGAAAATGATTTAAAGACTGAATTGGAGTCTTGACACTGCCACAGAAGACCCTACAATTTCATTTGTGGAGAGGCAGAGTCCAATAATCTCACTGATATTTATACATCAACTAACAAGAAAGAACAGTGCCAGGAAAGCTGTTGAGCTTGTTAGTTAAAGCAACATACAAACAAACATAAGTTGTGAAAGCCAAGGCATGCCACACCTGTGGGCCAAACTATGTCACAACCCAGTTTTCACCACATCCACAACTGATGCACATCCCTGCAATCTACATACCCTTTATTAATTTTGTCTGTTTTTTAATTAGGTTCTGGGATAGCTATTTGTTGAATATTTAAAATTTAATTGAAGTTTCTTTACCTTTCACAGAAAAATAGAATTCAGCTTCAAAATCTGAATGCACATGATAGTAAGCAAAGGGAACACTTTAAGGACCTGGATTTTTTGATGATAACTCACAGAACTACACAAGAGAAGTTTGTTTCAGGGCTGTAAGGTATCTATACCAATTAAACAAGTATAAAAACAACATTAAAGTTTGGTATTATCAATCAAACATTTTCTCACTAGAATTCACTTAATACTTTATTATATATACAACATAACCCCCTTTTTTCCTAATTAAGAAATCTTTTTTCCTAGGTGGACACAGATTCCAAGCATCTCACTGTAAATATATGCTGTCATCACATAAATACAATGAGGTGATTCTAAGTAAAGTAGTAGTCACTTCAAACTACTGCAGATTTTTCCAAACATCTCTATCCTATTTACAGAAGTAATATGAACTTCAACCACAGATTTCAAAATCACCACTAAATTCTTACAAAGTCAGTGTACTTTTGGATGTCCTGAGGATAGTATAAAAGAAGTAGGGGATGCTGAAAGTCCCAGACATGCTAACTTACATCTTCAGATGTGGAATATCTGGACTATCTTACCCTGTAACCACAAACTGCTAACCACAGACTGCAAAGCTGACAACAGAAATGCTGGAATATAGGCTGGAAATGTTATGAACTCGCCTCTTCCTCTTTCCACCCCCATTTCCCCAACAGACTTACGCTAGAAAAAAACAACAAATATTCAGTTATCCTTAAATCTAAATTTATTAGAATAAAAGTTATGTATTTGAATGCTGAATTCTGTAAAAAAACAGCCTTGTCTTTCTGTGAACTATATACATTCTTTAAACTTCAGCATATGCCTTGAGAGGTGTGGCCAGTAAGCAAATCTGATCAATATATTACACTTGTTCATACCTTAAGAAAGTAACTTTATAATCCTCCACCTCAACAGACTCACATAAGACTTTACTTCACAGCAAAAACCTAGTTTGAAGTGACACTGTAAGAATGAGACCACTTTTGAAGCTAGTTGATTCACTGACTTACAACTTCAGTAACCTTGACGTATGGTCTACCATGCAGCACTTAACCAGCATGGCCACTTGATCACATGGCAGATAAAAACAACACATTGAAAATAAACATGTATGGCAGATACTGATGTTTCTGGCAAAACCACAACTCTAACAGTTCAGTTCTGCATGCTTGATCTTCTATATCTAATCTTATTTATTATTATTTGTTACTGTTTAGAAGTTATGAGTCATTCTCTCAGGCAAAAAAAACCCCAACAATAAGATAAGTATAAGCCAATTTAATAAGTATCCCTGCCAGAACATTTTTTACTTAGCTACGGATACTTTTTGGTCTCTTGAATGAGTCTTCAACTTTGATTTCACATAGCTATTGATTTTCCGAGTTACAAAAACATGACTGCATCTTTAATCCACACTTGCACAACTGTGTTACCAGGCTCTGCTCCAGTTAACCAGTTATGAATAAAATTACAGTTTCTGAACAAGCTTATTTGCTCTTCAGAGACTTTTTAAACTCCTGTCAGAACTCTGGGAAACAAAGCTGTAGCTGTAAACGAAAAACAAATAATTAAGTCTCATCTTCACTGAGCAAGACTCGGGAGAAAAACACACTTCCCTATTTTGAAGATAACCTGCAACACACCTTGTCAAACTTCTGTACATAGAGGTGACTGAGATACTAATCTGCTTTGTGCAAATGCAAATAAGACATGAGCTAAAGAATTTCTCTCTAAGATGAATGTACTTTTAAAGAACCTTTACAGCTGCTACGGAACAAGTTAATACTCTCAGAAACTGGCCTTGGCTGCAGCATCAGAGTAATCTAAGACAAACCCAGCAAAGTGAACCAACTTGAACAACACTCCTGCTTCTGGATCCACAAGACCTGGAAGGAGAGCTTTACAGGAAAGAGTTTCTAAACACAAACGCAAAGCTGAGGAAAAGAAATCTGTTTATAAGGAGCAGCATCTGCCCCTGAACCACTGCAGTTTTTCAAGTACTGAGAACCAGCGCTGATACCAGTTCTTCGTTTTTCTTTATTTCCAGCATAGGAATTTCTGGTTAAAACAAAAGAGGAGGAAGAGAAAGTGTTACAGTTACGCCGGGTGGGGGAGGGCGAAGGGAGCGAGAGAAGAGGGGTTAAAACTCACAAAACAAATCAGTAAATGCACCATTCAAATAAAAGGCGCAACAATTAAGAGAGAAACTTTAAAGCAACTCACCTCGAGGGAGAGAGATCAAAGCGCTGTTTTCAGTCGGAGCTCGCTCTGGCCCTTCAGGCCCCGGAGGAAGAGGTTCTCTCACTTGGGACATCTGCCAGCTCTCGCTCCGAGGGCTGAAGAGCCTACACCCCCTCCAACAAAACTAACACGCGACCCTGAAGGAACAAGCAAACGAAAGGGCTCGTTAACGTACTTTACGCAGGAAACTCACGGTCAGGGGACGAGGGACCCGAGGAGGGACAGCAACGAAGCGCCGGCAACTTTGCCTGGCGGCGGCGGCGGCGAACGCGCCCCCCGCCCTCCCCTGCGAGCGGCCGGGGGGGCCCGGGGGGGGCCCGGGGGGGGTGGAAGCGGGGGGGGCTCGGCGGAAAGCCCGTCCCGCCCTACCCCAGCATTTCCTCCCCGGGAAGCTCCGCGCCGCCGCCGCCCCGGCTCTTCCCCGCCTCGGGCAGGGGCGCGCACACGCGGCCGCTCGCAGTCACTCCTTCTCCATCATTTCCGGACAATGAAACATCCCACCCCAACGGGCGCGCGGGCGCCGGCCGCGGGAGGCATACCCGCCCCCCCCTCCCCCCCTGTCGTGCCTAGGCTGTCGTGCCTAGGCAGGGCTTGCAGTTGTAGCGCGGGGCAGGCGCTGGCTCCCAAGTTGCCCCCGGCCGGCGCCGCTCGCCCGCAACCGGTTGCGCCTCGGAGGGCGGCGAGCGAGCACGTGGGGCGCCCCCAGCGCCACCCAGGCCGCCCCGCAGCCCGCCCGGCTCCGGGAAAGGGCGAAAAGAGCTAAGCACAGAATCCTAGAGTGCTTTGAGTCGGAAGGGACCTTAAAGATCGTCTAGTTCCAGCCACCGGGACACCTCCCACCAGACCAGGCTGCCCAAGGCCCCATTTAACCTGGCCTTGAACACCTCCAGGCATGGGGCAGGCACAGCTTCCCTGGGCAGCCTGTGCCAGTGCTTCACTGCTCTCATCGTGAAGGAATTCCTCTTCATGTCTACTCTAAATCTGCCCCTCTCCAGTTTATACTCATTACCCCTGGTTCTGTCACTACAAGCCTTTGTGAGCAGTCCCTCCCCAGCTTTCTTGTAGCCCCTTCAGGTACTGGAAGGAAGGGTAGAACGAGTGTTTTTCAAAAGTTAAGCCCCAGAGAGCAAGCTACGTCCTCTGGTGTCACCTGCCTGTTAACTGTGCTTTCTCTATATTGGAAATACACTTCTTTAAGATGGGACAGATTGATTTGATGCCTGCCTGATGCTCTGCTCTTGCCCACACCATGAAGCACTTGTAGTTTTTGCTCTGGTGTGTGCTGGTGTCCATCACCTACACACTGTGCCTTGCTTACACTATCACAATAGATCACGTTCCTCTAACAAACTGTGCTCATCTTCAAACTGTAATTTCCTTAAAACTTAGCAGGTAGCTTTTTTACTGTAGTTTAGTAAATATATTTTACTAGTATGTCTCATACAATCAGGTTTCTTTGGGAAAACAAAAGTAAGAATGTAAAAGAGCCAAGTTTTACAGTATCCACATGCTAACCTAAGAAGATAACTGATGGACATAATTTATTTTGACATCATAAGTGCTAAGGAATACGCTCAGGTATTGAAAGTGCACGTCTTAAAGTTTACAATTTCCCTCCAATGCTTGCAAACCAACCACAACAGCATTAGTACCTCAGAAGGAAGTGTTTCTGTGTGAGAGGCTTCCTCTTATTTCAGAAGTCATTGGTAATTTTGCAGCACTGTATAGCTTTCTTAGCAGTCATTACTGGTGCAAAAGAGAAACATGATTGAATTAATAAGAAATGCTATGTAACATTCATGCATTTTCCTCTGAGAAATACTGTAATTTTAAGTGTTTAAGTGACCTAACATATTCCTTGGTACAACATAGTCTTTCTTTAAACTTTTTCATGACAAAATGGAAAAAGAATGTGCTCTGTGGAGAAGAAGCTATGTAAAAAATCCATTTCAGGCACACAAAGTTATTATTGTACTGAATAATAATAACATTGGTCTCAATATCTACACTTTTCATCTATGAAAACATTACATAACTTTCCATAGTGCCTCCTCTCCTCGCTGCCCTGGGGGTAGAGCAGTTGAGACATAAGGTAGAATGACTTACCTCAAACTCTCAAGTGAGTCAGTAGCAGAAGAGAGCTTATGACTCATGCTCAATGTACAAGCTTGTATTTTTCCCTCTGAAACTGGAAACATAGCAGAGGACAGTGGGAGGAGCGATAATTTAGCCAACCACACCCTGCCATCAAAATATTTCATTGGATAATGATATCTCTCAGGGGCAGTTGACATCCAGGGCTGGTGTTTGGGTTTTGTTTTTTTTTAATCTTATCTATGAAACCCATGTGGCAAACTACATGGCGTTCATTTTATCTTCGTAAAAAAGGTGATGGGATGAGTTCATCCTGCCAAGGTTCAACTATGTAGCAGCTTATGTAGAATTTGAAATAGGTAAATGAATAGAAGAGGATCTTCAACTGATATAGCCATATTGCAGCCAATACAGTGGGAGATAACGCTAAGCAAAAACAGATTTTAAAAAGGGTAAGAGAATTCAATATATGAAAAGCACAGTTCACTGAAATAACACATTAAAAATATTGTGTAACTTGTGATACACTACATTCCAAAGATGGGATGATTGCAAAAAGATGAGTTCAGATGTAGCCACTATTAATGAGATAGCACGGATGGGCGAAGTTCATTGGTTTAGACCAATCATACAGCACTTCTGATGGTACAGCATAGTTCTAATAAAAAGTTTTGCACAGCTAATACTTACTAGCTTATACACAGCTAATCTAAATTAATTGTTTTATTACTTTTCTTTAAATATATATATCATTATGAAATTCTAGTTACTGAAAATTCTCAGGAAGTAGCAGTTCAGACATTAACATCAGCAGCCTTCCAGCTAGGCTGCAAATATGAGACATGTTGCATCTTATTACAACAACTGAGGCATAGGCTGTTGCAAATACATGTTCCAATATACTCCTCTGTTGCTAGATCATAAAATTCAGGTATGGTCTTCTAGACCATAAATGGCAGATTTTGGGACAGATCAAGAGAAGCTCAAAACACTTCTAAATCATAGAATCATATAATTGTTTGGGTTGGAAAGCACCTTAAAGACTGTCTAGTACAACACCCCTGCCATGGGCAGGAACATCTTGCATTAGATCAGGTTGCTCAAAACCTCATCCAACCTGTCCTTGAACGCCTCCAGGGATGGGGCATCCACAGCTTCCCTGGGCAACTCTGCCAGCACCTTACAACCCTCATTATGAAGAATTTCTTCCTTATGTCTAATTTCTAATGCCCTCTTTCAGTTTAAAGCTATTACCTTTTACCCTATTACTACAAGCCCTTGTAGAAAGTTCTTCTCTGTCTTTCCTGTATATTTTCTTTAGGTACCGGAAGGCTGCTAAAAGGTCTCCCCAGAGCCTTCTCTTCCCTAGGTTGAACAACTCCAACTCACACAACCTGTCATAATAGAAGTGCTTAAGCCCTCATCTTCGTGGCCTTCTGATTTCACTCCAGCAGGTCTGTGTCCTTGTGTCATAGGCCCCAGAGCTGTTTGCAGACAAGTATAGTTTGTAGGCAGGTAAAAATTTCCCAAAAGAGAAAAAAATCAAGAACAAAACTCCAAGATATTTTCCTTATTAAGAAAATTCTGTAAAACAAATTCCTATTGAAAGTGGAAAAAACGCAGAATATAATCATATGCCTTCGAGGCAAAATTGGTCATCACTTAATAATCTGAGCTTTTACACAAGCCATATGATAGCTATTACCTCTAGTCAAAATGAACTGGTCACTGAAAGAAAGAGTTTCAAAAATATTTAAACTGTTTATTTAAGGTAAACCCACAATATCCCAAAATTAACAGCTGCAAACTTTATTTACTTACATTATTTTAAACTTGAGCTATAATTCCAACTTGAATTCTCCAAGGCAAACTTTTGGTCTTTGAGGTTTTTTTGTATCAGATAGTTTCTTGTGGAGGAGTTTTGGATAGCAGTGTTATTCATCTCAACAACACTGTACAAAATCTGTGCATAACTCTTAAAATAATAATATTTTATTAAAAAATATTACTGCTTACACAGAGGAGAGATCAGTAACTTTTACTTATGGATCAATGCAGGTGTAGGTAATCAGATTTTCTCCCCATCCTAGCAGTTACCTCTCTCTTCTCAAGGCTACTCTTTAGCTTATGATGACTTCCTTCCTTCAGCTGGAAAAGAGGAAACTGGAAAAATTTTACATCCTTCTTAACACCCTGCATCACTTAAAAGTTTTTGAACAATGGACAATAATATTTATTAAATCTTTTTGTGATGATTGTTTGTGCCTTAGTAACTGTGAGTTCAAGCTATCCTTCTGCTATGCCTAAGAACGCGATTTTCAACTTTTTACTATACGTTTTTAATACATGTATTACTCTAAATTGCATAGCTTTTTTCAGTATTAGATCATGGCAGGACCTCTCTCGTTAACATTTTATAATGGGGCAACACTGAAATGGGAAGACCGTTATAGCTGAAAAGACTAAAGAAAAGACGAAGTTAAGTTCAAACTATTAACAAAATAACAGAATTATAAGTGAAGATTATATATTTTTTTTAAAAAAACATAGATCAAAAACAGAAATACATGCAACACATACATAAAGTACTGTAGGGAATATGAAGGTCACTGCCATATCTGGTTTGGAGCACTTTTGGTTCTTGGTGTTCATGACCAGATTTGTATATTATCCTTCTCAAAAACATCCTGTTTAAAGCCATGTAAACTGTCAGCACTGAAGTCCTGTCGAATTGATGACACTGTAGACACCAGCTGGTCCAAACAGGGCAACCAGCCCCTTCGAGTCCAAGGAAATCTACCTCTATAGAATACAGAGAAGCAAATGAACAGTAGATTGCCTAAAATGAAATTAGAGATATACAGATCTAACTCCTTCCATAACCAGAAATGGAATAAAGACTTGCATTCTCTTATAGATAAGTAATTGGTTCCAGTAATGCTGTACATTACCCTGGGAGCAAGAGAAATTCTTTCTACCGTAGGTGATTCTTGTCCATGTTTGACGTCTTTCTGCCACAGGATGGACTCCACAGTGAGAAGAAAAGGAATGTGAGGCTTAATGACTGCTTTGTGCTGGCTCAGACTGGCAATTGAGAATTAAACTTGGTGTAAACATGAATTTAAAATACAAAAAGGTGTTATTCTCCATTTTTATTGTTGTTTATAGCAAGTGTAATAGTATAAGAAATATTTTGCTTCTGTAAGATATTTTCTATGTGGTTGGCAAAGGTTTCATTAAAATTGATCAATTATGAAGTAAAATAAAACAAAATATTCTGAGATTAATTATTTCTGATGTAACTCCAATGAAGTCCAAGGAGTTGTGTGAGGAGGACTGCAGGTCAACAAGTGTTATCCTTCCTAGGGTGAAACACGTCACATGACATGGTTTATAGTAGTTTCAGCTATTCCTTAGCAAGCTCAAGCAAGTAGCTTGCTCAAGCAAGTAGCTTACTCAAGCAGGTAATAGAGGTCACATGAAAAAGTAACAGGTCATATATTGAGGCATGCAAAATGACGTTTCATCACAGCAAAATGTCAACTAGTAATTCGTTACATTCCTACAAATAAGTCAAGAAGAAATATTCAGTATTCAATTACAACTAAGTGTGCTGGATTGCAACAATTAATTTATTTGCATATATTCACTTGAGTAATTCAGGTGTTTGTTTTAGAGTTAATATTGCACCTTAATGAAAAAAACTTACATAGGACTTCAGGAGAAACCTGAAATTCAGCAAAAGTGAACATTTTGAACTCTATTGATTTTTAGTGCATCCAAGATTATTTCAAACTTGTCTTGACACTAAAGATCATCTCATCAAAGATAAAAGGTGGACAATAGCATCTTTTGAGTTAGTGAGACAGGAAAGTTAAGGGAATATTTATCAAAAAATGCGCCTCACTGAAAACAGAATGTGTGACATGAACTATATGGAGGCTTAGTAAGTTTAGAATAACTTAATGAATTTACCTGAAGTGCATAGTCATAACAATTCTAGAGGCTATATTTGTGACAAGGAAAAAAAATAAGCCAAATATTTCTGTTGTTTTTCAGATTAACAAGAATCCTTTTACTTCTACAGGCTGAGTACTATCTGGATCTGGCATTATTCTACATTAGTATTTTATGCACATTCCTTACAATTGTGAGTATTCATGAAATTTACATTACCTTTTCACAGCAGTATCATACTAATTGCCAATATCAAATGACATTTTCAAAAAATAGCATATCTAGAATTCCACAAAAATAAACATATTTCCATATGAAAAGTACACCTAGTCAATTGTTCCAAGAAAATATTGAAATGAAAAATACTAAACCAAGTGTAATTTACAAATAGAATAAATAATGTAGTGGAAAAGAAGACTATATGTTATATTACTGTGTGAGATTATGGTGTCACATCAAGAGATCTATAAACATACAGTTAATTTTGTTCTTCTTCAATGTAAGTGTGTAATACACAGTACATTTGTTCCTTTTGAGCTGCCAGGGAGTGCACTATGAAGGAGTATTAAAAATATTGTACATTCTGTGTTGCATTTTCATAATACAGAATGTTCTTACTTACATATTGTATATTATTTCTAATGCATATTCCAAAAATGTATTGTAACAGCTCCTTTGGAATCACTATCATCTATGCTGTGAATGTGTATTAACAGTGGAATGCATTTGCATATTATGAGTCCATAATACTGAATGCACAATCAAATCTTTGATAAAAAGTCATTGCCATACATGCAAGCAGAATTTATTTTCTCATGCTTCTCACTGACAGCTGTGCCGTCTTGCACAGCTATTTCTCACTCATACCTTTACAGCTCACAAGGAAAAGAGAATCCAGTATTGCAACAATTGTATGAATTATAGTTTTCTAGGAGTAAACAAAAATAAATTATAAGGTCTTTTTTTCTTATCTTCATTTTTTTTCTGATAATTATATTAAATATTTAATTGAATTGTCTGAATATCTGCTCCCGATTTTTCATTTTGTAAATGACTGGACCTAAGGTCTCAGCATCAAATGCTCATTTGAATATTACATGTAAAATACAGCTCACAACCATAAAAATAGACCTCAGTCAGTTCTACTAGTAATGCTAACTATCATGATTTTGTTTGTTTGTGTATTTGCCTAAAATAACAGGGAGGTTTGCCAGGAGGTAACCTAGAATTCTCTAAATTGGACAGAAATAAAACTAAAAATAACATGATTACAAAACTTCATTTGGATCAAAAAGTTATTGTTATTCTAAGTTGACAGATGAGCATCCTGGCAACCAATGCAAGTAAAGGTGGGGGAAAAAAAGCACCCTTACTTGTCTAAAACAGGGAATTAAAGAATCATAGTCTTCTGCCTCAGTTTCTTGTTTACTTGAACGAAAGTAATGCAAATCTTGGGTCCAGGACTGGTATAATTCTGTATCTTTAGTCACAGGTTACTGATTTTCCCAGGAAACAAAAGAAAACATACTGGGCTTTTGCCCAGTTCCCTTCCTCATCCTTTAGTTTTTCTGTAAAATCAGAAAACAGAAATTAGAGAGTCCACATTAGAGCTGGTACTTTTGGGTCACATAGGTGGGGTGCAGCCCTGCACACTGAATAATAGACACAATTATGTTCTCCATTAATACATGTACTATCTGCCACATATCAGGTATAGAAAGTGTATGTGTGGATATGGGTATGAAAGCACTGGGCTTCTAGTGTTTGCCCTTTAAAAGTAATAGTCACATTTTAGTTTAGCAAGGAAGCCTATTATACCATACAAATTCCTTCGGTTCTCTCCTCTTTCGTCTGTGGTTTGTGTCAAACATTTTAAAGTATTAATGAAAATACTATAAAAGGCATAATGTTGAAGTATAATTTTATTTAACATTGTTTTACATTATAAAAACTACAGGCAGGCTCCTGTAAACTTATACAAGCAGTTATTTGGGGGTCTGAATTGGTTTTTTTTCTTTTATGACTGTAAGTAAAATAGTACTCAATTATTCTGCAATTCTAACATAATTAGATGCTCTCTCTTAGAGATTGTTTCAAGATGCAAAATGTTAGCAGGCTATAAATCACCTTGATCATCAAAGATCAACAAAAAAACAATTAACAACTTTTCTGTGGTTTTCCAAAATGAGCTGCACATCTTCCCAATAAATTATTTGTATTTTCAGTTTAATACAGTTTATTCTAATAAAAGAGAAGAAAAGTTCTGAAAACAAGGATCTACAGCCAAGTAAAATTTAAGCAAATGTGGTGTGGGAGCTTGCACTGTAGAACTGTTGGTGTTACAGTCCCGGATTTCTGACCGGGTCCTTGATCTTTGCTTGATTTTGTTATGATAGTAAAATAATTTTTTTTAAGTCAGATTTTTTTAATGTAGTAGTGCTAAACCAGTCCTGAGCTTGATATAGTACTCTCCAGAATCTAGTTAAATTTTCAAGCACAGTTTTATTGTGGGCTTGAAGATTTGGCATTAGAGTTTTAAGGTAAAAGGTATATTATTAATTAGTTTACAATATGAATATAATTAAAGAGTAAGTCAAGGGAGTAGCACAAATACTACTACCATTTTTTTCTCAGACATTTGCCACTTGCAAATGTTTGAGGTCACTCCATTTTTTCACCCCTGCAGCATCATTCTCTTTTTGGAAGCTGGGAATGGGAGCACTGCTCATATGGACATCCCATGCTCTCAACCCAAACCAATAAATACTTCTCACCAGAACTGCATCTTGCTGCTTCATATTACCATTTGTGGGTAATTCTGAAAAAGAATTATATAAGAATCAGGAAAGGGTTATTGAAATGCTGTCTCAAAGTGCCATAACATCAGCAAGGTCTTGTTATCTTGAGTCAAAAATTAAAATTCACATCTGGAAATATATGTGAAGGAGCACTCAAGACCTATATTCAGTAAGTATATAATTGCCTACCAACATAGTGGGATCAAATATTTTCAGAATCAAAAAAACATGAAGATATTGCGGTCAGGTAAATGCTTGGTGCCATATATGAAAAACAGCAGCAAACCCCTAAAGCTTCAGAAATATCTAATTTCATCATCCATTGAATTTTCTTTTTATAAAACTATATCTGGAAAAGGCAAAACATGAGGGTAAGCAGGAACACAAGGTTATATTCTTTCCTTTATAATACAAGAAAAGGAACTCTCTCTTGTTACATCTGTAACTTCTAATATCTTGTCTTTACCTTTATGAGATTTGTTATGGAATGAAAAGTGGCGAATAGCACCAACAAACTCCCAGCACAGAGGAGACAGTGTAATACTTTTTAAAAATAAAGCAGAAAGTATTTGATCAAACTCTGCCAGGGAAGGTTTAGGCTGGACATTAGGAAAACAATTTTCACAGAAAGGGTCATTGGGCACTGAAACAGGCTGCCCAGGGAGGTGGTTGAGTCACCTTCCCTGGAGGTGTTTAAGGCACGGGTGGACAAGGTGCTAAGGGGAATGGTTTAGTGTTTGGTAGGAATGGTTGGGCTTGATGATCTGGTGGGTCTCTTCCGACCTGGTTATTCTATGATTCCATGATCTCATTTTCTCAACATGAAGGAGTTAACTTGGGAGCAATGAGATGACTTTGGCCTCACATTGATGCAAATAAAATCAGAATCTTGACCTATGGATACAGCAGCCTGTGAAATACTACGTTAGTTTGTTCTGTGGTTTCCAGGGAAATACACAATCTGGGAATTTGAAAAAAGAAAGTACATGTTTTATAAAGACACAATATATTTCTGTACAAGTACATTAGTGTTTGTCTAAGTGTCTGTCTAGACACCCATAGTTAACTACATTTACACTGTGCATGCGTGAAGGATATGCAACAGTAGACCATGAGATTATACATTTATCCTCATTTGTGAAGGTGGATGCCTAGAACTCATGAATGGAAAAGGATATATCATAAAGTATTTAATCCTAATCAATATTTATTAAAGGAGACAAAGTAACAGTAAGGCAAACCTATAGTACTTTAGAAAAAAAAGCAGCAAGCTAGATTTCTTATCTTGCAACAGTTAATAAAGTTCTGTGATTTATTTTAACCCTGAATTAGATTTTAGAAAACCCTAATTATACTAATGTACCAAAAGAAATACAATTGTCTCTTAGTTTCATTAAGCATGACAGGTGACAGTTCCAAAGATAAATGCTGAAACTTGTAAAAATTGCAAGTTCAGGTTGAAATGACAATAATATGGGAGCAATGGGATGGAATTGTGCTACTCATTGCATTAATCAATACTACAATTTATTTTTTAATGTATGAAGAACATTTACTTTCAATAATTTATGACTAGGTTCTTTCTACTGAAGTCTTCCTTTCGGTCTCTAGATTTTGGTTTCATTTTAAAACACTCTGACTATTTATAAATCCACAGGCAATCTCATAAAATATCACTATTGGGAAAGAATCAGTTTTCTGCATGCCATGTGCAATTTAGGAGATTGATAATATAACTAAATCAATTAAAGAGGACATGGCCTTATTAAGACTGGAAAAGTTGTAATATTGTCACCAGTGCTGTACTCTTGTGCAAAATCAGAAGATTTAAATTTGTTCAGTTTGTGATATTTCACTTGTCTTTGCAAACCACAGGCGACACCTGCAATACCCTAGCAAAATGTAGCTTTTCTGTTTCCTGTTCTGAGTACCCACACTGCTGTACCAAGTCAGTACTGTCTTTAGATCAGCGCGGCCCGTATCACTGTGTCACAGATCTGAAGATCAAACTGAGGGACTGAGGGGCTCCTACCATAATATATGTTCATTACAACTTTATGATTCAAAACATAAATTTACACACAGACTCCTTGCTGCTGTGGAAAGAGGGTTTGCTTGTCTTAGAATTTGTGATAGCCTATGTAGTTGGGTTTTAGTACTTTGGGATAAGCAAACAGTTAAAATCTTTAATTTCTAATACAGTTAATGCACAGTGGTGATCTGTGTGTACACTAGATGTCTATGGACAGCTGTTGGCAAGAATGCTTGCAACACCTACCATAAGCACGCTTGGGCTGTTTTCTTTAAGTACGGTTAAATAAAATGTATACAGTAATTGATATGTAACTTTACATTTTTTAAAAATGGCAGTAATAAAGCTATTGTAGCAATCTCCTTCATGGTATTGTAAAATCAATATATGAAGCATTTCTGGAGCAAACCTTTAACTGGTTCAGTATACAAAACCCTTTCCAAGTAAATATACAAGCAGTAATGAGTAACAGACAGTAGTGAAAACTATTCCCTGTCAACAGGTCTAAGCATGTCTGTGACCCCACTAGAGACAAGAAGGATTGCAAATATTTTCATGCTGAATGTAAATAAATATGTTATGTCAAGTGTAAGTGACCATGAACTTGTATAGAATAGCTTTCTCTGCTGTTATCACACATTTTTATTCTCTGTGTTTTGTGTAAGCTTTAACTTCTGGACTTGCAACTTGTATTGCTTTTTACATCTCCTGAACAACTGGCTCATTATTCTCATGACCTAGCAAAATTCACATATAAATGGGTAATATCTCTTAAACTTATCAATCCAGTTTGATTAAGAGTCAGTATTCATAGTGGAGGAGTGTATGAGGCAATTTCTGCTTTTGAGGGTGATTAAGTGCTGAAGTGGAGCCAAAGCTTTTGATGATCATAAGAGCTATTTGTTGCTGGAATATTCCAGCCACATGATTTTTTTTTTTTTCCCATAAGATAAGGAGAAGCACATTTAACAAACAGCATTAAGAAGGCAGATTTTTCTAGGTAACTAAAGGTTTGAAATTCTATGACATAACTGCAGTTGAGAAGCCCAATTCATGTCCCATGAAGGGCAGGTATAGGTAAAGTGTATATAGAATTCAGAAGGAGTATATTTCTCTTCCTAAAAGTAGAATGAAGGACAAATAATTGCATGAGGGACTTACCTGTGTAGAAACTGAGGGCTGAGACTGAAGTGCGAACAGTGGTCTGAGTTAGGATTTATGACTCATTTTCATATTGCTACTGCAAATGAGTAACAATTATAATCTACCCAGCTGGCCTGTTAGCATATGTTGGAAACAAGTTCAAAGTGGTTGCAGTTCTCCAGTCTCATGGGAACAGGCTTGTTTCATTTATACCTCCGAAAATGTAAATGAAGTAAGGAATGACATCTTAGGAAGAGACCACTATGGACTTAGGAGAATGGAGGTTCTGGTGGAAAACTTTCATAAGAGCTTGGAGAGGAAGCTGGATTTGAGGGTTTGGGGGACTTTTTTATTTTTAGTCAATACCTTGAGTCACAAGTAAGAAGCCAGGGATATGACTCTGTGTTTGTTTAGACAGTGAATACCAAAAGACTCAAATCATTCACAGATCCCATACAATAGTCTGCTATACACAAAATAGGAATTCTTGGTTATTTTATTTTTCTACAGGGAAAGCATCACTGGTACGTAAGTGAAAATGAGTTAACATTTTCTGCAACTGAACTGCTAAACCAAAGAACATTAGACTGTAGTCTGGTGACTTCTACAACTGGGGCAACCAATCTGTTACATGGCCAGTGACATTTCTGATCATCATTGTCCTTCATGCTCTTCCTCTGAACTCAGATGAGTCTGTTTAAAGCTGTGTAAAATTCAACCCTCTTTTCATTTAATGGAAACAAAGAAGGTGGAAGGAAGGTGCTAGAGAGATAGGAAGGCAGGTTTGGAGAGCCTGTCCAAGTAGACAACACAGAAAGCAGGTAACACTTGCAGTGGCAAGCTGTTAGTTTCTTAACTGTTGGTCAGAATAGAAGTACAGTGTACTGTTGCAGAGAAAAAGAAAAGGAGACAAATGAGCCCCAGCCATTTTTCGTCTTCAGTTTTCTGGCTGTCTCACTTCATATCCACTAGGAATGATTCACAGGTAAAAGAGAGGAAATATAAATTTCTGAACATACCTAATAGTCTTTTTTAACGGCATCCTTGCAAGGACTGGAGATTGACTATTACTGGACAGTAAAATACATGAGTACTTTTATTTATAGTTCCTAGTTGTCTAAATTTCAATGTCTATTTTTTTTCTCCCTAGAAAATTTGAGAAGGGAAGAAGGTAGGGAAACAGAGGAACACAGCATTGCAGGGGGGCACTGATTTTCACTCTCCTTTGCTCACAGATACTCTGTAACTCCTGTTACACACATGATCTCCTTCAGTGAGAGGGAAGAACCAGGGAACTGCTGCATTGAGGCACTCTGGAGACTTTGCTAGAGTAGTCTGTCTTGGAGAGCAGGCAACATCAGGTATTTCAGGGAAAAGTGCAAGAAGTCAGTGATAAACGTGTTGAAGAATTACTTCATATCTACACATGACAGTTTCTTATAATAATTTGCAAAGAGTTGCTTTTCTCTTACCTCAGACATTAGGCTTTGTCCATAAAAGAAACTGTCCCTATGCATAAATGGTTTATACAGTTCAATCAGTACATTCTTTTCATTGCAAAGAAGTTTATAAAATCTCACTCTAATGTGATATGGAATTCCATTTTTTTCTCTAAAAATCGCTCAAGCCTGAAAACAAATACAATCTCAGTGCATGAGTCCCAACTTTCTTTCTTTAAAAACGTAGTTTCTTCTGCATCTACCATCTGAAGGAAACCTCAACTCTCTTCTAAAATATATCACATACTTTCAGTTTATCTACAAGCAAAACATTTGATCTTTGTGTGCCTTCTTTTTATTATCTATGAAATAAGGATAGCAGTGTTTTCTTCCAGGGAAGGTCATATTTACCTGAGGTTTGGGGATAGCAGGCACCAACGATTTCCAAGTAGTAATTATTTCTTAGAAATCTCAGGACAAGAATTTGAGAAGTCACCCAATACACCTGTCATTCATCTTCCACAGGATCATCTCAAGAGGCCCTTTAGGAGGCAACATTACCAGATTTTCAGTCTTGCCCCACTATAAGCGTTAAATTTGGCCTATCTCACCGGTAATGCTTTACCCACTTTCACTTTCCTCAGGCAGTCAGAAAGGATGTGATGACAAAATAATAGCTACCACCAAGACAGCAGTGTAGTTATCTCTGAAAGGATAATGGGCCATGGTTTTAGAACGATCCCACAACACTGTTTAGAAGTTGACTGGCTTCTTGTTGAGGACATAACAAATCGGTTTGTTCATTCTTGGGATAATGCCGTTTCACTGAAGTACAACTGAGTTCCTTTTACATTTTTTGTGTGCAGCAAAAATCCCATAAAAATACTGTTGAGCCTTCTGAAATGAATATCTCTTGAAGCACTAAGTCTGTTAAAGGTAAAAATGGTTTCTGGGCACCAGCTCTATATGTTTAAGGATTTGAACTTTCTTAATGCGTAAAACCTGGGAAAAAAAGTCCAGAAAGGACACCCAATTAGAAAGATAGTGACTCATCCTGACAAAGAGATGGGGGAGGGAGAAAGGGAGGAAGGAGGAAAAAGATCAAGGTTCACAACAAAAGACCTATTCATTTATAACAGCTTGGCTGTGGAACCATTCCAGTAAGCTCAAAAAAAATTATCCATTAGTTGGGAACTATTTTCTAAATGACAGCTTACAGCCCTCATCTGACCACCACCAGCTCCCTTTTCACATTGAACATAGCAAGGTTTGTGTTGTCAAACACAGCTTGCCACCTCTTCTGGACATTGTAGGGGAGTGAGGCAGAGTAAAGTAGAGGTGCCCTGTGTGAAACAAAAATCCCTGACCTCCTGCATATAGAGAGGGGAAGTGCAATGCTGTTCAGTTCCTCCCAGGCTATTTTAAGAAAAGAGTACAAACTAATAAGTTTGACTACAGTTCTCCTTACACAAGAAACAGGAATATCATTTTAGACTAATTGAGTTATTAAAAATAAGTTTGTTTAATGCCTCAGTATATGATCTCAACAGTAATTATTTGCAATTTTATATGAAGCTGCTTTATGTTAAATGCTGAATCGTACACCTGAATAAAATCATCAAGCATGCTACCAATGTTCTTACCTATTAGCCAACAGATAAACATTTTTAATGACAAATACTGTATACTTGTCAAACAGCAGGTTTTTTCTAGTTAAGTAATTCTTTCCTAGGAGCACTTCCTCCTCAGTTATAAAATGTTGTATCTGGAACTATTAATATTTTATGCTAGGGACTGTGGATACAACTTTTATATAAAAGCTTTTCTGTGTCTGAAATGTGACTTGCTGTAAAGTTGGCATTTCTACCTTTTCCCAGTATTTTGTTGTATATGTGTTCAGAGCTTAGTTTGAGAAAAACGAGCGTCTGGTTTCATGTGTGTTTATTTCTCTTGACACATACAGTGCATCCTTATGTTAGTTTGCATTGAGACTCTGGAGAAGATGCTGGGAGAATACTGTGCAGTTGATCTTCTCATCAAAGTATCAGCTTTTCTAAATGTGTCAGTCAACTACAGCAAAAAGTACTCTATATTACAATATATGCTATCTGATTCACCTTCTTACAGGGATCATCTTTATAA
The DNA here is from genome assembly GCA_033558105.1 of Coccyzus lansbergi. Lineage (NCBI taxonomy): Eukaryota > Metazoa > Chordata > Aves > Cuculiformes > Coccyzidae > Coccyzus > Coccyzus lansbergi. The sequence goes on from JAUMJK010000298.1 coordinate 262,080, forward strand.
CCTTTTCTCATGTGGATATTCTTAATAACACCAACTCTATGTAAATGCAAAGTCTACATCTGTATCTACAGCATCTGTTTAAAGTAAAAATGCAGTGAGCAAATGCTTAAGTACTTAAAACAAAGTATTCAATAATTTATATTTGGGGGTTAGGTTTTAGATATATAGCAATGGGGTTTGTAAGGATTCCTTGCTTTCTTTTCTTAGTTTAGTTGGTTGCTTTCAAGATAAAATGAGGAAGTAGAGATGAAAGTGAGCATTGTAAATAAATTCTCATATATGTCCAGTTTCTCACTGACGAGGTTGTATTGTACAGAATGCAAAAAGTACACAATAGCTGCTTTTTTAAACTTCCTGAGACATGATAGCTCTTAACCTAGGTTTACAGGTACCTTGAAATATTTATGAATAATATAATACAGAGTGTAAAATCTAGTCTCCTTTTATGAATACTGGCAGATTGTAACTTAGCTCTGCAGAAGGCCTAAGAAAAATGGCAGGACAAGATCAAGCATTTGTTTACATTTCATCTCCAACAAAATATAATTTTACTTTGGCTGTCCTTTAAGTAGATGTAACAATTATGTAACGAAGAAACCACAAGCCAAATAGAGAAAGAGAGACTGCAGGTCAGACAGTCCAAAATGTAAAAGAAACAAAATCTAGTTATGGTTTTATCATGCAGAGTTCTCTCCAAGTTTTATGTGCAATGCTGGACTTTTAAATGTTTCTAATTTAATGGGCAAATGTATCCAGATTTTAATAGATCATTTCATTTTCTCGACTACATCAAAGAGCAAGATGACCTTAACACATTTTCAGGTGTGAAAAGAAATCAGAAGTCCCGAGCCCAGCTGCAGGGTAATTTCAGAAGCCTTCCTGTCACTGTCTGGCTCCTGTCTTCTAGCAAGTTAGGTATTTTTATTTAAGAGCAACATTTACCTGCTCCATAGGAACACTGTGAAGATTAATTCATTTGCATGCCATGTGAAATATGCTGGGAAACAAATCTTAGTGTTGGAAGTGCAAAGGGCAGTTACAGTGCTACTAACATACTGCTCAGGAGAAAGCACCTGACTGACTCTGTTGGTTTTAACCACTTTGCTCTGTCACTCTTCACTGAACACATTGGGGCAGAAAGAAGGAGGCCTCAGGGTCTGGCTCTTCTTTCCAATCCACAGTGGAAAGTGCTCTGTATCTCTCAGCTTTTTATCCCCAAGCCAGTGCAGACTGCTTCCATGTCTTTAAAGTAAGGTCAGGTGTTGAGTCTTGCATAAACTTCTCTCTTGTTGATGCCTGAGCCTCTGCCAAAAGCTCTTGTAGGTGAGGTTGAAGCTTAACATATATGCAGAGCTGATAATCAGGCAGGCTTGACTTTCAAGCAAAACAAAGAATGGTCAACTTGGTTACATAAGTGTAACCCATATATCACGTTCCACTTGATTACTTAATTCTAGTTTGTGAGCCTAGTGGAGTCCCTAAAACAAAGAAAGGCTTAAAAATCCCTACCTCCTGAGACTTGAGCAGTCTTTAAAAAAATTAACACAACAAAAGCATTAATAGCAATAAAAAATTTTTTCAATGCACCTTCAAAAAAAAAACCCAACTTTTTTTTGTGGCTACAGTAGGAATGCTCCTGTGCTCCATCCAGAGTGTGAAAATTGATGTACATTTGCTTATCTTAATATCTTAAATAAACTTGTCTATGAAGAAAACTATACCAAATAAAACATGAAGCAGAATTAAGCACTTTTTTGTTCTATTTATAGGGACATATAAGAAAAGGAATCTGTACCAACTAAGACCAAGTTCAAAGTAGCTCATTATCTTATTTCTGACATTAGCCAGCAGCAGATGCCTTTGCAGGAACGATTATATTTCCTGGGTCTACACTTGCAGGCCACACATATTTGACCTTCAGAACTAGCCAAACTAGTTCTTTCTTCTTATTCAATAACCTTTTTAGGTACTTCATGGATATTGGGTTTTTTCCAACTCTTTTTCAAGCCTTTGTCAACTTATAACACCACAAATGTCCTGCAGTAACTGAATTACTTGAAAAGTTTTTTTGTTGTTTTTTTTTGGACTTGCCATATCCTGAGTTCATCTAATAGCTGCTTTTTCTCACTATAAGAAACAGTGTACAACTATACCATTTTTAACTCCTCTGTCACCTTGATGATTTTATAAACTGTTTTTACATTGCTCTTAATTAAAAATAATGTTGAAACCATTTCTTACTCTTGATCATCTTTCTTACTGTCTCTGTATCTTTCTGACTTGGGGAGGGTATAAGAGTAAACCAAAAGTATCAGAGTATTTTTTAGGTTGGAAAAGACCTTTAAGACCACCAAGTCCAATCATAAACCTAACACTGCCATGTCCACTGCTAAACCATGTGCCACATCTACACATCTTTAGAATACCTCCAGGGATGGTGATTAAATCACTTCCCTGTTCCAATGCTTGACAGCTTTTCAGTGAAGAAATGTTTCCTAATATCAAATGTAAATTGCCCCTAGCACAACTTGTGACCATTTCCTATCACTTATTACTTGGGAGAAAAGAACAGCACCCACCACACTACAACCTCCTTCCAGGTAGTTCTAGAGAGTGATAAGGTCTGCCCTCAGCCTCCCCTTCTCCAGGCTAAACAACCCCAGTTCCCTCAGCCATCCTCAGAAGGCTTGTGCTCCAGACCCTTCACCAGCTTTGTTGCCCTTCTCTGGACACACTTCAGCAGTTCAATGTCTGTCTTGTAGAGAAAGGCCCAAAACTGAACACAGTATTCAAGGCACAGTCTCACCAGCACCGAGTACGGGGGCATGATCACTTCCCTAGTCCTGCTGGCCACACTACCTCTGATACAAGCCAAGATGCTATTTGCCATCTTGGCCATCTGGGCACACTGCTGGCTCATGTTCAGTCAGCTGCCTACCAGCACCCAGAGGTCCTTTTCTGCCAGGCATCTTTCCACCCATCCATCCCCAAACCTATAGCATTGCATAAGGTTGTTTTGACACAAGCACAGAACCTGGCACTTGTTAAATCTCACACAATTGACCTTGGCCCATTGATCCAGTTTGTCCAGGTCCCTCTGCAGAACCTTCTTCTCCTCAAGCAGATCAACGCTTCTGCCCAGTTTAGTGTCATCTGCAGACTTACTGAGAGTGCACTCAATCTTCTCATCCAGATCATTGGTAAAGATATTAAACAAGACTGGCCCCAAAACTGAGCCCTGGAGAATACCACTTGTGACCAGCCACCAACTGTATTTAACTTTACTCATCACAAGTCTCTGGGCTCGGTCATCCAGCCAGTTTTTAACCCAACAAAGAGTACAGCTGTCTAAGAAATGACCCACAAGCTTCTCTAAGAAAATGCTGTGGGAAACAGTGTCAAAGGCTTTACTAAGTTCTGGGTAGGTAACACTCACGGTCTTTCCCTTGTCCTCTGAGTGGGTCACTTGATTATAAAACAAGATTAGATTGGTCAAGCAGGACCTGCCTTTCATGAATCTATGCTGGCTGAGCCTGATACCTTGGTTGTCCTGCATGTGCTTGGTGAGTGCACTGAAGATGAACTGTTCCATAATTTTCCCCAGTACAAATCTCAGGCTGATGGGCCTGTAGTTCCCTGAATCCTCCTTCCTGCTCTTTTCTTAGATGAACATCATGTGGACAAGCATCCAGTCACCTAGGTACTCCCCTTTTAAACAAAACTGTTGATAAATGGTGGAGAGTGTCTTGGCAAACTCCTCTACAAACTCCCTCAGTATTCCTGAGTGGATCCTGTCTGGTCCAGGTCACATAGCAGGTTGCTAACTGCTTCCTCCTAGGTTATGGGGCAGGCGTGGTAATTCTGCAAGTACAGTGTTCTGCACATACAGTGTTTTGAGACAAGGGCACACTATAGAGTTACAGAGAGATGAAATGATATTTTCTGTTTAGAGCTGACATTTTTATAGAACTGTTTCTCTACAGTGATGCACTATTTATAACCTGAAGTTCTCATTCCTGAGCAATAGGTTGTGTATGTTAAGTTAGATTTATATATAATTAAATCTGAGGTTATTTTTCCTCATGGATGTCACTTAACATTTATTTACATTTCATTTCACATACTTTTTTATTACCATTGTGTTCTAAAACTCTTTTCATTTGGTCCTCATCCTTCTCTCCTGAATAACCTTGTAATACCAGCAAACTTTATCGTCTCACTTTTCACCCTCATTGCCTTTTCTACTACGTTGAAGAGCACAGGTCTACCACATGCTTTGTAGGGCTAACCTAGTAGCCTCCCTCAACTGAGAAAATCGACTAAATGAAGTTATTTTTTCACTATGTTTTGAGCAGTTATTCATTTATTTAAAAACATACTCTCTTTCTCAATGGCAGTGTAGTCTGCTTTACAGGTCCTTGACAAGGAACGCTGAAAAGTCTTTTGGAATTGCAAGATGACTTTGGCACCTGCATTACTCTTGTCTGTGTGATTGCTGACTCCTCCCATAAGGTATACTCAATTTGTGATATGTGACCTTGCTTTACAAAAGATACACAGCTTTCTCTCACACAATATATCATATTTATTCATGCCTACTCGTTCTGTTCTATTCTGTTTGTATTTTCCCAGTTCAAATGGGAACAAGTAATTTCCTTGGATTTAGATTTTTTAAAACAGCATCATGTATACATCCTTCATTCTTTAGTTATCAAAGCATTTTAAAGCAGAAGGTTACGTAATCTGGCATCCTCATACCTAAATTACTCCAAAGATTTTATTCCATACACACCAAGTTATATTTTAGTTTTATACCTTATTTTCTCTGATTTCTTTTGTTGAAACAGAAGCTTTGATTCCAGAAGCTTATTTTCAAGGGCTTCTGACATGTAACCCAAGACTCTCCTCAGCTGACACAGATACAGAAGTATCTTGTAGTTTCAACTTCATTTTCCCTAAATCCTTTCTGCATACCTTGATTATCTAATATCTCTACAAACTTATTTTCTTCTTGTAAGCGTCTTGTTCTTGAGATGTTTGGGAAAAAAGAGTAAAAATATTTCTATATAACTTTTGCAAGTTTTTCCTTAATTCACACTTTCCCCTTTTGGCTTTTGGTTTCTTCATTCTGATGTAGTATTCTTTTTCAAAATCTATGGGACTTTTGGCTTTGTTTTTCTGGCAATGAATTTGAAATTAAGTACATTACAGCCACTCTGTTATGCTAGGCTTCCTGTGTTGATTGCACACCAAGATTAAAAAAATAAAACCTGCTATATGTCTGCTTGCAATAACATTCACATTAAGACTGTTTACTGTGGAGGAAATTAAATGAACTCTTATGTACTTAGAAAAGGACATTCCCACAGTAAAAAAATTACAGTAAACTGTCATACAAGGCTATTAGGAGAGTGGCCTGGAATTTAAAATTGTTCTCAATCGCCCCAAAGATAGGGAATGTCAGTTGCCAAAAATTTGCATTACTTCGTGCAACTGACCTTCACATCAACTCCAGCCAGTGGCAAATGGATAATGTCCCATGCATATGGCTCAGCTGCAGACCATTGTCAGCACCAGTTTGTGGCTCTCTGGTCCAGGTAGAACAGGTGATTGCTCCCACAGTGAGTGCTGGAATATTGTCTCTCATGACAACACATTCACCTCTTTCCCACAGCTTTAATTCTTTTTACCACCTTTTTTCTGGTTTGCATTGCCACAGTATACTCTGGTGGTCATTGCTTAGAGCTGCTTGCTGAGGTGATGGATCATATGTGGTGCAGAAAACTTGGCTAAAAGAAATAAAAGGCAGCATGTTAGAGATGCAGCCATTGTGTTGGGCCTTCCATGAGCACATGATGGCAGGCGACCTGCAGTCTGAATGTCAAGATGATCCTCCAACCTAAAAGTAGTCTGTAAGTAATCTCTGAGCCCCACAAATTAGACTACATGGAAAAACCAAACCAAATGGAACAGGCAACACTAAATAGTAAGAGGAAATAGGGATAATACTGCAAAAATGACTTTAAATGGGACAGAGATGGCAACTGATTTTTATACGGAATAGTTAAAGAAAAGCAAGGGATGCTACAGTACGGTCAGTACCTGACAGGGTGTTAAATTTCATTCACCTAGTAGGTAAGACAAAATTTAACACAGAAGTTTGCATAATGTGATAGCTTTTGATACTCATTGCTACAAAATCATTCAATATTTAGGAAGACTGGCAAAGAGCAGCTCATCATTTAGTCAGTCATAGTTTAACATTTGGCTTACAGTTTGAAGGATCTCAGCCAGTCCTGCAGCATTTAGCTCTCATGACTTATTCTTGTGGCTGTTGCCTGCAGCATTTGTAGTCTCAATCAGCTGTAAATACATCTCTTGTAAGATTATAAAATAATTGCAAATGCCTCAGATTAGGAGGTGTGAATGTTACTTAAAGCTCATTTCTGTTTCATATGCTCTCCAGCACTCTCCATAGGCAGCAGATGAGGGTCTACAGAAAAACAGGAACCTAGAAACAAACAATAATAACAAGTACTAATCAGAGCATAATAATCTTTTGAGTTGCACTTACCTTAAAAGATAATCACTGATATTCACACAGTACTGAATAAGTAGCATTTCATGTGGACTTCATGGTTACAGAAAGAAAATTAAAAAAATTATTTCCTAAAGGACATCAGCAACAAAACAGGAAGAAAACATAGCTTTAAAATTAAACACTGGCTTTCAGGAGAGCTGCATTTTCTTGGTTATGACATAAGATCTTGTGTAAGCTTAAGCATATTTTGCATATTAACACTATGCTTGAACTCTTCAGTTGCAATGTTACAGCACATGGACAGCAGTATTGACAGGCATGTCTTTGCATGCTTGAGAAAGGGTGCCTGAGTTTTTCAGTTGGTGGAAACTTCTATTAAAAAGAGTTTAAGCACCATACTGATTAGATGGCAGATGAGGGAATGGCTTCATGACAAAGAATCTCAAGACACCACCAATGTGGTCCCTATGTCCCCTGTTCCAGAGTAAGCTGGGACAAGCAGGGTTTGCCATACATAGAAGAGCTACTATTTCCCCAACCTCCATATGTCAGCATGTGAGCTGAGGGGTCTTTCAACACAGAGGTGCAGTTAAGACACCTAGATCTATGGATCCAACCACATAGTCCTCCCATGTCTCACCTTTTGTATTTTTAAAATATAGTAATAATACATACTTTGCTAGTGTGTGCAAACATTTGTTTCCAGAATATACAAGCTACTTATGAGACCCTCGAAGAAAGGGCATTGTTGAGTAAGAGTTTTTTATTTTTGTATCAAATGCAAGCAAGGTGATTTGCTTTAGTGCTATTAAGATTTCTTCACAAAATAGAGGTGCCTGAATAAAATAAGAAATGATTAGTGGAAAACTCAACACTCATTCCAAATATAGATGAACAGTATTTTATACAACATAACTAACAGAAAGCAAATAAGATCTCAGACCTTTACTTCATTTTATACCTTTTTTATATCCACAAACCCTAAATGATGTGTACATACATTATACACATGCATGAGCATAATGCATGTGTTCCAGCCACTTGAAAGGTTTTCATCTGCTTGAAGAAAAAAGTCTATCTGCAACAGGATACTAAGTGCATAGGTGTCTTACAGGTTTACTTCTTTGTTTGATTAAGATAAAAAAATATGCTTTGTGGTCTCAAGCTTAACAATTATGAATATCTGAAAAGAAAAAAGTCACTAAATTATTTATATATTTATCATATTCTATCACATAATCTTTACATTCATAAATATGTTAATCAAGAACTGTTAACTTTAAAATCAACAGAATAGTAGCATGTGAAAAGTAGTCCAGTAGTTTTTCATAATAATAACCTTACTGATATGAAATTCTTTATATACACAAATATGATCTTTAAAATGGCCTCTGCTAGCTTAAAAAATGGACAATATCATGAAACTTGTTAAAGCCAAGGTGAACTATGGCACCATATCCAAATGTAGAAAAAGACAATCACATTTTTCGACATTTCTGCAGTTGATGGCATTAAAATGTCAGCAAAGCTCAAAGCAAAAGTACACAATAAATTTGATATTACACCACATGTTTGATTAAGCCCAAGGGTGAAATTGTAACCTGCAATTTTATTCTGAGTCAGTAGATTTCTGACACATTTTGATTTTTAACAAAGGGAAACTCAGTCTTAAGGCTAAACAGAATTCAGCAGAACTGTCATGGTTTTATTCAGGCTCGCCTAGAAATTGATCTTTAAAAGCCCAGTGGACACAAATGCGTTAATAAATTTTATTATTTTAAAAACTGTTCCCAAGGAAATTTTCAAATAGCAAAGCTATAACTATACTCAAAACACATACTATTAATTAATGATAAATGTGTAGTGAAACAATAACAGTATTTTCTGATGAAAATTATTCTATATTCTACTTCATAATTTTAATACATTAAAAATAGTTCTCTATGTGTACCTAAAATTGTTAATTTTTTAAAATGCAAGAATGTTGTCTACGTAAACTCCAAGGATTTTTTTGCCATACTTATTTATAAAAATCTATTTATATTCATTATGAAGTATATGATAATTCAAATAGGAGTTTAAAAACCTATCATCGGTTATAGTGACAGCTCTCTGTGAAGAAACGCTTGACTACAGATGAAAGAAATATAAATGGCGAAATCCGCTCTGGTTTATGACCACAGAGCATAGTAATTAACTGACACATATTCGAAAACTTTTTAAGAAATAACCAGTTCAAAAGCCACGTGTTGTTTTTGTTGTTTCCTACTTTTTATCGCACTGCTGGATGGCTCAGAAGTGATACTGTCAAAGCAGTAGTCAAGGACTGAAGTAATTGGAACTGCTGGGTGAAAAGACAGGCTCTGTACAGGAATTTCCTGCCACTCCAGTGACTGTGACAGAAAAGCTCTGAAAATGCCGGTAGAGATTTAGAATGATGAATAGCTGCTACGGTTAGTGAGAAATCTTAGAAGTGTTGTTTTATTTGCTGAAATATTACCAAAGAAGGCTTGAAGCCTGTGACTTGTAGAATGTGACTCCAGAATGACCTCTGACAGTTGGGGTTGCTGTGGATGTTATGCTACTATTTATCTGTGAGTATGTTCAGGTCCTTTGTCTCATTTCTCAAACTAAAAGCACAACCTTTGTCCCACTGTTTGTCATTATTTATACACTGCAAGGTCAATTCCTTTATTTTGAGACCTCCTAATTTTACTGACATTATTTGTTGGGTCTGTCTTTTCTGCCGTTCTTGATAATTATCCCTGTATTCCATTCTCCAGTCTTCAGAGATAAACTAACAAGGATATGTCCACATAATGGACTTCAAAGTAAATTGTTGCAACATTGAACCTAATTACCCTGCTGCTCTGTGGAATCTGTAACCCTGCTACAGGCATATGGGCTCCTGCTGCCTTGAAGATCTTGAACAAATAGGCTTGTGAGAATAACATGCAGCAAAGGCAGGGATATGACACTAAGTAGGAAATGTGAATAAGGATATCTATCAGCACTTTCAGGCAGGGAGCCACCCATCTATTGACTGGACACTGATTGACTCTTTTCCCTGCTGAGGTTCTCCAATGTGAACTCTCTTCTCATTTTAGGTACTTAACATAGGCTGGTCCCTACATGACCACAGTGTAGAATCAGTCGTATTAAGTTAGAGAGTGCAGGTTCTACACCCTGTAGACCCAACCAGAGCATTCACTTGGGGGACTGCAGGAGACCCACACTCAAATCCCACCTCTAACTAACTCAGTCTCTTAGGTCTTTGGAGAGCATTCCCCATGGTGCAGTGTTTAGAGCAACTGAGAATTAAAACAACCTCTTTTTTTTTTTTTTTTATGGTATGATTTGAGGATGCAAGAGGAAAAAAACATTAATTTTTGAAGTCTTCAGGTATTTAACCATTGGCCTGTTTGGCACCTCTAGACTATGGCTGAGATATCCAGAAATGCAAATTAAGTAGTCTATAGGTAGAACCTTGGACACACATAACAGCAGCAGAGCAATGGCTTTGAAGATCTAAACTTTCACCAGAAAACAACAGGCACCTGTAAGTTATTTGAAGTGCCTGGGCCTTCACATTTAACCCAAGTGGGTCTAATTGAAGAAGCAAGGCCTGAAGATTTATCTGCAGAGCGTCTTCCAGGAGCATTAAAGCTAAAGTCTGGTGCAAAACCTGTTGCTATTGAAAGAGTGTCTGCTATACCGTTTTAGATATATAACCAATACTCAGAATAAGTACTTCAATTTTATTTTGTATATGATTTTTCAAGGTGGCTACAAAACACCACATAAAGCAGACAAAATGAAAGTGATAATCTTCGAAGACTGACACCACATCCTTTTCCTTCCTGGCATAAGTTCAAAAATGCAAGCTAAAAAAAGATGACTTTTTACTGAATGAAACCTCTTTCACGGAGACTGGATCTAAACTGCTTTCCTCTCTTCTGCTGAAGTCTCTTTAAAAAAATGAAATAAACTAATCTGAGGGAGTGAGAGAGGATTTCAGCAAACCCAGTACAAAAAGAAAACGTGCATGGAAAATGTAAACGTATTTATTTTTTGACCATAAAGTTCTTTCATAACTTCATTCTAGGAATTACTGTAGTTGAACACTTACAAAAGAAAAAGTTTGCTTCAAAGATATGAACACAAATATATATAATTGATAAAGTGAATTGCAAAATATGTCTTATTTGTAGAATATGGAATTCCATAGAAACACACATTTTTCACAAAGCTGTAAGGCAGTGATTTTGCAGGCCTCTAAAATATTTCTCTTCTAGTTTCTCTTATTTCTGTTGTGCTATTCACACAGTGTTCTTTTTCCTTTACAACTTCTCTTTTCCAATCCTACTTGTAAGTATTATACTGTATTCCTGCTACTTTATAACAATGAACTTTCAAAGGACAACGGTAATTCCCAAAAATTATTTACCCAAGAAAACCAAAAGTAAAAAACTAATAAGAAATTATTTTATATTTTTATTTACTGATTATTACTTTGGTGTAATTTACCTAATTATAATGGGTACTGTGCTATACAGCTGAAAAAAAAAGCCCTCAGGCTGTCATCATCAATAATGCCACAACTGATTCAAATGAAATAAGAAAATGTAGTAACAAGGATCAATGCAATGAACACCTACCATCACCACTAATAAAAAGAAACCCTAAAAAAGTATTAACTGAAAAACAAACCCTTTCTAAATTTTCAATGCAACAGGTGATGTAAACAGAAGATGTAAATTGAAAAATTAGTGCAGCACTACTTCCAGGACACTTGCACTATGGCAGCATTCAGCTACTTACCAAAACACCAGATAAACAGATGGGAACAAAAAGCATTTAAATACAAGCCTGCTGCTACTCTTCAGGCTACCAGTCATGCTCTGAGAAAAACCTCCATTACTTTCTATGACATCCATTTCCTCACTTTTACCGATGTTCCCGAGTTGACTCTATGTTATTCTCCTGAGTGTGTTGAAATCATACAGAACAATGCCTTATCAACCTTGGAAGAGTTACTGATAACAGGAATAGAAGTCTCACTTTGAGTTACGTTGATATTTTTATTTAGTCTACAGTTATATGTATCTTGTGAACTGTCTGCCCCTTTGTCTTTGGCTAGTCTGCTGGATTACCTAGCGTTAAAACATCGTGGTCAGTGTAATCTTTCTTTCAAGTCTCAGCTTGCTGGAGCTGCTTTCTGGAGAAAGAGTCACAAAACAGCCTGGCACTCTTACAAAGGTAAATGCTCCTTGGTCAGTGGAAGAACAATAGACAGTTTTCCATTACATTCTTATAGTGTCTCTAAGTTATTAAAAATGCTCTAAGGCATGCAAGTCCCAGGAGACTTGCCAGTTGAAGGGGAATATAATTTATATTGTGCCTATTTAAAATATGTTCAAAGAACATTGAAGTTGAATAGCCAATGTTTGAGACGGAGTTCACGTATATGGGAATGCCAGATGAAAGGCAATCTACCCAAATTTCATATATATCTCTATGTCCTTGGCTCCTTGATCATGTGTTATTTTCCACTTCACAGAACATCATCTGGACCTTATGTGGAGCCTTTCGACCACCAACAAAAAAAAAATCACTCATCTTTAAATAGTTGTAAACACTCCTTGACAGTTACAAGGCAAGCTACGGAACAAGAGTGAAATACAGGTCAGTCCTCATCCATCTCCAGGAAGAAGTTGATCTGCTGATTCCTGCATCTATTAGTCAACCACGTTAATCTGATACATTCATTCTGAAATGCATTATGCTTATATTTAAGTTTTGGCTTTTTAATATTAGAAATGAGTATTATACTCTTTCTGCTAGATCCAAATGGATTCATTCTAGCTGTCTCAGATCTATGCAGTTTTACCAAAATGAGCAAAAAGCTCATTTCAGGGTTATCTCATCCACATCTTCATGATTTTATGTAAAGCAGGATCAAATGTTATAGGGATGTCATTGATGTGATCAGAATATGAAATCTGTCAATCTGTCTGTTCAACACCAGATACTCAGATGTACTTACTCCTGCCATTTCTTGTCCTCTTTGGCCATCAGGACTTTGGATCACCCAAAACCCTTATCCTAGTTTTAAAAGAAAGCTAAAACCTTAGATGTTCTTTAGTTGTTTTTAATTTCTTCAAACAATTTTCTGGTTTTACTCACTTTCTTAGTGAAGGAGAAATTCATGCCCAGGTAATGCCGTCCTTTGTAAATTGGTATAATCTGAGTGACACAAATTTCAGCAGAGAATGTAAACGCACTTTCCAAACAGAGGTTACTAAATAAGTTTTGTTGGATTTTTCTCCAAATCATCCTTGTTCTGAGAACAAACTCAAAACCAAAATGGGAATATTTAGAGAGAGACAGCTGTCATTTATTTGGTGGGTTTAATTAATACAGATCATCTAGTACCATCATCACTTCATAGCTTGATATTGTGGTTGAATAGTCAGTCATCTCAGAGTCCCAACAAGCCAGTGACCATTGCTACACCTATGTAATTTCTGAAAGCAGGCACCTTTAGCAGATGCCATAGATCTTTATGTGTCTATATAGATCACACAGCTATAAACTGAGAAAAGCCTTTAAAATGTCCTACTGTACATATTCTCCAGTTAAAGTGAAGGGAAATGAAATATTCATATGATATGAAGCTTCCTGGGCTGGAAATAGAACTTCTCTTGCCAAAGGAAGCAAGCACCTTCTATAGAATATTTTGCTTGCCAGAAATACGGAGTAAGTATTACCTGACCTCTGAAAATCACCCTTTTATTTGATTTTTTACCATACTGAAGTGAAATGTGAACTGTAGCTTTAAGGCCTCTCCCAGATTTAATAAGCTCCAGGTGTACTTGAAGCAGTTAATTGCTTCTGAAGGGAGCTAGTAGAATATTGTTCCAAGAGCCTGTTATTTCTGAAAAGACACTAAGATCAGGGTTTGCTGCCTCAGTAAGTTCCTATGGTGAAAGTTATTCATGTGTAGGAGCTATCAGGCTTGAAAGAAAGAGCTTTTATGGAGAACCTCTTTGTGGAAGGATGAATGCACTGAAGATACTCTACAGAAGGCTATTTGAATTACATGCATCTTAAGCAACGTATACTGAACTAAACCCCTCTGAATTTTATGGAAATGGGCCCAAAGTGTGAACTGGGCTCATGATCTGGGTTTCTTCCTAATAGAGGGGGCTAAATTTGATTTTCACATAAGGCTTCTCTCCAATTCTATTAACAGTGAACTCTAGATGGCTCTTTTGACAGCTGAACTGAAATCTCTTGGTGTAGCTAACTTTCTTTTGAGAAAAATAAAACCTTCACCGGTAGTAATTTTGCAGCTCTATCACATTCTGACACAGTTTCTACTCTTCCAACATTGTATATTTAAAAATGCGTTTTGATTGTTTATAGTAATTAATGAGATATACATGAAGAAAAAATCTACAAGATCAATTCCTTCCTTTCTAGCTTTCACATTATCACACCCTGATAACTAGCAACTTATTGCAGTCAAGGGCACTATAGCTATTTGGTTATACTCTTGCAATTTTATGTGATTATCATGCTTAAAGTCTTCTAAAAGGAGGGGTTAATAGAAAAAAATAACTTTGGCAAATGCTTCTTTCCAAGGACATAGTTTTTTAGTAAATCACATTTAATTCTGAAAAACATATTGTGTTGATTTTTAAAGAAGAGCTACCATGTGACTGAAACACCATGCTAAGATTTCTAAGATGCAGGCTTAGTTCACCTCTTTTAGTTTTCCATTGTGTCCCTGGATAAGTCATCATGTTTTTTAGTCTAATCTTGTTCTTGGAAGAAACTTATCTGTTGGGATTGAAATTTTCCAAAAATTCAGTCTGTATAGGAAATTTCAGAACAGATGTTTCAGGCTTGGCAAAATTACAAATAAAGAAAATTGATTCTTATTTTGGGAAGTATGAAGCAATTTTAATGATTGATGAGATCTCTCTGTTTGAGTGTAAACAGATTGTACACAAATAACTTTTTAAAAATAACTGACTTTGCCTAATTATTTACATCCCACATACTTATCCATACTCTACTGTCTTTATTTTTCTGCACTTGGTTCTTTACTTATAATTTCAAGATCTCTAACACTTTCAGAAGATACTAAAATGTCATCTTCAAATCTTGCATGACTCAAGTACTATAATATTTGTGTCATTTTCTTCTTATTTAAACTTTCTAAAGACTTTTTCCAGGCATGAGGTGAAAAATTTCAATGAGATATTATCTCCATATCTAGCTACACTTCAACTCAATTTCTTCACACTTCTTGTCATGCTAAACTTAAACATTTCTGTCCCAATAATATAGTTGTGTTTCTGAGTTATTATATATATGCCCCTTCTAAACCTTTCCTTTCCACAACTTTCAACACTACTTGAATTTCTGTCAAGTCAGGAATCTGTTCATAATTCCAGGAAGGCATACACAATCTTTTGTTTTTTCTGGCACTCTTTGTCAGGGCTTATTCATTGTTTGCAGGTGATTGCTGGCTAAGACATTATTTCTAAATCCAGGCTACTCTAAGCATGATTGGAGTATCATTAATTTTTTTTTTTAATGTATATAAAGTGTTGTCTGTAAACCCTTACCATCTCTCATTGTTGTATCCAAGTGGTTGGTAAGACAGTAAAAGAATACTTTCAACTTATTTTGCCCCTAGAACTACAGTTATAATCCAATAGAAATCAAAATTTGTTTTCCAGGGAAGTATTTCATGATACTGAACATTATTTTTAAATAATTATTATTACTATGCAATATAAATATAGCTGCAGCTTTGGAGGTCTCAGTATCAGTATTTTGGACACACTTCATTGTATTAGTAGTTTAATAAGGCACACCCTACTCTTAAGTGGCATTACAATGCTTTGAATTTCCAAGAAATTCCTAAAAAGCCTCATATTTCATTTATTCAGTTACACAGTTAGTAAAGTGTGAATATGTTCAAGATGCAGACAGAGTGTGCTTGATAATGACGAGTGTGCAGTTGGAGGGGACGTGCTGGGGACATAATGGGAAAGCAGCCATGCCACTATACGTGTCATACATAAGAGCATTACATGTGGGGAGAGGACCTACAACTTCCTTACTACCTCCACCTCTTAATAAATTCACTTTAAATATGTTAGCTTCAGAGCCTAACTTTGAAATCTCCAATGTTTTGATCTTGAAAGAATTCTTTAGGTATTTCCTCCAAAACAAGTATAAGGAAGTCAGTAAGTGATACTGTACTTTTAAAAAATGAGAAAAAAAATCTTACCAGTTTTCTATCATACCTTAAAGTGCTGCTCCAAATCATAATTTGCCTTCCTCAGGTCCTAAATAAGATCTAGTTTTCCTGTATGTCCTGGTCTATTTCAGACCAAGGCAACAACCCAGTCTAAAGAACTACTTTGGACAACATGAAGCTCATATGATCCCCAGCTCATGTGAACAAACTTTACTTTAAACGTCCTTCAAATTGTAATTTTGGCATTGCATCTCAAAGACATAAAATCCTCACAAACAGTTTTGAAACTGTTTCAGGTTGCATAACCCAAAAGTTCAAATCCTACCCAAAACCAAATAGGAACCAGAAACCAATTATCTCCTGTTTTACCTAACAATTTGATTTAAAGTGCATCACCTCATAGATAACTCTGAACGGATTCGTCGCTGAGTTGAAGAAAGTATGGATTTCAGTAACTTCTGAAACAAAACAAGACACATTGCCATTTCAGGAACTCAACAACATGGACAACCATCCTGGCACTTTTAATTTAATTGACAAGTATTGTGCTCTTTCTAAAGTCATTATACCCTCGCATTACGACAGTAGGCTGAAATCTTAGGATGCGGAAGCTCTGTCCTCCTCATAGAATTTCTTAGTAGCTCTAAAATTATGCCATCTCAAATTAGTCATGAAGCCATGAATGTGCCACCCTGGAGAATTTTTTTTTTCAGATAGTTGTCTTGTTCTACTAAGATATTTTAAGCCCTCCAGCAAATTATTCAAAAATCTCGTTGCCTTTCCATTCTGCCTAGGCTGTATTTAAATGCGAGTAACTGAACTGAGGCAAAACGGTGTGCCCAGTGGAGTCAGGCTATGACTTCTAGCACTGACCAGATGTGTTACAGGAATATTACAATATAATGTTTGAAATGCATGTTACTATTCAAGCTGCTCTGTCAATGCTTGAATCTCACTGAGCAGTGTCTGCTCCGATCATTAATCTTTTTTCTACATGTCCTGTAGTGGGGAGTGGCAAGAAAATGAACACTGTCTGTGATGCTAATGCTATTGCACACATAATAAAGGACAGTCTGTTTGCTGAGTTGGATGGGGTAATAGCCTTTGCATAAGCACAAGAAAAAGGCTCAGAAAGTGTTTTGCAGAGGTAGAATTTGTGATGTACTCATTTCTGTCCATGACAGTGGCTAGTAACACTTTGAGGTTCCCTAGGGGTTAACAGGGCATGTGACTAAGAATAGAAATCTTTGGGGGTGAGGCAGTTCATAGACATTTCTTAGCCTTTTCTAAGGGTCATTCTGTTCTCCTTCTGTCCCAGGCTGCATATAAAAAAAAAGGGCTATTTAATATACATGGAAATTGAAGTATTATGCTTTCAAAAAAAACCCAACCAAACAAAAAAGACAAACAGAAACCTCTTTTTCGGTAGTAGAAATAAAATCCTAAAATCCAATGCAAAAAGGCCAACTCAGCTCTAATATTTTCTGTCAGTTTATTGACATAGAAGGTACACTGAAAATATACATTTTCCCATTCCAAATTTGGCTGTTGTCCCATTTACAGGTCTGACTACTAACTGTCTATTCTAATACCAGTTCTGTAGTTATCCAATTAGGTAGAGCTGGGAAACACACATCAGACATTCATATCCACATCTGTATGTGACAGACAGAACTTCTGATAGTCAGTGAAGCACACGGAAAGTGGCTGATTAAATTCTTCCATCTGAATTTGTAGGCTGAAAATCTGATCTCAAGTTTTTCCACTCTCTCTAAAATCTGACAATTCGACATCCACCTCCCCAACTTCAACTGATTCTTAATGTGATTTAGAATGACATGAGGCTGCATTTTTACTCAATGAAATGTGCACTGTAATTTGTTCTAAATGTTAAAAAGGAAGATTAGTTAGATTTCTATATTAATAACCACTCAAACTAAGCAAAAAATCAGTGACTTCTACCTGTTTATACTTAGGTAAAATATGGAGAGATTTTGTCCTATAATAAAAGCATTATAATTAATCTTTCTTTTAACAAAAGTTAAATTAATAATCATAATTAATAGACATCATCTTTCACATGTCTTGTTATGAGAAGGTACACCTCTATCCTCTTATTGTTTTTGTTGAGGAAAACCAAGGAATCCTTTAAGAGGATTAA
Organism: Coccyzus lansbergi; assembly: GCA_033558105.1. Taxonomy (NCBI): domain Eukaryota; kingdom Metazoa; phylum Chordata; class Aves; order Cuculiformes; family Coccyzidae; genus Coccyzus; species Coccyzus lansbergi. The sequence continues at coordinate 280,062 of JAUMJK010000298.1, forward strand.
TACATGCAATGTGCTTTTAAATGATAAAAAACCCCACAACATTTGAAACATTTCAGAGCAGAAAGCACTTAATAAAATCTATTAGCAGTAGTAACAACATGTTCAAAAAAAGTCAATTTGTAAAGCATTTACTTATATTTCCTGTGTGCAGATCATTTTGTATGGACTACAAGGATCAGAATGAAGTGTCAGCAAATAACTTCTGAAATACAAGATACCCTTGTAGTTAAATATTTCATTTCTGCATGAGTGGTCGTGAACATCTATGGATTTACCAGCCTTTTGTAGCCTATATAGCCGGATAATATGAGAATACCTTCTACAAGTGAAATTGAATTTTAAGATATTCAGATAAAGTGGGTCAGAACAGTATGGAATTATCAACAAACTTAAAACACTTCATGTCAATTTTTATTACATTCAGTAGAACAGAGCTCTCAAAAATGATATAATCTAAAATTTTCAATAATAAAAAAGGAATACTTCTACTTTAAAAATCTGATCTCACAAGTATTTTTCTTTAGGGAAATACAGCTCATCTCAGAAATATCCCTCTCTTCCTTTCACTGTCATTTATCATTGAATTCAACTGAATCTCTTTTACTGAGACTTTATAATTTCATCTTTAATACCCCCCACTAATCTCCCTCATGGTGGCCTTCAGCCAACAAATGTTCTTTACATTACAATATGCTCAATTATTCAATTCCCGAGAAACAGATCTGTGAAAGGGTTAACTATTTGATTATCAAAATCTTTGGGTTCTGCTGAGCTACTAAATTTCATGTGCACTTATTACTCAGGTTAGGTTCAAGCCATTGCTGGGCAGGCACAGCATTTGCCTAACAGGAATAGACCCCTGTAGGGAAAACTAGACAATTAGATGATACTCCGCACACCTCACATTTACTCAGTCTAAGCCATACTGGTATAAACTCCAAGGTAAACCATCTTTCTCTGATTACTCACTGGGAGTGCCAATTCCACTATAAGGGGTTGCAACTAAGTCTAAATTAGAGGGATGAAATTAGTTTACCAGATCACGGTTCCTGCTGCCCCTCCATGCAATACCAGGATGACATTCTACTTTGTTTCAAAAAGAGTGTCGGGAGAAATCATTTCCAGTTTATATGGGTAATATGAAAAGATTTATTTTCACCATTTATTTTATCAAGAGGAAATTACCTACAGAACAAGCAGATGCAATATCACAGGGGCTGAAGTGGCAACAGCAATGTATTTGTCCTCTGCTCAGTCTTCCCACTTTTGTTATGTTTACCTGGCAATTATTAGGTGAAACGGTTGTTTTACCAACTAACCTGGATTTCATAAAAACAATGAGGCATTCTTTGGAACAGGTACACAGATAGAAGTTTCATGTGTCCCAGGAGAATGTTCTTGCTTCCTCCCCTCTTAACCTTTCTCCTAATTCATGTTTACTTATTTAATGCAGCATTTAATAGCCTTAAGAGGAAATGCTGAGGAAGCTCTACCTCCGTTTTGAGACAAACGATGATTAGAATGTTCCCACATTAGATGTGGAGTATTTGGCTTCATATTCCTATTTCAAACAACACTAATTGTCACATTTTAAGTAAGTTAAACCCTGTATATTGAGACACATGCCAAGCATGTCTCTTTCCAGCTACTTTCCTCTACAGCATCCATTTCATTTAAGAACACTTCTTTGGAGAATGCTTCTGGGTTTTGAACCTGTGTCTTGGACTCAAGGTGGAGAATTTTATTAGTATTTAGGCATCTGGCAGGTACCTGAACTTGGGGGCATCAGCACCCCATCCTGCTCACTGGCTGACTCTTGGATACTTGCACAGCTAGAGAACAGCATAGTGCAAAATATTTCTATATGAAGTGGATTCAAGGAGGCAGGTGCTTCATGCTCCCTGTTTCTTTCATTCAAAGACAGGTCTTCATAACTGGCCACCCACAGCCGAATGAAAAAAAAAAAGGGTGTTACTTTTATCTTCTTAAAGAAATGATCTGAAAAGTGTTCTTAACCCCCATGCAAAGTGTCTTTACTGAGTTTCTGCTGATCTTGTCACTCTGAAATAGGTAAAAAAGAAAACATCCTGTAGTTTATTTGCCAATCTATACCATGATATTATGAAAACCTGAATACACTGTCCAGTTTTACTAGAACAGAAGAAATGATCACTTGGAAATACAAGGGATAAAGTTCAGGGATTGTAACATCCCATTCTGTGAGAACAAGGGCATACCCCACCCATTCATTCAGTGAAAATGAGGCAGAGGAAATGGAGTAAAAGGATAAAATTTCCTTTCATGTACCAAAAACGTCTGGGTGCATACTGGGCATAATGGAAACTGCACCTTGTAATACCAAATGGCAGAAAAAGGGACTAACAGATTTTCCAATCTAAAGTGGTCATATTGGAGACAAATGAAAGAGTTCTAATCTTTGAAAAAATAACTCTTTTTTATTAAGTTAGACAGAATAATCATTTAAGATATAGGAAACAATCAACCATGTTTAAGTTTGAAGAGATCATCTAACCAACATTACACAAAACAAAAGAAAGGCATTTAAATAGTTTTATTTGTTGAATAGGCCTTACTTATAAAATGCACAATCTGATGAAGCCACAGGATAATAAAAATTATGTAGGCCAAGATGAGTAGGAATTAATATCTTTATAGTATAGATCATAAGTAAATTAAGACAGAGAGGAGGGAAGTTATCTACTTAAAGTCACACAGAAAGCCAGAGAAAATAGTAGGAAAAAGCACCAGATGTCCTGTTTCTGAAATCTCTACTATAACCATTAGATCAGTAATTCCCAGTCTGGCAGCACATAAGGTTTTCTGGTGTGCTTCACGGTGGTACGTATTAAAAAGCTAAACCTAAAGCCAGCAGCAAAAAGTTGCCCATGGCATGTTATTTGCTCACTATTTGGCTGATAAGGACACTGACAGAACTGCTTTACCTGTTTTATGTGTAGAGTCAGGCTCTGTCCAGTCCCTAAGTCTGTCTTTGTTGACTCCCTAGAGTTAAATAAAAGGCATAAAACACTGCCAGCAGTGATGCAGCAAAGGCAGGCAGCCATTGCCCTGATAAGCAAGTAGCTGCAGTTGCGTACATGAGCTCTGCAGTGCTCCAGCTTCAACACTAACCCAGCAGCTGCTCTATCTACTCCAGCAGCAAAGGGTCATTGCTTTCAACCTGTACACCACTTGCACATGACAAGAAAGTTACTCACAGAGACTCTCAAATATGCGCCAAATGTAAGTTATATTGAAGCCAATATGATTGACTACTGCACACTCTAAATATTATTTCATGCAAACTTGTGCTTTTCAGCCCAATTCTTCTCAATTATAGAATCTTAGAATCATCGTATCATTTAGTTTGAAAAAGATCTTTAAGATCAAGTCCAGCCTTAAACCTCACAGTGCTAAGTCCACTATGTCCCAGCATGCCATGTCTACACATATTATAAATACCTCCAGGGATGGTGATTCAACTAGGGCAGCCTGTTCCAATGCTTGACAGCATTTTCAGTGAAGACATCTTTTCCTGACATCCAGTCTAATCCTCTTCTGGTGCAACTTGAGGCTATTTCCTCTTGTCCTGTCACATGTTACTTGGAGAAGAGACCAATACCAATCTTACTACAATCTCCTTTAAGATAGTTGTAGAGAGTGATAAGGTCTTCCCTCAACCTTCTTTTCTCCAGACTAAATAACGCAATACCAGTTCCTTTAACCATTCCCCAAAAGATTTGCTCTCCAGATCCTTCACCAGCTTCTGGACATGCTTCAGTGTTTCAACAGTTTTTTTGTAGTGACAGGCCCCAAACTGAACACAATGTTCAAGGTGCAGCCTCACCAGTGCTGAGTACAGGGGGATGATCACTTCCCTAGTCCTGCTGGCAACACCGTTTTTGATACAAGCCTAGATGCTATTGTCCTTCTTGGCCACCTGGGTACACTGCTGGTTCATATTTAGCTAGCTGTTGACCAATATCCCCATGTTCTTTTCTGCCAAGTACCTTTCCCCCCATTCATCCCCAAGCCTATAGCATTAATGAGGTTGTTGTGACCCAAGTGCAGGACCCAACACTTAGCCCTATTGAAGCTCATACAAATGGTCTTGACTCATTGATCCAACCAGTCCAGATCCCTCTGTGGAGCCTCCCTCCCCTGAAGCAGGTCAACATTCCTGCCTAACTTGGTGTCATCTGCAAACTTACTGAGCAAGCAATCCTCTCATCCAGGTCATTGATAAAATTTTGCTTAGGCAGGATTTGTGCTACTTCATCCAATATTCCAGATGTCTGGAAATGCCAGAAAGGTTGAGAGATCTTGGGGAATCCTAATAGCCTAGTGCAATCACCTAGCTCTATATCCACATACAGAGTAAAATAATTCAGCCTCACTTCAGGTTAGATATAACCTGATTGTGAATCTGTATTTCCATGGAAAAAAGTATTCCCCCTGAAAGATTGCAATCCTGTGCCTCTCTGTTCAAAACTTGTCCCAAATGCTGCTCTGACACTCAGATCTTCTTGGGTTTTTCCCTCATGTAACAAGACCAATATGCTTTACATCTGAATTGGAAACAGACTTGTTTAGTCCCTAAGTTCATTCATTTTAATATCTTTCCACTAACACTAGTGATATAGATGAGAGAAAAAGCAGTGATATGTTGTCCACATTATGTGGTCACTAGCATAGGAAGAAACTAATAATAAAGACTTATTTTCATTTTATGTAGTCACCCAGTAGTTCTGTCTTTTAAGATAAATGCAGTCTAAACCATTCTTGGTTTCTGAATCATCCTTTCCCTCTATCAATAGATATTTTATGAGGCAAAAGAAAATAATAAAGAACAACCCTAGTAAAAATGTATTTGCCCCTCATACTGGTTCTCCAAATATTAATGAAATATTAAAAAGTAATTGAAATTATCTACATAAAAATGAATTTCTAGTTATCTGGTAATAAGCTTGAGACTACTGGTAGGTTTGTTTTCCTGATTTACCTGGAAAATTATATTTTTACCTATATATACACTACAGTTACTTGAAAATTGACTGTTCTACACGATGCTTTGATCGGTGAATGTTACATGTGAAGACAATTCCCTTTACATACATTTTAAACTGCCTGTATTTTGAGTCCATTCTCTTCTCATCTATCAGGAACTATTTAAAAATAATTACAGCACAAAAATTGTCACTGAAAAGGTACCAGCAGGTGGAAGATGAATGCTGCCAATGCTTCCAAAACCAATTGGTCATTAGATTTAATACTAGAGTGTGTATATTTAATACTAGACATTTGGGGGAGGGGAGGATGACAAATGTGGATTTATCACTGGATTTCTGCATTTTACTTTGCTTTAGTATATCCAAGGACAGAAGGTCAGTTCTGAAAAGGACTGAAAATGTGCCAGAAGTGCACAAAAATGTCATGATCTGGCAGTCCAAGTTTCAGTTACCTTTCTGCATATCTAATTTTAGCAGTTGTGTGTATATATATATGTGTATATATATATATCCAGTTTTTCATATATTAAAAGATTTGTCTTGGTGGTTTACTTTCAGGCACATGAAATATACAACAAAATAGTAGAGAAAGTATAAAGCAATTAAAAATAGGATTGGAACAAGTGTTTCACAAGGAGTGAAACAATGCAAGTGCTGGAGATAGGTAAGGAATTGTACTTGGCAAAACAGACTCAGAGAGAAACTATTCACAAGATCTCCAAGGAACAGTCCATGTCTGTCAGAAGTACTGAATCTATAGTTTGTTAGGTTAGATATCTTCTAGATTGAAAGAAATAATGTTCCCATGTCCTTCTCAAATGAGCCCCAGGCCGACCCAGTTTGCATGGAAATGTTTACACTTTCTCCAAGATAAATCGCCTAAACTTAGTTTTTACTTCACTGAAATGAAAACTAATTTATCATTTCCCTATTTACACTACTGAAATATTTACAGCCATATATGGACCACACATGGAAATAAAGGCTTAACCAGCTAGAATCTTTTGCACTAAAAGTAACATAGAATCATAGAATAACCAGGTTGGAAGAGACCCACTGGATCATCGAGTCCAACTGTTCCTATCAAACACTAAACCATGCCCCTTAGGACCTCGTTCACCTGTGCCTTAAACACCTCCAGGGAAGGCGAGTCAACCACATCCTTGGGTAGCCTGTGCCAGTGCCCAATGACCCTTTCTGTGAAAATTTTTTCCTGATGTCCAGCTTGAACCTCCCCTGGCAGAGCTTGAGGCCATTGCCTCTTGTCCTGTCCCCTGTCACTTGGGAGAAGAGGCCATCACCCTCCTCTACACAATCTCCCCTCAGGTAGTTATAGAGAGCAATGAGGTTGCCTCTCAGTCTCCTCTTCTCCAGGCTAAACAACCCCAGCTCTCTCAGCCGTTCCTCATAAGGCCTGTTCTTCAGCCCCTTCATGTATACATTGTGTCTGTTACAAGATCCTTACTTTCCTGCAATAAATAAAACCAGCTCTTCAAACTATGGTTTTACCTGTAGGCACAAGAGATTTAGTAGGTTTTTGCCCCAGCTCTCTAAGCAGCTGATTCAGTGTCAACTTTCCTGCATTTTGGTGTCAAAGAGGCAGCGTAAGAGGTGGCCTTCACTATCTCATGTATGCAAGTTCTGAACAAGAGTAATGGTCTTGGTCATAAGTTTCTGATACCTACCGCAGGATTCACTGGTTACTTGATTAGTGCCTAAAGGTGAGTACCAATGACACCACTGATGGTATCTTTCCAACTTCCTGCAGGACTCAAGAGCTAGCACAGGCTCAATATGCCCATCAGGATCACTGGGCATTCAGAGGCTGTCTTCAAGGAAGAGGTACTACCAGAAGCCATGTGGTAGCCACTGCTAGTTTGTTTTAAACTGTTAATAATTGTCAAAGGTGTCTGGAGTACGTTAGTAAGGTTAGATTTTTAAATAAAAGGCCCAAAATGTAGATTAAAGATGTGTGTGTCTACGGGACATCAATGCAGTATTATGTTTGTATGGCATCTAATGACAGTTGTTACTGTAGTCATTTTCTCGTTGTACTCAGCCATGTAATAGGAAATAGTTGGCGATATCAATGTAACAGTCAAAGGCAGCATGATAAAGCTTTCAGGACCTGGTAGCACCATTAGATTTCCCAGCACACATGCCATGGTTCTGAGTCTACCTTTACATGTTAGCGAGATCTCACTGCTCTCTCAAGCTTCAAATGGAGCCTTGTCAAAGGTTCAGTGGGGGAAGAGGAATGTGAACTCACTGCAGTCTTGCCACAAAGCATCTGTACTGCTGTCCTTGCTGGTTCCCATCCCCTGATACCACAGGACGGGATGGAGGCTGAGGAGCAGCAGCAAAGCCAGCATGCAGCAGGACCAGGTTTGCAGTTAGCTGTGCTGTTACTGCCCTGTGGTGAAACTGCTTTGCTGCTCCAGTTGTCTGCCTAAGGAGCTACCTGCTCTGTTTATGCATCTAAGCTTCATGTATCCTGTCCAAAAATACACTGCAGGATGAGGAGGGTTTGGTAGGAGGCACAACACTGTGATGAGATTTTTGACTTTCAGAGCACGACTGTCTCTGCATTTGAAAAGAACTGTAAATGCCTTCCTAGCTAGACAGGCATGAAAATATGAATGTGTGTATGTATGTGTAAACACAGATGAATTAACTTTGACATGCAGAGTTACTTAATTCAGGGAAGCCCTTGCCTATAAGCATTTTGAGCCACAGAAACCAACCCTGATAACTTTATTTGCTCAGTGTTTAGTAATTATATATTTCAGTCACCTAAAGATGTTCAGATGCTGGAAACTGGAAAGAAGTATCAGACATTTTTTATAAATACAGTGACTGATTCCATGATTTATTCATGAGGTTATAAGGTACTGTTGGGTTTAGCAATAAATAGGGCAATAAAAGCACAGACCAACACCTTTCACTTACCCTACTGAGTAACTTCATGGTCAGATTTGTATGGTATACTGAGCAGAAAGCCATTTTCTATCAGATAATGAAAATATTTAGAAAACCTCTAGAGCAGTGAGGGCTATAGAACTCCTAAAACTGTAATTGTTTTACACCCTTATTAGAAAGGAAAATATTGGGAAATTATTGAAGTTTCCCAGTAAATAGGGTGTTACAGCAAGTAATCCTCAGGCTGCTAAGAAAAGCCTGTTTGAATTGCATGAAAAAGAGAATAGTTACTTTGTTACTTCAACCACATAAGTATAACAATATCTTTATCATAAATCCTGTTTTATAAGCAAAGTGGCTATCATTCAGAGTACAGTGCATTTTATAGAATTCAAATGCAGAAAAAAAGTTAAAACAAGTTTTAACAAAGGTAATTGTGTAAAGGTTACCAAATGCAACACGTACTCTGCAATAACTCTTTAGTGTATGAACTCGATGCTAATAAAGTTTAAGAGAAATGATAATGTCCATTATTCAAAAGCTGGGCCTAATCTGAGCTGATACTTTTATTCAATGTGTTGCAGAAATATCTTCTCTGAGATGAGACCTCTGTCTAAATTTTTTTCCCCATATAGAAAAGGGAGCAGCATACATGAGATATGTGGCTCTGGTTTTGAAGAGTGTGTGTGGACTCTCTTTGATCAACAGTTCAGGCATTTCTGAGAGAAACCTGGGCATGCCTAAGTGACAGCAATGGTTACACTGGTTAATGTAATCCCACCAAAGTGCTTTAAGACATTTGAATTCACTATGCATTAGAAACAGAAAAGAACTACACTTTATCCTTTAACCAAAAGTACAACAGAAACTCCAGACCTCAAAGAACCCAAAATAAGCCTGAAGAAAATCAGAAAAGGGTATTATTATGACCAAATCAATTGAAAAATAACTTCTGAATTTCTCTACTGTGTTCCAGTCTATTTAAAATGTATACTCAGAAGGTCTGCTGAAAGTTTCTTAACAGTTTCAGCTCAATGACTAAATACAATACCCATGTGACATAATGGAAGCCGCCCAACCTTATTATTAAAAACAAGTATACTCTATAATTATTTATTTTATTAGCACATTAGATCATATAACTTGGTTTTCTTGTATATCTGTATATTTCTTAAAGATTACCATAAAGTCACTTTAGCTATAAAGGATGGGTACATGGCATTAAAATAATTGGTAGATTCACCAGAAGGTACATTAATGACTGCAAGCTCTGTTTAGGTGGTTCTGTTAAGCCAGGCAACAAGGTAGAGTTAGGCCTGGTAAGTTCAGCCTGGTAAGTCTTCACAGCCCTCACAAGATTTCTTGAATACAGGAGGGAATTGTTTAGTCTGTGTTTACTTACTTTATTTGGAGGGTAGTGAAAGCAGTGATCCCACCTTCATTTAAAACAATGCTAGTGGCACAATACCGACACCAACTGCTTCGTACCAGGTATATCTATGGAGCAAGAGGCTGTGCTGGAGAACAGCAGCTTGATTAGGCAGAGACAGGTAGATTTCTAATTAAAAATAGCCAAGATACTTTAACAGGTATAAATTAGTCTCAGTGATGAGATCCAGTGTGATTCCAGGGCTAAGGAATAGTCTTAGCAAAAGAACAAAATAGGTGTAAGTTGGCGGTTCTCAAACTGTCAGCAAGGACTAGACTTGTTCTCGGTCATCTAGGGCAGCAGGCTCACATGAATAAACTCTGCAATTTTTTTTTCTTTTTAAAATGCGGTACTTCAAGATCTGTGCCTGCTAGAACAGCAACTTCTCCCAAATAAACAAGCCAGCAGTTAAGTTTGTGCTCAGCACCACCTTCCGAATCTTTCTTCCAGCAATAATAAGAAATTTTTCATATGCCAAATACCTTCCTAATTCTCAAACAAATCATTAGCAATGTGAACTGCTTTACAGCAGGTAAAACCAAAGTTACACATGATTAGTCTAAAACAAAAAAGGCAGTATGTATCTGAGCTGAATATAGACCTGAGCTAAATAAAATAAGTTCCTGCCCCGCTACCTGACTGCCTTCAGTCAGCTTTGTGCTGGGATGGGAGAAAGCTACCATTTACACTATATGTTCAAATATATTTGTATACGTTGTATTGTCATGCCAAAAGCAGCTCAGTCAGCTTTTAGGACCCTGTTTGAGAATTTTTCCAGTATCGTTGGCCACATCTACGCTTCCTGTTTTTACAGATGATTTGTTTCAGAAAGTGCTGAGGCCATAGAAATACTCGATTTCATCAAAATAAACCAAATCTGACTGCACCTATATTTTTTCATGTAAAACCAAAGCAGTCTCATGACTTTGCAGAAAAAGCTTGAACTTTGTGAAATTTCAAGAATTAATGTCTATCTTTTTCAGCACCTCACCAATTCCTTTGTTTCTCAGCTACAAAGTTTGGCACTGAACTTGCTGAGTTTAAAGAAGCAGATTAAAAGAGGGGAATGATGGGTTTATTACACACAGTGAAAAAGAAACTTGCTCCTCTGCACTAGCTTTTTCCACTAGTCAAAAAGTGTAGCTACAAGTAGTTCATTTACAGCAAATTAATCTGCACAAGGACTTGGCAAAGTAAAATGCAGGTGAACTCTCTATAGCTGCAGTATACTTAACTTCATAGAAAATAATCTACTGCTACATCAGTGGACTGATGCAACTTCAATTCCAGAGAATGTCGAAGCTGTGTTTTGTTAATGTAGTTGCGTTTTCTTCCTGAAACAGATTTGGAAAGAATCAAAAGATTTCTTTCATTATCTGGTCATGTCTGTAATGTTACATCCTCAGTGTGCTGCATCTCAAGAATAAACTGTTCTGCTGGGTTTTTCCAAGGCAACTAACAGAAATCATCATTATTTTGGCTACTTACTTATCTTCTAACTGGTCTCTTAACTATATACTCACCAGCACTTTTCTTCATAATACTTCTGTAAAAATCACAGAATTGCCGAAAGAATTATTTTTACAGTGCAGTAGAACTGCTAAGCTTTTGCCTTGTTTTTGATTAATTTCATGCCTGACTCAGTCAGAGATTAGGACCTGACACAGGTTATAATTAAATATTGAAATCATGAAGTGCAAGAATGTTTAATTTTTAAAATATGAGTTTTAATTTACCTCATACAGAGAATAGCTCTGGTCACCTGCAGAGATGCATTACACACTACATTGCCTAATGTAGGATGCCTGAATAAGGCTGAGCATACAGTTAAAGTAAACTAATGCAATTTACTGAACAGCAGTCAAATATTTATCCAGTTGATGAAGCAGACTTTATGTGAAACTCAGACAATAATTAAAGAGAAGCCTTGCTTAAAACATGCTTATTCCAGTTTTCACAAATATGTTATACCAAAGCAGCATCTTCCTTTTCTCAAATATTGATGTTCTCTGAACACATTATACAGTGAGATTGTCCTTGGCATTCTCTTGACTATTTAATGAATACATTTCCTGGCATTTGCCTTATCTTTGTTATGTTGTTCTTTGGAGAGCTAAAACTATTAGTTAGCCTCTGACAGAAAAACATCAGAGCAAGCTAGTAAAAGGTCTTACAGTATCAGATTTATTAACATGGTATTTGATTAAACCATAGAAAGATGGGGAAGAGATACTATGGAATGAGTCCCCTGTACTTAGACTTTCACAGCCTTGGATGTTTTTTCATAGAACTTTCACATTTGTTTTTGTCATTTTATCCGAGCAATAGTCCGGATAGTCACAGGCTGAATACTAATACTATGATTATTTTGTAGTGCTGAATCTCTGTCATTCCAGATAGAATTGAATATGTCAGATATTTCCAGTTCAGAACAAATATTGTTGCTTCAAGTTTTAGTTTTCATAGTAAAAAACAGATTTAAATGCTTTTAAACCAACCACCTCAAATATGTGTTTAGAAAATATATGGTTTACACAATATAGAACACAAGGTAAATAGTTAGCATACACACATTTATGGAACTGTATATGATCTCATTTTTTCATTTATAACTTCAAAGTTTGGTACTGGAAAATTTATAAGCCTTATTAGATCTTCATATTTCAAAGCACTGTTAGAATCAGGAAGCTTGAGTAGTTGTTCATCAGAAATATCTAATACTGACCATAATAACAAAGAAGGCAGAGTTTTGACCCGATTTATATTCTCAAAATAGGTGGAAGCATATTTCCATAACTGTTGATAATTGTTTCTTTAAGTGCCCTGGCAGAGTGGAGTTGGGAAAGTCAGAAAAATAGTAAATGACTTTGTTGTGTTATGTTAATGAAGTAACTTGCAGATGGGGGCAGGAGTTTGCAAGCTAGATGTGGGATGGGTGGTTGCCAAAAAAGGCTGGTTGATAAGGCAGAAGTGACCAATCAATGTTTATGTCATGTTTTGGCCTGCTTGGTCTATATAAACAGCGAGTTAACCCTTAATAAAGCACTTCATCTGAAATCATATTGATTTGTTGTGAGATTCACTTGCCCTCGCTGCGATACATAATAATCTACTGACCAGTAAGTGATGGCTCTTAACAGTCATTGGGAAATCCCCATTTTTTTCAGTAATACAAAGGTGATGAAATACTGATACTCATCACCTTCAAAATACATCATATTTCAAAATGCACTCTACAAATGACACTTTAGTTAATCCAAGCACTACTATTTTCTGCAACACAGATAGATAACTCAACTTAAAGTGACTACATGTTTCTCCTACACAGAAGTAGCATTTCTGTATCGTCAGTTTGTTGTACTTAGATAATGTCACACATACAAACAGCCCCTATATAGGGAAGGCAAATGTTGCATTTTTAATAAATTGTGATTATCTTATCTAGTTCAGAAGAGCAATAAAGAGAAATGTGAACATTGCCAAGTTAGCACATCAGACAAGCCATTGAGCAAGAACCTAGTTGACATAAACTAACGTAGCTACTTCAGCAGAGTTGTACCATTATACATCAGCTGAGGTTCTGGCCCAGTACTTAGAAGCTGCATCCAGCCACACTTCATTGTCAGCTGCATTCTCCAACACAAACCAGCGACATATGCAAGTAGGCTAGGAGGCTGTCTTGTGAATTTTGTATCTGGGCTATATGTATTCTTAAATGTGCAGTATCACCTCAGTCCTTTTCATGCTAAAAGCTAGTATAACACAAACAATTACAAGTTTGTAAAAGTACATTGCTGCTGTTCTTACATGCCCTGGAAGTCAGGAAAATTTAGAGGATTTATGTATGTGCAGGTTCTATACAGTCAGAAAATAAATGCTTATTAACACTGGGACATTGCAGTAACCAGCATGAACTGTACAGGATTTGCCATTGTATTCTGCCATTCTATTGGTCATTTTCATGTGATTGCTCAAAGCATGTAGGAAAATGTCAGATTACAAGGTTTAACTACTCACTACTCATCAGTAAACTCATCTGGGGATTATCACCCCATATGTTTTGTAGAATAAGGCAACAGTCCCACCTAACTCATTTCCTCTTACCTATATGGAGAAGGTTGCTGTGAGACTGTCTTTCTCCTGTCTTTTTCACCCATGACTGAGGAACTGAGAAGAGATAGTTTTAGTTTTAAATTGGACATTTATAAACACAGTCGTATTAACCAGTCTTGTTACTCTTTGTGTGATTACATAAAGAACCTCCTTTCTAGCACAGGTTCAACAAACAGGAAGTACACCAGGAGTTCAAGGATGACCACTAGGACTGCCATAGCATGTCAGATTTTGTGGTGATTTTTAACATCTGCTGTTGTGGTCTGTTTGTACAGGATCTTCAGATTTGTTATACCATGAATTAAGGTTGACCCTGACCCTCAGATTTCTAGGATTTAAAGACTATTGTAATGTCACAGAAAGCAGGTGTCCAATTTAGCAGTAAAGTTATTGATTAAATTACAAAATATGTCAGCAAATTTAAAACTGTTTTGGCTACAGTTTTTTATAAGTTATTTTACTTGGACACTTCTGAATACTTTTCAATATGTTTGGGTTTGTGTTCTCCCCAAAAGTTTTCAGAACTAGTAAAAGTATTTGATTAACTGTTGTGCACCACCAAACAGACGAACCACTGACCTTTTAGCTGTAAGTAAACCAAGATCAGATTATAGAACATCTGCCAATTTTTGAGGATCATTTTGGTTTGTCTGCAAACATTGTTAGATCTCTATAAACCTTGGGTCCTATATGGAACCACCTCTGTGGTCATTCACATTAGATAATATGCTGGCTCATTTCTGTTCAGCTATTTTGCTCTTTGAACATAATAACTTTTTAAAGGACATAAGCGTTTTATGGCCCATTTATGTCCCAAAGTCACTGAGATCAGCCCAGTCCCTACATCTCTGTCCATAAACACACAAATGATCCCAGGAAATCAAACAGTAGTTGATTAATCCTCAAAATTTGTACTCGGTATTTCCTTGTGCTACAACTATTGAGCGTTTTTCCAAGACCATGCAGAAACTCACACTGCTGCTCCCAGTATTACTGACACTGTAAACCACGCAATTTATTCCAGCAGGAAATATCCAACTCATGCAAATGTCTTGGGTGAAAATGCCCAAAAGTTCTTGTTTCTAAAGCTACATCTTTGTATCGCCTTTAGTATACATAATACAGACTTATTATCCTTCTATTTATGCCTATTTCTTTGTACCTATTTACTACACAGATCTGAAAGAGCCTAATTGGTGTAAGAATATCTTGTGCTTTACTGGTTTTCACATCATCTTAGCTATAATTCTTGTACTTTGTTTATCAAGATCTAAGATTGTACAACAGGGAAGCCGTTACAAGACTGATGCGGTGTTGTGAAAAAAGAAAAAAAAATGCTTGAAGAGCTTAATACTGTGGTCCTTAATTACAAAACTAATTGTACTTAATGGATCTACTCACGGGGACTGCGGGAGTAGGTCTGAACAGATTATGTATTGCCCCCTAGAAACTTCTGCTTGCTTGGCATTCACCTGCTTAGAGTACGGCTGATTCACATGCCAGAGCAGACGCCACTACTACAGAGAGCTGTGAGTTTAGACTGCCAGAAAGGATTCATTTTCACATTGAACTGTTCACTGTAGCAAGATACATGAGTACACACTGGTTTGTGACTGTTGCAGCCCCATGCTATTTTACAGTGCATAGAATCTGTAATGGAAGAAATCATTTCACAATAAAAATTATTTAAGATGGCCTTACTTAGCCTGTATGCATCATAGGGCATCAAATTATTTTACATGGTGCATAATGACCAGCTATTGATGTTCTCCACTCAGGCTTACCAAGTGAATAGAAAACTTCACCTATGCAGAAGGGTTCATTGTGCCATGCTGTACAGTGTCTTGCCTTGATGGCTACTACTGAAGATTAAATAACTGCTAATGGCTACGTAGATGAGTTCTGATGTTCTTACAAGTATTTCTTCTGTATCTCTAAGTATGTTTACACACATATATATGTATGTGTATACGTACAAATCTGTACATGTAAGTACTAGTGTTGGGGTTAGCATAGTGTAAATGTTTGGTTTATTTGAAATGTTACCTTACCACTAGGATTTCTTTGATAGCTGCAGTTAACTACCGTCTCACTAACCCAATGAATAATACTCTTTAATGAACAAAGAAATAAAGTTTTAGGAGAACTCTGTTCTTTAAAGAGTTCTCTCCTTCTTTAAAGGTCCTCTGAACCTTTAAAGACTAATTTTTTTTAAATGGGTAATGTATCTCCTAAGAGAAATCCCACTCATACACTTTCATTTGAATGCTATCTTATTGATACTTTGGAAAAAAAATATCCCCCCTCGCCTGCCATTCTTAATGTTGATAGGTCAATTAGGTAGATTGGTTTTCTCATCTTTATATATGTGCGCATGTGTCAACACAAACACTTTCTTTCCTTTGAAATGTAAAAATAATGCCAAATTCTTGTTTGAACTTGCTAGATGACAATTGCTCATAGAACTATAACCTTACTTATGCAAATAGCTAGAGTTCATGGTAAGTCTGACATTTACAGAATTAATGAACTAAATAATTAAGTGACCTGGTAAGCGAATTGGTAAACCAGAACTATTAATCTTTTAATGAATTCTTTAGTATCACTTAAATAAGAAATTTTTTGCATAATTTTAAAGGATTACAATAAAGAAACAGTAGAACAGAAAAATCATTATGTAAAGGAACGTTGCTTTTATAAATCTGTCATTATGTCTCTCTTTATTGAATTCATTTCTGTTCAAGGTTTAGAAAAGTGGCAATTCCCACACTGGTGACTAACAGTCCCCAACATTTTAGTGGTAAGACTTTTTTCTTGCTAAGACAAAAATTCTAGGATCATTTACTGCTTCAGACAAACCACTGCCTAAAGTGAGTAATTAGCATACAATTGTAATTTAAGAAATTCCTTATTTGATGGTGTGCATCACACATGTTTCAGATTTCCAAAGCACTAGTAAGTTAACTAGGCACAGTAAGTGATGTTTCTGAAACAGTTCCTCATAGATAAATTTTCTTTTTTCTGCGTGTTGCTGGATATCACCTTTCCACCAGCTTTGTACCACATCTCTTACTTTTTCATGAAAGTATCCTGAACTCAAATACTTTATTAAACCATATGCAATATACTAATATTCTTCAAATCCTGTCCTGACTGATATATATACATTTGTCTTTCCCCATCTTCCTTTCTGTCACTGTCCACAATGGAATTAGACATATCAGAGTGGAAATTTGGGAGTGTCATGTGATTCTCTAGGTACAATTTCTCCTGCTCAGGAAGCAATTGCCATACGGACTTGAAATATACATTCATTTCTATTATAGCTAGATGTCTATTTGTACCAGAGATAACATATGGTACAATACCTGTGCATTTTTTTCTGCTACATAATCTACTTTGACACAACTGCAAAAGATTTCAAGGTCTTGCAAAAAAAGACTTCAGCATTTATTGCAATTTTAACCCTGCAACCACTGAAGCCATCCAGGCAAAAGCAACAGCAAGTGTCCAAAACTATTAAAACAATATTTCAAGTCATTTTTACAAAATTAATACTTACCTTTAATTTTTCAACAGAAAGACCCTACTCAGATGTTAATTGCATTATTTTTGTTATTACTGTCATCACCCTATGATATTCCAATATCAATTTGAAATGTTTTGTAACTTTAAGTGGCGCTATGTAGCTTCTTTCAAAGGAGACAATTCAAAATTACCATCACGATGTGCAAAAAAACAGAAGAGCTACCTGTTGTGGAGGCAAAAACAGCACTCAATGGCTCAAAAGAAAGAATGGCGTGTGTCAGATAAGCAAGCATCTTTCCTTGCATTCCAGCAACGGAATCATGTCCACACAGCATCCTTTGTGAGCTTTCTGAGCAATATGAAGCCACTTGAGATATCTGTAACATAACACAAAGTTGTTAGATTTTGATCTTAGAAGCATTTCTAATGATATTTATTTTGTGAGTACAAAGCAATGCTCTGAAAATTGGGAATGGCTGATGTTTATTCTATACACATTTAGTTTTTATGACTAGATCCATGTAAATGGCAGTAAATAAAAAGGGCAAAGCTACATAAACATACTACTGATACAGGTGTACTTGCGGAACAAAATCCTAAAAATGAAACCCCACAGCCAACAGAGCCTTCCTATTTGAAATGACTTCAACTTAACTTTCAGGAAACTGGTAAAACCTCATCAACAGAAAATCTAATTCTGCTGACCTATGCTGCACCCACACAGTGGGGCTTTTGCAGTTCATTATGCTGGCACAGCAACTGCAGCAGGCAGTAACACCCACAAAAAAATTTCTGAAATCACAGAACACTATTCTGTCCTGCAGAACACTCTATCATTAGGCAAAAAAAGTGATGAGAAAGCAAGAAGCAAAACAGAGTGAACTTGCACTATTCTGCAAGTTCAGTCACTAATGGCAGTTGGTTAAAAATTGCCTACCAAACAAGGCAAAGACATTTCAAAAAAAAAATCACATAAACTTCAGGTTTGCATGTTGGTCATTATAAAGAGGGATGGGAAACGCACAGACAGAAGCAATGGACCAAGGTAGAATAAGTTCATTTTACATGAATAATTGGTAAACAGGCATGCACATTAGTGGTCCCTTATCTTCTCTGAAGTAACATTCATGCAGAAACTTGTGGTAAACATCAGGCAAGTTTTTCAACTTTTCAGGTCAAATAGCATATCTAGAACAAAATATCTACCATGCAGTAGGGGTTTTCTAGTCTGCAAATGATAATGTGATATGGTCTCCAACAGAAAATAAGAAATATGTTGGACAGAGAAACCTAAGTGAAGATTAGATTGTTTGGTTAGTAATACAATGCAAACTGCAGTTTTATAGAAGTCCTTAGTTTTTACAAAAAGTTCTCTCCCTTTTCCCCACAATTTGTATATTGATTCTCTGATGTTTAAAACAAATTAACATGGAAATTGTTCTTGCAGTGGAGGAATTATCAGGATATGTTTTAAGTACTTTGATTAAACTGGTAGACATTTACAGATACGCACTGAAATAGTTCAGTAGGTTTTAAAGTTCCTAGACCCCCCATACGTATACCATGAATGCTTACAATATGAAGAAACTCTTTAGAAAACAAGACAAAAATGAGAAGAAAAGAAACTAGCATAAGCTAGAACAATGGAAATCAAGACTTCATAGAGAGCTTAACCTTGAAGATTTCAAAATGCATAGGAATATGTCAAAAGGCTGCTTTTAAAAATGGAGTATAATATTGACTCTGAAACACAGGGAGAAAGGGAAAGTCACAAAAAAGTTGTTTGCAGCACATTTAAGCTGTAAATGAAATTGCTTTTTCAAGTAAAAAGAAACCAGGGAAGGGGAAAATGGAAATACTGAGTAATTTATTCAAAAAAATGTTCTAGATGTCATCCAGTACAGTTTTCACGTTATCCAGCTAATGCTGAAAATTGCACTTTATCTTTCTAGCAGCCTCTGCAGGAGGTTCTCAGCCACAGCAATCACAGCATCCTTCAGTTTATTTAGAAAGTAGAACATCAGGCCATAAAGGATAAATTTGTAACACAAAATAAAACATATATGAGTAAAAAGAAACAGCAGAGAGACCAAAGCAAGTGTAACTTGTTAGAAAGACACTGAGATAGTCCTTTTGGTCTCATTATTTTAAGATCTCAGATAAAATGACTCCAAAATAGTATCAGTTTAATGGGCACTGACAGAACCGAATCATCAGCTCCTTGGATTGGCCACAGACAGTGTATGGGAGGATTCCCCGGGCTGTGGGTGCCTTCAAACAGAAGCTCTTCAGACTCACAGTGTGGGAATACTCCCTTTGAACAGCTCAGTGATATGCAAAATATATAAAAACATATATAAATGCTAATAATTAAAAACTAAATTAATAATACCCAATGTAGAATACCCAATGTAGAATTGTTAAGAAGGCTGAGAAGTCTTTGGCATTTAGATGCAGTGCCAGCCAGCTGTAATAAGCATCTTTAAACACTTAAAGAAAGAAGAAAGACATTATTAACATTATGGAAACAAAGGAAGTATGCCCTGGATAAAGGTGTGTTCCTACAGTAAAAGCTTCAGTTGTAAATTGAAATAGTTGTACAGTTGAATCTTACTGCTCTAAATGAGCAAAGCAACATCACAATTATTGGTCTGAAGAGACACTACTAGAAACATTCGGCCTTTTACACAAGCCTATCCAAAGCAATAAACTTTGAAATAGTGGAGTTATGTTTGTTACTTTATGGGTAACAGAATATGAAGAAATAAACAGTTTTAGCATTGCGCTTCCATAAGATGGAAAACATTCAGTCTCCCTTGGAACTACCCAGGTAAAGTTTTGCTTTCATTTGACAATGCATGCTCTTCAGATGAAAACCTTTGTTTAAACTAATTTGAAATAACAAAACCCCTCAAATTAATTTATCCTGAAAACTGTGAACTAAGCATGCTTTTTTTGATCTCTGAGATGAGTTTGATTTATGAGATTTCTGTACAGTGGTGTCAAGGATATCTACCCTGCAGCTTTTTGGTTGATGTTCCTCATCCCACTTGCTCTTCCAGCATGCATGAATACCAACAGCTACTGCAGGTTGTCCATTCCCTTCTCAGCCACCATGCAGCCCTGCCCACTGCTACAAACAGCCCAGGTAAATGTCAACTGCCTTGGACGTAATTGCCCCCAAATATTTTCAGTTATGAGATTACAGGTTACCACTGCCACATACTTTAATCTTATTTCGTATGTGTATGTGCTGATCTAATTGTGACTCTTCCTTTGATTAATATTAAAAGTACCAGATGAAATGTGAAAGTGGATAATAAAGCTAAAGACTGGCTGGTGTTTGTAAGCTTGTCTTCTGTCTACTTCAAATGCAAGAGGTCCAATAAAACAAAAACCAAAATAAAGACCAGATAAAGATGACTGGTGAATGACTGATGCTGTCTAGGCTATCAGTTATGACAGAAATAGAACCTGATATCAAAATAACACTATCATGGAGACTGTGAAGCTAGGAAATCTACGCTATGTACTGCAAAATCTAACTGTATGTAGATTTTGAGCTGTTTTTTCTCTAAAAAGGGAAATAGGCATGACCCTCAGAAAAAAACCAAACCCAGTTTTACCCAAAGGCCCTGAAGTTTAATGATGACTTAAAATATGAATTGATGTCCAAACCCATAGATGTAATGTTGGCTTGCTGGTGTGATGGAGAGAGAACATAGACAGCATCCAAGGAATAAAGTCTTTCTTTAAATATCTGCTACTGAAAAAAACCAAAAATCACAGACCAATCTCTCCAAGACTTGCAGAGAAATGTGTATGTTTTGGTGTTGATTTTATCCTTGCCAGTAAAGCAATAATGCAACATAAGCAGCTGAGAGAAGCACAACCATGTCGTGTATTCTTAAATTATCTAGGGATTGCCTGACCAGGAAATCACTAAGAAAATCACCCTAGAGATGATTGATAGCTGCAGCACAAGTAACTGATAACTTCTCACTAAACGCCGAGAGCTTTGCACTGAATCTGAAGCATAATATGGTGGTAGAAAGCCCTTGGTTTGCAGAGTCCTTCCTACAGCCAGAGGATGGCAGATTTGAATGCTCAGCTAATGAAGTGGAGAGGACAGGGATCAGAGATGGAAAGTCACCTCTTATCCCCTCTTTCCAAAGCTTAATTTCCAAGCTCAAATTTTGCTTTCTGAGCTGAGACCACTGGAAAGAGAGTAAATGGGTACCATGACATTGATTTCGGCCCAAGCTACTCTGATGAGGACAGAGCACCAGTGTCTGTGATGAAGGCAAACATTTTTACTTTGTGGTATTTCCTGAGCACTAGTGCTGCAGTCTCTTGCTGATGATGTGCAGTCCTCCCTTGTGCAGTTACATGAAAAAGAACAGTGAGGATTTCTGGGTTTTGTGGGCCTTCTGAGATGAGATGTCAGTGAGAGATGGTCAGGATTAAGGAAGGTCTGGGGAGCAGCAGTGTTGCAGTGGTTGCCATACCACAGAGCGAATACACACCAGGAAGACTACTGAACTGTTGTATCTTGTTGATCTCAGAAACACGAAACTCTCTCTTTCCTTTGAAAAGTTTAATAGAATTTTTATGAAGGCAAAACAGGAAAAATGAAGGGGAAAAAAATCCCAAAGTAACCTCCAGCATTCTTTAGTTTTAAATTGATAAAATGCATGAGAACTCACTGTCATGAAAAATACAACTTGCCAGATCAGTAGGTCCCAGACAGCACTCTACCAACAGCATAGTGTGAGATTTTCCTTTTCTTTTTTAGCAGAGGATGCATCTGGGTATTCATATATTGCCTGAAGTATACAAGGGCCAGATCTCTCCTCATTTATCCTGTGCCTTCCAACCCCAGTGAGACCTGCAAGGTAGCCAACCTGAAATACCCCTGGCAAGGAGGCGTGCAGGGACCTCCAAAGCTGAAGGGGTTGAAGGGCAGCCAGTTTGCAGGTGTTAATACTTTGCACACAAGAAAACAAAGGAGAGGAGGAGCACAACTAAGGACATGGCAGCCCTCAGAAGGTTTTTGAATCCTCATGAAGATCCAAGTACAAACTAGCTTTCCACAGTACTAATAAAGCACCTTCTAGAAGTACATGAAAGGCATTTTCCTGCTATGGGCATGATTTCTTCTTGTTAGCAGATGAGAGTGCTCAGGACAAACACTATGCCCTCAATTTCTTGGAAACATGTACCTTCAGCAGGCCCTATCACGTCCAGCTATATAATGCTTTTAAAGCAAGGCATTCATACCTCAGACTGGCCAGATTGCAGCTTTCCATTTTGTTGCTGAAGTCTTTACACATAATCAGTATTTCTGGGTAGAGAACCAGAAAGTAAATAGAAATTATCCTGTGTTCCCTGGGATTTTCCAGGGTTTTATGTTGCTTAGAGACAACTTCAATCCTCACTGCAGTTTACAACAGCATTTGATAGGCTTCTCCAAGGCATTTAACTCTGAAGGCTGAGCTAGGACAGCACCTGGACCACAAAGAGGCAAAGGTGTGTGTGCTAGGCTGCAACTGTGGATGTAGTACCTAGCAGGGCATCTTTCATCTGTCCAGAAGCTATTGATAACACGTGAGATCACAGAGCTAGGAAAAAAGGGTTGGCATTAACCATAAACACAGAAGGCATAATTCCATTTCTCCAGGAAGAGGCTGAAGGTCTGAATTGTACACTCAATATTCAAGACTTAATGGATCCACTACGGAGTCATTTCACTAATCAGAGGAGAGAGACATGGTGCTATATGTCCCATTGCCTGGCTGTACTGTCCAACCCGAAAATAATCCCTTACCTAGTTAGGACGAGTTTATAGTTCTTGTACACTAGCAGGGCAGTGCAAAGGGACCCTGGTGCAGTCTTTGCCTTATTTAAGTTTACTGTGGCTCTAAGATGGTATCACTTGCAACAATTCAGCAAGTCAATATTTCACATACTTTCACAAAAGGAAATCCATAGTCTTTTTCACATCATGAAACCTAGGCCCAACTGCAGAAAGCTTATCCAGTATATATAATGATTTATATATGGTATTTTCTTGTTTATTTCCTGTATCTCCAGAGAATTTTCTGAGCTGCCTTGGAAGACTGGAAGAGGTCTCTGAAGAATTTTCTATGCTCTAGAAGGCTCAAGGCAGCATTTCCAGTGCCAGAAGGTGAATAAAGGGCTGCATTAGCCTGTAAGCTTGCCTGTGATGACTTATGGCAGTATCGTGAGATGAAAAAATAGTGTACAAGACAAGGCTCAGATGAAACAGATTCTGGCTTATCTGGAAGGTCTAAATAATTTAAAAGCACAAAGCACAGCTAGCCTGCTAGAATGTGTAAAGTGTATCCTGCTATGAATGAGGAGACCTACGTTTTATCAGTCTAACCTTTTGGACTACAAGGAAAGAGATTGGGAGGTTCAGTGGAGTACAAGGATAATAAATTAATGCCTGCTTATAGCAGCAAGAAATAGCAGCCATTCTGGAGAACAGAAGAGATGTGGCACATCAATGATTATTTCTGTCACAGTGGTCTCCTGAAACCCTGACCAAGGCTGAAGTCCTACTCACCCAAATAGCAGCTCTTTTGATGGTTTCCTTTAGACAAATGCATTGTGAGACAGACAGAAGTATATTTACTGCCCTGTGGTATACAGGCTGCCATGAGAGTTGCAGGGGTCTGGGACAAGTATCAGGCTACAAAAGTAAGATTAGCCTATTTACTGTCTCCCGTCCTAGTAATTTTCTTCATTGTCTTTTCCAAAATCTCCAGAACCTATAAATTCTGCCTGTCCTCCCCCATGGCTCTGCCTCCCAGCTCCTTTAGTCATTCTCAAGTAATAACAGCCACATACCTCCTTTCTAAACCTCCTTTTTACCCCTTCAGTCTACCTCCCGGAAACCAAATTCCCTCCTCTGTGGCTGACTCCTCTACACAGTTCAGATATGGGTAGTACTGTCTTGGAAACTTTCCCTGCTGCCATTACCTCACCAGTCCAGCCCAGCCCTCACAGCACTGGGGCTTACTGGTCATTGGGCACTCTCTGCAAATCGTCAGTGAAGTCATTGCTCAGGAATGTATAGCAAACTCTGCTCACTGGTGCTTTACTTACAAGCTGATCTTGATCATTAATGATGCTAAGTACCTAAGAGTTTCTAAGCATAACAATGTACAGAGCAGTTTGTATATTCTGTAGGTAGCCTCCACCTCCTAGAAACCTCTCTGACAATGACAAATAAATGAATACCCACCTATAAACTTAAACTAAACATGAAATTCTCTAAACATAAAGTTCCATTTGCGGTTTGATGCATAGCTCTTTTACTGAGCTATAGTGCATATATTCCATAGAATCATTACCTGAAGAAGGTATTCTTCTCTGTCTTGCTCAAAACTCCCTTAAAATAATACTTTTGCCTGTTAAAGACAGAAAAAAAAGGATTTAGGATTTATTGAACAATTCACAAAACCCCTTTGATGTAACAAAGCAAGTACATTTCCAGAGTGAAGTACTACATGAAATAGCATGTGCCAGTTATTTTTTAATTTTTAAATCCAATTAATTGTTCTAGTTACAGTACCACTAATTTTTATCTAGCTGATTAACTGGAGAATAATCCAAATACATTGCAAATTATAAATCTTTCATGATTTGGGAGATTTTATACAAATGTACATTTGACAGTGCTAATTTAAAGCAAATATCAAGCTTGATTAAACATTCCCAAGATAAGAAGGATAAACGATTGAATTATTTTATAGATTTAACTATCATTGATATGATGTTATAAACAGAAATATTTTGATGTTCATCATTAATTTTTAAAAATAATTCTTTGGGAAACAGCCAAGAAGGACTGGAGAAGTAGGTCAGAATGTATGCACAAAACATTTGTATTCTTTACTATATAAACACTAATTTATTTATTGAAATAATACACTCTTAATTATTTATTAAAGAAATTACAATTTTGCTGAGCTTCCCTCTGAAAGAAAAAAAAATCATTAAAACGTGGCTAATGCAATAGCCAAGGCTATGATTGTTTCACATCTCTGCTTCCCAACTGTTTGCCAAGCATTTACCCGTAAATCACTACCCGTTAAAATGTAATCTGCACCAGAGCATCTACACCAAGCAGGTGACTTACAAAGTATTTCAGCAAGCTTTACGTGCTTTAAAAATATTCAAGATTCCCCATCACATTTTCTGTCCCCATATGTAGAACACCATAGCGGGAAAAGAACTCTTTAGGGTTCTTTTTACTAGAGCTGTTTTTAAGGAAGGTAAAATTCACAATACCATTGAATATTTCCACAAATCCAGGTTTTTAAAAATGCAGATGTACCAAACACTATTAAATAATATGGGAAAGGAAGGGAAAAGGCTTTTTGTGAAAAGTGACGTTACATACAGAGAGGCTTTTTTCTGTTTTCTTTTGGTTTTTTTTCCTTTTAAACTAACGAACACGAATGATTCACCAAGAGTGTTTAGAACTCTTCTGAGCATAGTCAATCCTCCAACTATAATTTAGATAGACTTCCTGCAAACACTCGGGTAAACAGAGAAAGTGGAAGCATGGAAACACCCATTACCAATAAAAAATAGAGCACATGTTCCCAGCTGGAGAGTGAGTGGAACCACTCACAGTGGAACAACATAGAAATATGTGCCAGCATGTTATTCTCCAAGGCAGTGCTGTAAATGAGACAATGTCCAGGGATGGTTTGCCTATACTAATCTCAATTGGCCTCTCTACTTAATATATTTAAACAA
Source organism: Coccyzus lansbergi (assembly GCA_033558105.1). Classification (NCBI taxonomy): domain Eukaryota; kingdom Metazoa; phylum Chordata; class Aves; order Cuculiformes; family Coccyzidae; genus Coccyzus; species Coccyzus lansbergi. The sequence goes on from JAUMJK010000298.1 coordinate 305,871, forward strand.
AAACATGGATTTCCTGCAATCTATTACTATGCTTGATTAATTTGTGCACATGGGTAGATAATCATTTTTTCTCCTGTCTTCCATATGATGCACTTAAATTGAACATATTTTTCTAATTATGTAATTTCATTTTCTTTCATTAATTCTACTAAAAAACAAGCAATATTGTGTCCAGCTAGTGCATTAATAACTGTAACATGAAATTGGTTAATGCAACACACATCTCTCTCAATATCAGTTATCTCTGTGTTACAGTGCAAAACAAAATTAAAGTATGATGGTTTTAGTTTACTTTTGCATTTTCTAATAGTATAAACTGATTCAGGGGTGAAGAGTGAGCAGGTTGCTTATGTGTCAGACTTTCTGATATTTACTTTTTCTTATTTGGGGGAGCTTGGTTACCTGCAACTTACTAAAATTCATTGAACAATCTTGCAAGTGGCATTAAATCAAATTCTTTACTGAACTCCAGGCAGAATAGACCTACTGTATTTCCCTTCTCTATGAAATCAGTTATTGTATCAAAGAAACAGATCAAGTTAGCTTGCCAAGATATCCCTTTGAAAAGCTCATGTTGTGTTTTATGCATTATCTCTTATTCCTTAACTTTTCTTTCAAGACTTTCTCTGCAGCTTTGTGTAATACTGCAATTGGACTAATGGGCCTGCAGTGTTTCAGTGACCTTGTGTCTCCACCATCATGCAAAATACAAAGGCTCTGTCTCCTTATCCCTGTCAAGAACTTTGTCACTCCACTTGACAGATGCACTCAGATCGCTGCCTCTGTACCTGCACTTTCATGCACTTACTTACTTGGGCATTTTTTTGGATGGAAATGCTTAGGCCTATTTGACAAATTGCATTAGTTTTTAAAGCCTTTCTTCCTGTCTGGATATTCTAATTTCCAGCCTGTGCTCACCTTCCATAGTCAGCATTGTTGTCATTACAGAAAACAACACATTTTATTTAAATTTGATGGCACACAAGAACCATTTTATTTTTCATCCACTATTCATAACACTGTGGGGTTTTTTCTCCTTTTCCATTCTCTTTTATATGTATACATACATGGCTGGAGAGAAAAGAAAAGGGGGAGGGGGCGGACACACACACACTATGCTGTTTGTTTTGATTTACAAGTTCTAATTCAGCTTAAATCTTGGCACTTATCTCTTCTTCTCTACTTCCTAGCCCCACAGATGCAGAATGTTCCCTGTCTCTTTAGGCTATCTGCTTATTTCTCCTGCCCTTTCAGAAATGGTTATTTATCCAGACAGCACTGGAGTCCTTTCCGACAAGATTTTCCCCTTGATTAAGATGCAAGTTCCAGACAGTTTTCACACCTTTGATTTAAAGAAATTTCACGCCTTCTCCATATTAAAATCCCTAAGCTCTTTAATCCAGTTGACCTCATTAACTAGTTTCCTTAATTTTTCAAAGTGTATCCTTTTGAAAATGAGATCCTTACAAGCTTGGATGCCACTGTGCTAAGAGAGGGGAGTGGCAGCTGCATCATGGTACAGCTGCTGCATAGGCATGTGAGTTGGTGCCCATGCCACATTGAATGGTGCTAATGTGAAAGGACATACTCCACTCCCCAAGCTACTTCTCTTCCAGTTAATTAAGCTGAATAAAATGGTAATCATTGGATACTAGCTAGCTGTGGATACTTCACTTTTTTTAATGCCCCTACTGTAAAAACCCAGGATAAAACTGAATTATTAGTTGCTTAGATGGAGGAGGACTCTACCAATACTGTTAGTACTTGTAGTCTGCTGCATTACTTTGTTCATGACTGTAAATGTTTTTATTTGTTTTTTTCTATGGAGTTAGGGTTTTGTCTATGCATTAAAGGAAAGTTCAAGACTTCCTTAGTCGACAATTGCTGTAGAATCAGGGAAATTTCTTCCTTACCTGTGACAGAAGTTCATTGTCTTGTGACCCAAGACACCGAGGGTTTGTATTAGAAGCCTTTTCAAAGGGGAAGTTGTAACAAAAATACGGTAGTACTGGGAACTAAATGGTAAATATTACTGTTAATTTGTCCTTCTGTCTACTAATACTGACAAAGTACACTGTTGCCTCAAGAACTGATTGCCCACAAGATTCTAAAATCTAGAGATAAACAAATACAAACTAACATTATAAAAAATAGAAGCTGGGGAAGACTTGTTATTGTACCTAGGCCTTCGTAAGTATAGAGAATAATTCATTCTTGCACATTTTGTCATGTTCACTACTTTCTAAACCTACATGTTGCAAGCAAAGGGACCTTTGTTATTTCTATTGAGAGCCTACTGCAAACCTTGAAAGGTCTCAGCAAGTACAAGATTTTCACTGGCCTTTAGCAAGATTTTTTTTCTTAACTTAGTCTCAGCCTTCCAACCAGAGGCAAGAAAACAAGTTAAGCACTCATGGCTATACCTGCGTAATAAAGGTAGTAGTAGAAAGACATCATCTCACAAACTTTCCTTCCCTGTTGCTAGGTTTTAAATGCCTCAGTTACTATGCATATGTGTTTTCTGGACCAGTCTTGGGATGCCAGAATATATACCATCCATTAACTGCCAGGCTCCCCTATGTTAGATACCATACCCCAGGGAACAACCAAAACATGGCAGAGCGAACGTAACAGCAAAATGAAATGCGCTGTGCACTTGCCTGTGAAGATGAGCATTCAGTTCAGTGAGTATAGCCCTGTGTTGCAAGGAACATGGTAGTGGCATGTTGTCTTTTATGTGGGGCGAGAAAACAAGAACATTTATATATTGGTGCTGCTCTGATTCTGTGAAGTATAGTGAAAGATAAAAGTACACACAGCAGAGCATGTGTCTCCTAGGCACAGTCATGCTGTGGAGAGAAGTAATTTATCCCTGCTGAGTACATCCATCATAATCCAGAGCCTGGAAACACCTGTTATTAGAATGCATTCATTCCAGAGCTTATTCTATGTGTGTTTGCTGTTTAAGTTGATTTGCTGTGGTGCTGATGTCAATTATCTTGTGAGTTTCCTTCCTATGATTTTGCTGGTAATACCTATGTTCACGTATATAAAATCAACAAACTAATAGTACAAATATGGGCAAGGGTGGAAGTTGCTGCTGTGCTTCATCATAGCTTAAAGTCTGAGACAAAAGAAGGCATAAAAGAAAAATGGCTCCAAAATTGCAATTAATATCTTGCTCACCTATAACCTCTAAAAATCTGGAAGCTCTCACCATGAATATTGAGATGAGTTGTATCCAGAATTTAACTAATCTTACCTGTTAATGATTTACCAGAAATCATTAGGAGTCGTGACAACTGAGTGTTTTCACTTGAGTGCTCAGTGGGAAAAAAACATGCTAATACTTAACTCTGAGTTACGAGGTACCTCTGTAGACAGGAACATTCCCTTTCTATTGATTTTTTAAGTATGTCTTGTTAAGTGTTTTTTTACATGTTCTCAGATTAATTAAGGTCTCAAGTTATGCTGAGAAAGAAAATAAAAAGACTGAAAAACAACATTTATGGATTTAGATTCTCTTATTTTGGGAAACCATTTTGGAATGAATATTTAAAAGCTTCAGGAAAATGTTACAGTTTTGAAGCATAAGGAGAAAAAAATCATAGAATCACAGAATCATAGAACAACCAGGTTGGAAGGAACCCATCGCATCTTCTAGTCCAACCATTCCTATCAAACACTAAACCAAGTCCCTCAAGACCTCATCCACCCGTGCCTTAAACACCTCCAGGCAAGGTGACTCAACCACCTCCCTGGGCAGCCTATTCCAATGCCCAATGACCCTCTGTGTGAAAAACTTCCTCCTAATCTCCAGCCCAAATCTCCCCTGGCGGAACTTGAGGCCATTCCCTCTTGTCCTGTCCCCTGCCACTTAGGAGAAGAGGCCAGATCCCTCCTCTCTACAACCTCCCTTCAGGTAGTTGTAGAGAGTAATGAGGTCTCCTCTCAGCCTCCTCTTCTCCAGGCTAAACAACCCCAGCTGTCTCAGCCGCTCCTCATAGGTTCTGTTCTCCAGCCCCTTCACCAGCCTTGTCGCTCTTCTCTGGACTTGCTCCAGAGCCTCAACATCCTTCTTGTGGTGAGGGGCCCAGAACTGAACACAGGATTCAATAATCTCTGTTGTCCTTTATAAAACAGATGCAAATGCAAATTCCTAATTGTCCTTTTGCACAGTGAAGCATAGAAGGAAAGGAAGCATTAAGTACAAGTAATGGAAAGAGACCAATTCAGAAATTCTGGACTCATAGGAACCAATCAGTGCCAAAGGCTCCCTTCTGCACCTAGCAACAAACAGGAAGAGGAAGGTGGCAGTGGCCTCAGATGGGGAAGTGCTCAGGTGGAAAATACCGATATTTCAGAGGCCATTCCTTGCAGCTCTGAATTTGCAGAGCTCAGGAGATGAGTAATCTGCAGAAAGGAATCCCTGTCAGAACAGCAGTTGTCAGTTGGACTTTTCTCAGTAGCACTCCATCCTCCTGCCTGCTCAATGGAGATTATCAGAATATGTCAAAGACAAATAAGTCAACATCATAATTATCCTTATATCTTCAGTTTCTGATATGCAAAGTACAGACAATCCTTACCCCAAATCTCAAAAAAAAAGCAGCACTTGAATCAAACTGTTTTCCTGAAATGACCGTTGTGTCAATACCTGCCTTAAGGGGACAGCCACAGGAAGACAGGAGGCGGGAGAGGGTCACTTTTCTTTCTGGGATTAAGCCTGCAAAACTGGCCAAGAGGGGTAAAACACTGGTAACACGCAAATTTTACTTGCATTCTGTTTTCATTTTATTGAAGGAGCCAGGAAATTCTAAGCAACAGGACAAGAGGGAATGGCCTCAAGCTCCGCCAGGGGAGATTTAGGCTGGAGATTAGGAGGAAGTTTTTCACACAGAGGGTCATTGGGCATTGGAATAGGCTGCCCAGGGAGGTGGTTGAGTCACCTTGCCTGGAGGTGTTTAAGGCACGGGTGGATGAGGTCTTGAGGGACTTGGTTTAGTGTTTGATAGGAATGGTTGGACTAGAAGATGCGATGGGTTCCTTCCAACCTGGTTGTTCTATGATTCTGTGATTCTATGACTGTAGCCCATGTTTTAACTTTTCTGTAATCAACCTGTTTCTATAGAAATTACATCAGATCCATGAATCACAGGTCAGAATGCTAGAAGTCTTCTACCAAAATGTTACTGTCCATATTTTCTGGATGGTGTTTTCTTTAATGTACAATATTGCTTTAATGTTTCCTGGGTAGAGAAAATATTTATAAAGCTAAGTTTTTCATGGCATGATTAATAGTTTCAGGTTGACAGTGTAGCAGTAAGCATAACCAATAGTTAAAAAACAGGCTGAAGATCCCATATAGGTGCAATATTCTACCACAGCTTTTTAACTGATCATTAAATGAAACAGAGCTAGCACATTGCTGTGAGCAAAGTAATCTTTCTAACATGACTCTTAAACAACTCAGTAAATCACTCTTCAGTAATTTCTTTATCTGACTGGCTCAGTATCCTTGATAGATTCCCGATAGCCCTAAGAAATGTCTGATCAGTGGGTTTCCTACGTGTATAATCTTTACTTATTTGCTACACTAGTTTATCTCATTTTTTTCCTTACTGATACCCCATTTTATTATTTCGTTGTGAAACATTCTCTCTGTGCAGAGGGTGAATTTAGTAGACAGTTTAGACTCTATCAGCCCTCTGAAGGACTGTGTGGTGATTATGTGACAAATTACACAAGAGAAATACCTTTGCCCAGTACTGAATAGTGGCTAAATAGCCACGCAGTACAGCAGCACTCATGAAGTCCTGTCTTTAAAACAGAAATATTGTTTATACTCCCCTTTACACAGTGAGGAGGATGAGCTGGAGTGAGGAGTACCTGGCGTCTAGCATTGCACAGTTAGCAAGACAGCATGGCTGAGGTCTTTTGAGAGACTGCAGGTTTTTTAAAGAATTGTCCAGATGCATACAAAACTCCCTTGTGGCTAAAATTCACAAATTTGTTTAAGCAGATTCACTCTTTGAGTGATGTAAGATTTCCAGCCCCTACAGATCAAGCAAAGGGACAAGCCTGTGGCTTTGTGCACACAGAGTGCATTGGACTTGCAACTTTCTAATGACAACATTCTAAGTCAATACCTTAGAGTAGCTACCCCAAGGCGCATGTTCTGTGTGGCAGGAGAAAGGTTAATGTTGCATGTAGTAGTTTCTGTCTTCTGTCAGTACTTAGCAGTTTACGCTCACTAAAATTAAACAAAATCGTCATCCAATTAATGGTTTGAGTTTCAGATTGCCTCTGGTATTGCACTTGTTTTAATGTTAGATCTAACTACACCATTAAATCTAATATATGGTTGATCTGTGGTTCAGAGGAAAATCATTTGCTGGAAGACTAGTTAAGGGTGAAATAACTCCCAGGGAGAAAAAACAAAACAAAACAAAACAAAAAAAACCCAAGTTGCAGCATTTAAATAGTTTATTCTGAAAAATACAATATCTTCTCAAAATGATTTAGAACTGTAAGTATAAAGTTGCAAGCACCAAATGCAAATATCCTTGAAAAATGCATGGCTCCTAAAACTCAGAAGACCAGAATAAGGAAATATGTGAATATTATAGAACATTTTCCTGCACTTTTATGTCATTAAAAATAAACACTCCTAAAGTGCTGTATTGGATTAGTGAAGATAGAGGGTGATTAAGGACTTGGCTTCATGTTTCTTGAATATCTATTTATACCAGATAGATTTAGACTGGACAACGTAAAATGTGCTGCAAGGGGAAATCAGTGTGCAAAATACACTTTTAGTTTCAAGTACCAGGAATAGCATGGCCAGCAGGACTGGAGAAGTAATTGTCCCCCTGTACTTGGTGCTGGTCAGACTGCACCTCAAATACTGTGTACAGTTTTGGACCCCTCACTACAAGAAAAATATTGAGCTGTTGGGCATGTCCAGAAAAGGGCAAGGAATCTGGTGAAGGTCTAGAGCACAAATCTTATGAGAAGCAGCCGAGGGAACTGCAGTTGTTTAGCCTGGAGAAAAGGAGCCTGAGTGGGAGACCATACCACTCTCTGCCTACTTAGTTATCGGGATGTAGCTGTTGCTCCCCATATGAAGGAGTTTGTTGCGCGTCTGCAGCACCTCACATATCCAAGAGATTCACTCTGCTGACGGTGTCAGCAGAATCTTAGGAAGCATGACTGCATGACCTGAATGAGAGCACCTGCCATGATCATGCAGACACCCCAAAGTTAGTGGGTATCAGCACTTTCTCCACAGTTTTGTGCAAGGAATGAATGATTGTGACTCTGTGATTCTCTGCTACCATTTCAGTGCCAGTTTTCCTGTTATCCTTGCATTTCAGGTCCATGACCTTTCACAAAACATGAAAATAAAGGTAAATTTTTAATCTGAACCACTGCCACTATGGTTGCAGTCACAGCAGTGGATTCTAACATAAATCAATTTCTGCTCTACACAGATTGTTCTAAATGTATCTCTATCTATCTAAACAGGAGCAAGAAAGAAAAAAAAAACAACTGCAGACTAAACTGCTGGTCTTCTAAAATGTGTCATCTTCATTATCCATACTAATAATAAAATCCATATTTCCCTTTCTTTCCTGATGACCAGATTGTCATGACATAAAAATTTTATTTGTTTAGTTTGTCTGCACTTGTGAGGTTTATGTAACATTGAGATCTTCAGAAATGTTACAAGGGATTGTGTCAAAAGGACAAAACAAACCATCCAACAGGCTGTCTTTGGCAAAATGGCTTCCAGCTTTTACAAATCTCTTTCAATTTGGCCTTTCATGTCAAGGAATAGACAGATTTTAATTTATGACATGTAGAGACATCTTGCATCAGTATGTTTATGCTTGTGTTTACTGCTGCAAATCTAGAGCCATTGCAAAGGAATAATAAACTTCTAAACAAAAAAAAAGGCAGAAAAGGATTATTAATAATTTAACAGGACAAGTATCACATTTATTGTTTTACTGCGTCTAAACCAAGTTTTTTTATCTAGTGATGTGATAGGTAAACACATTTCTCAGCTTAAAAGACCCAACTGTTGTTATAGTATTGTAGGATGAAGCATAGAACTATTACCCACTTTCGGTTTTAGTGTAATTGTACTTTTTTTCAGAAAGTGTTCATCTCAAGATTATTCTGGCGTAAAACATCTATATGTGCTAATGAGGTGCAATGTGGCTTTACATCTCCTGGTGTCATTCTTTTGTATTTAATAGGATTTGCTCTTAGTTGTTGTTTTGTTCATACTGTACAGACCATGTACTGTATACATTCCCTTTTTTCCAGGTCAAACTGTGCTAAAAAACATTGTCTGACAAATTTTTAGTACTGAAAATACCCAGCTCTCTGAAAACCATAATGTTAGTCTAGATGGTTTAAATGAATATCACTATGTGAGTAAAAGCTCTTGGAGAAACAGTATAATGGCAAGAACTGTCGTCATTTTCGGAGAAATGGCAACTCTTGCTCAGCTAAATAGTCCAGGAATGCCACAGCATCCTCTTAGATGGGATAGTAACAGCTGACAGAGCACAGCAGTTTTAATACAGCACCAGAAGCAAACAGATTGACAAGAAAATGCCAGACTCTGAGGAAATTATAATGTATATTACTTTGTTTATTTCAGTTAATCAAATACATCTATATTAAGAATTATAGTTTGTCAAAAAGAAATACAATATCTGCACTTCCATGCTTTCAGCTATTTAAAAATAACAAAATTCAGCGTAGTTTACTTTTCAACAGAAAATAAATTCAATTTTCATATGTTAAAGTTGTGGATATTTTTCATTAGCTCTTGGATACAGTGTGTGTGCTAGAAACTATTATCTAGTACATTTTGCTTTCCTGATAAAACTTTCAAATGCTTACATTTCATTGCATGTTGGTTGATTGGATAATTTGAACATCAAAGGAACCTTTCATTTAATTTAAGCCGTAAAGTTGTCTTTTGCTTTATTAACTTTCGATCAATAAACAAGCAATTTGGAAATGTAATCAGGAAATGCTTCCAATTGGCTGACAATGTATCAAAGCCAGCGCTTGAAGGCAAGAGCAAGCTGTAACAAGCAGTTTATTACCAGTAGCTGTTACTGACATTAGTCAAAACCAAGAAAGATAAAATGGAATAAGAAATGTAATGCTGGAAGAGCCTTGGGCGCTGTGTTCTCTTCTTCCTTTTGAAAACTGCAAGTCTGTCTTTGATATGATAACAAATATAAACTGTTTAAAAACACCAAATGCAGAAAAACTGAGACTAGCCTGTCATGGAGTTAATCCATTCTAGAGTGACACACAAATAGTGTAACATCCAGCGGATATATGTTATGGAAATATTTTGAATTGGATTTACATGTAGTGAGCAAATTGGAACTTTTGATTTTATGTGATATTGTAATGTGCATGTTCTCATATTAACTGAATGTAATCCTATTTGAAGATAATGAGTTTTCAATAGGCTTTCCAGTCTGAAATTGCATCAGAACGTTTTGATTTTGGCTGGAGAACATCCAAATGGACTTAGAAAAAAAATGCCAAACTCGGACTCAAGGGTACCCCTTTTTTCTGAACAGAATTTGCATATTTTTTGGTCAATACATCATCCATAAAACTAACAGGATGGAGAGCTTTTCTAGTTGTTTTGATAGTGTGCTATTTGGTTTCCTCTGTGTTGTCTGTAGCCCAAAGCAGAACAGTGGGCTCAATTTCACCTCTGTTTTATTGAAAGTGTAACTGACAGCATCTTGTAGTTACTTTGCAATTCTCTCTACAAATTTTTAGCTCAATTAAAAATAAATAAAATGTAAAGAAAGGAAAATATATTTGACTGGAATTTATTTGATTGGTGAATAATGGACATAGATTAACAGATTTAATTTCTCTGTTCTACAATGAAACAGAGACTTAGCACAGCTGTATACAGGAGAACAAAGAGAGAATATGTTTCGGCTGCTTTTTGGAAGTTCTGTGTGTTGGCACACTGAGCATTTAAGCACATCACAAGATGGACTGACACACAAGTCATATATTTCATCAACTCAAAGGGAAGCAATATTGTTACGTGAGAGGATTATTTTTTCTACTTCTTCTAGGTAACTGTTTTACATGTTTTGTAAAAGTAGCTACTCCAGGTGGAACTATACCCACAGGGGTATACAAAACATCATCAGTTTTAAATTTCATCTCAATAATACATTCCAGTAATGCCTTTAAATCTCTTTTCCCTTAGGGCTCAAAACCTGGACACTGATTATCCTGGTGATGCATCAGTTGGCTGTGCTGCCAGTCTTCCCTCAGGCAGGGAGTGCACTATTGATAAGTCAGGGCTTCAGATCTCACTGCTTGCCTGTTTAGCCTCTACCTTCTTTGATAACTTTGCCCTTGACCAGTACTATCATATCTTTCCTTGAATACCACCATATTAGGCCCATGGACACTGAGTTGGCAACACTTTTGAGTCCTGAGGAATGCCAAGTAGCCCTACCTTTTAATCAGACCTCCTATAAGCTGTAGTAATACTAATGGTCTCTTGCTATAAGATAGTAAGTATCAAAACATGGCCATAAACTACGGAAAAGAGAAATTAAAATATCCTGTTTGAGGAAATGAAATCATGCAGGTCCACAGGTGCTCATGATTTTATGTCATCTTACGCCAGCTGCAGTCTCATCGAGAGTTTCTTGGCATAACTTCCAGTTTTGTTCGTGAAATGTTTTTGATGCCGAAATGTCTACTACTAGTGGAAAACCACTCCTTGAAATCAGAGTAATTAATGTATCCAGTGTGTATACCTATTACTACACTGAAATCGCATATCATTGGAATTTGGCCTAGTCGTTTACATTGAAATAATCATACTGAAGAGATGGGTTTTAGCAATTTCTCATTTGTCAACCAAAATTAAAGCGAAGAAAAACGATTGTCTCATTTCAAAGTAATCTCCATTATCACAAGGCATTGGCTATCAGAAAGAATTCTGGAAAGTTAGCAGATCTTCATACCCATCTGAAAGTCTGAGGAAAGCACTGCAACCACTCCATTATATCACACCGGAGGCCATTTTTTGGTCTTTTCCTTTAAAAGTATTAACAAAAAACCCCAAACAACAAGAACATATGAAAAGAGAAACTACTTTTATTAGTATAACAAGAAGAGAAGAACTTGTTCTTGAAAGCAGCAATAAAAAACATATTCATAATGTCTTTTCATATCTAATTGCGCTCGAAATGTCTTCTGCTTCATTGCAAGAAGGGTCAGAGATCAGAGTACGGATAGTTTTGTCAGAGAGAAAAAAAGCTGGTTTGATGTTAATGGCAGTATATTTAATGTTCTATGAAGTAAGGAGGGGAAAGGATATGCAAATAATAAATTTCATTTTCCTGTGAAAAGAAGCAACAAAACTTTTACCTAATTTAAGGTTAATTAAAACATTTTGTTCAATCTGAAATGAATCACTTTTTTTTGAATCTTTCTTTTTTTTTGACAAAAAACTGCTCAATTCATTCTGAATTTTCAAAAAAATGTAAAGGTCAAACTTTGATTTTTTAAAAAAAATTGGAAATCTCTGAAAACCTTCATATTGTTTCAGCAAGATTTTTTTTCTTAAAAACAAATTAAAAAAATTAAGAACAAATCCCATCTAGAAATGGGAAAATTAGCATAAGCAACCAATAATGTTACTTACAATTATCTCCTGTGTCTGTTTTGGGTTTTTTTTAATCAACATAGTGTTTTAGAAAGAGAATATTAATTAATATAGGAATGTGAATACAGACAAGTTATGGTCTTAGCTCCATGAGGGTAGTTTAACAAAACCTGTGCACATGGATAATACTGAAATAGAGACAGGAAAAATTATTCCTTTTCTGTATCCTGGAAGATTGTGTAATTTCATCCCCATCTACTTTCTGCATGCTTAATAGCATATCTGGGAGTGAAAGAATTTGTTGTGAAGTGTGAAACAGTTATGTTAACCTTTTCTGAAAAGAAAAAAATGTGGCTAGTTCAGAGCAGGATACACTATTCAAAACAGTGGATATGAAAATTGTTCTCAGTGGACTTGAGCACTGCAACTCCATTTAGAATTCCCATTTACAGTAGCTTCCTATTCCCTTCTATTCAATTTTTTTTTTAAAAGGCTCATTTCTTAGCTGTGTGCATCTATAAAGTGGTCAATAATTCAAATAAGTCTCACTTAAGATTCCCAAAAACGTATGTTCAGTAATGTATCTGAATATAGATTGTCTAAATCCAGAACACTGGGAAAGGTGCATCAATACTTTTTAGGTAATCTTTGTTTATTAAATCTTCACCATGTTGTAATAAAAAGGTCTGAAAGAGGTCTTTGTGTGACCCCTTCTGCTATAGGATCTAGAATAGAAATCTAAAAGTCAAAGAGCGTGGCCCTGTCATAGAATCACAGAATCATTTAGGCTGGAAAAAATCCTTAAGATCATCACTTCCCTAAACCATGTCCCTAAGTGCCACATTTACATATCTCAACCGCTTCTCTGGGCAGCCTACTCCAATGCTTAGCAACCTTTTTGGTGAAGATATAGACATTTGCACATCTACATGAGAAAGGTACTTAAGCTTTCACTGCAGTTAGTCCAGATCTAGGCTCTGACTCAGTTGATTCTAGCATCATTTGAGATTCCCTGCAATAACACATTTGGCCTCCAACTGCAAAGCCAAAAAGATGCAGACCTCCTACAGGTTTTGTGTCACATCTTTCAGTTTTAAGTGTAAGTTTTGTATACTTTAGGGCATCTCCAATGACATTGAATACCATGTGAATCAAGACCCTAGTTCATCTCAAAGCAGCTGTTTCAGGTTTGATCTTGTTGTCTAAACATAGTCATTTATGGTTTTTGGATGAGGCTTAGACTTCTCCTTCAGCTGCTGCAGGGGATATTGTCTCTTCAAATTCCTAAGCAACATCTACAAACCTTTGTCTCTATATCTTTAATATCTTAGAGCATCTCAAATGTAAATAGAGGCTTAAGTTTAGGCAGCACAGCATATGTAGTCTGCTTAGGTGAACTTATTTCCAGAATGAACTGACTGCAGTGGCAGTTCAGTTATCTAACTCTCATGTAAACATCTACAGGAATCTAAATATTGAATATTTCTTTCATATCACAATTCTATCAAAAGCTAAAGAGCAGATTGCATGATTCGATATGTGTCTTTACACCTTACACAGTGATGCAAGCATTCATTTTTAAACATGTAAACCTAATGATGATCACAGGTATGTTAGAATACATGGACATTTGAAAATACAGCTAAGCTTACTTCTACCTGCTCTCGGATTTAACTAAATGTGATACTGGTGTATCTACACAAAAATGAGTACATCCATGGACCTTGTTGCCTTGGGCTGAACATTGACTCTTTTTGTTATGGCTATTTCTCAGAGCACATCCCCCCTTTTTTTACAGGTTGACATAGGTTTCCTTTGCTTGTTTTCTGATATGAAAGCTGAATTTAGCTCAAAATATTAGGTACCTAGACCACAAATTTATCAAGTATTTTTTCTCTGTTTACATGAGGACTTTCTTTGTGACATAATTTGGCTACCATTATGAGACATCTGGTAGATTTTAAAGAGGAGTGACAGATGTTTTCATTGAAGCAATATAAACATTCTACAGTTAATCAAACGCTGGCTTAAACAACAGCTATAAGAGCAATGTTCATGTGCATGTATCAATTCGCCATTCAGATATGTATCTCTCACGGTTAAGATAGGAACCAGGATGCGCTACAGACAGCTGATTGATGTAGAACCATGCTATTTGCTTGACAAAGAAAGGTTATTGATGTTTACATTTGGTAAACTACAGGTTATTCCCATTTTATGTATCTAGCAAGTCAAAAAAAAAAAAGCTTGAAAATTTATTACAGCTCAGTTGTACAAGCCTGTGGTGCAAAAGCAATTACTCTAATTAAAACACACATGACCAGCCTTCTGTAAGCGCTGAAGAAGTGGTAAGGTGATCTTAACACAATTTGGGATGACACAGTGCTATCCTACTTTATTTTACCACCTCTATAATTAGTATCATTGCTTATCCTGCT
>JAUMJK010000298.1:325000-345000 GCA_033558105.1 Coccyzus lansbergi
AAATCATGCTACAGGACACCAGTTACTGTTGCATTGTGATGGATTCTCTAAGAATAAGGATGAGCAGACTGAAACAGTAAAGGCAAGCCTCTACTAAATATTTTACATATAAATTGCCAGTTTGTTAATCGAAAGCAACCTCAAGCATAATTACTCTGGTCTAGAAACTCAGTGGCTGAGTCAGCAAAGCACTGTGTGCAAAGAAACGTGTCCCTGCTTGGTGGGAAGAGGTCTAGGAGCACCTCTGTTTACTAGAAGACAAGGCATGTTACATCAAATACAGTGCAGAGCAAACCCAGCTATATGGCTGCCAGTCTGGAGTTGGCTCCTGTCCAGGCAGCTTGGAGCATGGAAAGCGGTGCTTGGGTATGTGTGCACCCATCTGTATAGATGTTTCCCTAAATCCATATTTGCAAGTCAGGAGTAAGAGCCTGCTAGGTTTTGAAATTCTACACATTTTTCTAAATGGACTCAAATAACTGTAAATACTGGAATTGGTCAGCAGTGGCTGAGATAAAACACAACTTCCCCCTCTGACGTTTTATAGCTTACCCATGAATTATAATGACAAAAATGGATACAATTTTAGGGTTTTGGGGGAACTCCAACAACAACAAAGCATTTTCTTCTTCAGAAAAAAAAAAAAAGAACAGATAGAATATAATAAAACATTGCTGAGTTTATCAAGTTAAAAAGGAAGTTAACATAGAGAGAACTGCTACTATTTAGAAAGAAAACATTGGGTGAAGTATGCATATAAAAACGTAAACCAGACCCTGCACACATCTTCAAACTTTCAGTTACAATAATGAAAGCTTTTCCTCCAAAAATCTTCCAGGGAAAAAGATGATTTCCTCTTCCAGGCTATGTTTGTATACTTTCATCCATTATGCTGCTCTATAATGGGTCTTTCAACACATCCAGAATCAAAATTCGTTTTGGAAGTGCTCCCTGGGATTCTGAACTGTTTCACTGTCACATTGGCAAGTTCAGCTTTTCCTGTTATCTGGCCACTAAACATTTTCTCTCTATAAGAAGGTAAATTTGATATTTTTTTGTTTGTCTTTCATTTTTGCACTTCTCACTAACAAGTGCTTGGAGTGAAATTAGATTTGATTTTTTTTTATTTTGTTTTAAGACTTCAAAGCGTGACCATGATTCTGCTTATCTACTTTGTATTTTATTGTTCTTCTATTTTGAACAGAAAACCACCAACCTTAAATTTTAAATTCTGAAATACTATTGCGCTGTTTGTTGGAAATGGCAAGCATTTAAAGTAGCTCAAATTTCTACCAATATGATTATTTTGAAGTCATATAAAAAAGGAAAAATATTTGATTGTAATGGAATAATTTCTGACATTCACTAGACTAAGCAAGATGTGAGATGTCTTCAAGGTCTATGATGTTACTTTGATCCAATCCAGTTGTCCCTACACTGCATTTTCAAAGCTGTCCTACAGCCGTCACTAAGACCAGATTCCTACAGCTATTGGTGTGGCAGCAGGAGAAGCTCTGAAATGTGATTTCTCCTTTGCCGGATAACATTTTCTATATCCATAACCAAGAAAATCACAGTCATTAGGATTTCTCTAAATCAACCATGTAGGCAGTGGGAGCTTTTGCAACACACCATTCTTGCATCTGTTTTTCAACTGCTTAAGACACATCACCTCTAAGAAAAAGCCATGCTCAAACCTCTATTCAGTATGTGCATGTGGTGCGTTATTGCTCTGACAGTCCCTCCGTACATTTCCTTAGAACTGAAGACTGCCCAGTTACTTCTCATTATATAAATTGCTGTAGGAAGAACGAGATTCTTCAGTCCCAATGCATTGGGACTACAGCAGAGGGGGAGTTCATGTAGGCTTTTGCAGAATGGAGAAGAAAAGATCAAGCAGAATTCTTGCTCTGTTAGCATCAAGTGCAGTTTATCTGTTGATTTCATTGAGCTCTGAATTTTACACCTCAGACCTTTACATAACTGTTGGTGTAAGTACACTTCTCAATGAAACTAGCTAGATGTTTGTTTAGCAGGACCAGCACTACTTCTTTAAAAATCAGTTATGGTTGAAACCAACATTCTCTTTCCTCCAGTGCATTGAGTCTTGATGACATTAATGCATAGTTTGGCAACCACACATCTTGAATCCTCCATAAAGTATTTTGGGGGGTTTTTTTTGGCTAAAAGAAACCATTGACACTATCTGTCCATCTGCATGCTAACAAAATATGCCTAAAATCAATGTCGTGAACAGAGAGAGTTGCTGGAACTGATGCCACCTGTTGATAACCACTTTGAGATTGGTTCATGAACTTTACACAAGTTGTTGAATTAGGAACAGCTTATGGACACATAATAGTCTTATGTATGGATCTATAATGTAGTCATAAACAATGTTCCCATGATAAAACCATAGTTTTCATGAATGGAATTTGTTTTCAGAGAAATATATATTGAGGAAAAGGATTTACAGTGTTGTCTTTAAACAGTACATTTACTGTTCCCCTTCCTCTTGCTTGCAATAGTAGTTCTTTATCCAACCAAGTGTTTCAGACCTCAACTGCGGAGTTCTCTAGGAGAAAACATTTTCACTTGGTGTTAAAAGTCTTGGTAAAAGTAACATAACATCTCAAATTTTGTAACTCTCTTATTCTCATGGAAGCATAATTTCACCCAAGTATGGAATATATATTTGCAGTTCCTGCAATAATCATTTTGTCCTCAAATTAAGTAGTTAACATTTCACGCTGAACCAATAGTACTAGTTAAAGCTTTGACACCTAATCCTTTTACATTCAGTTTACAATCTACTGAAATAAGTAAGAGTGACAAATAAGATGGTTTCATTTTTATTTAAAAAAAACTCTGCATTTTTTTACCACAAGTAGACAGTGTTTTCTTTGGGTCAATGTTTCATTTCCATTGAAAGCTGTGGCTCCTTTTTATTGTTTGTTGTACAGTCCAGCTTAGAAGATCCAAATCAAGAGAAACCCTTTTTCTACTAGAATTCTAAATATGCATACCAGAAAATAGATGCTACCTATGTCGGTTTGAGATAATGTCAGAGTAATACTCAAATTGGTGCCAAGAGGAGAAATATTATATTTGGAAAGAGGGGGGAAAGGAAATTATACTAATCAAGGCTTCACTAAGAGACATACTCAAAAAAACCTTGAAGTGGCTTAAATGCATATATCCAGAGAAAGTCCTGAGTGAATGATGCTCTTTAACTTAACAAGACTGACTGAGAACAGTGAAAGTAAGAGAGAGGGATGGGAGTTCATTGTTATTTACCATATCGAAATCCCTTTGAGGCATTTCCCTTCTTTAATACACAACCACAGCTACTGGGATGAGTTCAATGAAGAGCTAATGCACCTCAAGTGCCTGTGGTTTCCTGGTCAGTCCATTCCCTTGTTAAAAATCAAACCTTTTGGAGCTTGCTTAGCTCACATGAACACAGAGTGTATCTTTTAGAATACAGATAGCCTACTAAACCCAGAGTAGTTTCCCAGTGGATTAGTAGAGGATCTGTTGATCCTTGCCTATTTTGATGTCCTCTGCAGTCATATGGTGTCTGCTTATCATACATCAGCTTCCAATATCCATCTACACGTCCAATTTACCTCAGTGGCTGGTGCCATCCTCTCATTTCAGGATTTCTTCCTGAGTTCATATTGTTCCACAGTCTTCCTTCTTAGCCTTGAGGCCAACCCAGACAGTCAGAAAAGATGAGGTAAGGTACTCTTTACTCAGCTGATGCATTGCATGTTATTATCAGGTAGGAAAGTCCAACTCAATCTCATATTTCTCCATAAAAAAAAATCAAGATAAAATCTGAGATGTGAATTGTCAAATTCACTCACTCTGGATGGGTGTCTGAGTTATAATAAGAATTGGAAAACGTGTAGTCAGAACAGTGAAAAAAGGCACATTAAGCAAAAATGAACAAGGTGCCAAAGGTCTTACATGAGGGCAAATCATAACCAGTGCTCAAAGTGCAGTGGAAGGGGATATTGAGTAATAGGAAGATAAAGATCTAAATATAGATAGTTAACCTCTAAAGGCCTTCAAGGGGTTTGTTCTGTAGAAGCTAGATTACAGCTATATAAAGCCAGGACATAAATGAACTCTGGCACTGTGGGAGAGTTTTTCTTTTCTTTTTTCTTTTTTTTTTTTTTAAGGTTAAGTTGTTTTTATGAATACCAGTGAAAAATGAAGTCAGTTCAGCTGTAAGATGAAGAGAAGGGAATGGGAGGAATGAGGTGGTCAACTTTCCAAGAAGGTAAGTAGAAAAAAGCTGTATTGAGGGTAATTTCATAAAACCTAAGGTTATAATCTTTAAGTGAGAAACTCCAATGACCTTTATAAGAGGAGAAGGTCTTGCCCTCCCAAAATAGTGAGATGCAGCAAACATCCCAGATATTAAGCTAGTGGCTTAGTACAGAATTTTTCCTCTATACATGATTAATTAGATTTTGATAGCAAAAACCTTAGTGACTCATCGACTATCATATGGCAGAAACAGTGAACCAGTTAATAGATTTGTTTACAGCTCTGCCTCCAGACCATTTCTGGCTAGGTGTGCCACCCACTGAGTTCATGTAGGTACATGGTCTTATTGGTGTTCTCCTGCACAGCAGGCAGAGAGAACTTCTGATACAATGCTTCTCCGACAGTGTCATCAAAATGCAGGGGTTCTAGAATGCCCTCAAAATGCAGAGGGACCAGAATTTTTGGAAAACAAGACAGTAGTGAGAAAAAGCTGTAAAGGCATGAAAAAGGCGAGTACCTCAAGAAGAACTGTTGTAATTAAAATTTCTTTGGATGCTAATAGTTCCATTTCTTCAAGCATGAAAAATATGGAATGTACATTTTATCATCCTCCTAGTAGGCCCTACCCTTGATATTTCTCAGTTGTAGAGCCTTAATCTGTATCAGGTGCTGATTATTTTCTCACAATAAAATTGCATCGCAGCAAAATAAAAGAAGTTCATATAATTTCCTGTTCAAAACTATCAAGTTCTGCTTCTGAACCTAACTATTTTTAGTACTGAACAGGGATACAATTTTGAATTTTAATTTGCAAGCTCGCTTGCTTCAAAGAACATACTACAACCTCTCTGTGACAATATTCCTATGTCAGTAGAAGTAAAGCGCATGGGCGTAATTTTCTTTATGGATAGCATAGTGGGGTTGGAAGTGAAGTGATTCCCTATCATTTTGCCTTGTAAATTCCCTTGTGCGTATAGAGATTCTCCTGCTTTCCATTAATTTATGCAAAGTGCTGTTAAACAAAT
The DNA here is from genome assembly GCA_033558105.1 of Coccyzus lansbergi. Lineage (NCBI taxonomy): Eukaryota > Metazoa > Chordata > Aves > Cuculiformes > Coccyzidae > Coccyzus > Coccyzus lansbergi. Next base: position 330,304 of record JAUMJK010000298.1, read on the forward strand.
CACTACATATGAAGATAAGATAGCATAATGCACTAATATATTTTTGTTGTGATTCTGGAAATTACAGAAAGTAATGGTACAGTTAATCTGCTATAATTTTTTAATTAAATATGATTTCTAATTACAAACTGATATTCCCAATCCAATCTATCTCATGCTGATATTCCCTTGCGTTTCCTACCAAAAAGCTACGCAGAATAACCTTCTTGGCACTACCCACATCCTATCTGTTGTCAGTTACACAATATTTTGATGCTAACTAATTTGCACCTTGAAGGAGATGTAACAAAATAAATATATGAAGCATGAACTATAAGCAGTTGAAACTAGCGAGCAAAAATATATATTTTGTGCCTCTAACCTCTCAAAGATCACTACTGGAAAATGTTGTACTTTTTATTTTCTTTAGAAGTTAGAATTTAGAATAGCAGCGTTCTAAAACTAACTCCAGATCTACCTCTCAGAGCACAACAGAATCTCTGAAGCAGAAAGACGATCCAGCTCTCTGGTCTACTAAAGATTTAATAATTGTTGCATTTATGCTGTCTAGTGTCTCTGTTTTACTAGCTTGGGATGACTGAGGCAGAACCTGAATGTCAGCAGATATGAAGCTACAAGGAGTGGGGGGTTCTTTGGGATATCGAACAGGAACAACTGGTTTTTTTCTACAGTAGATCTCTATTGCCTTCCCCTTTTTCTGTTTAATAATATCCTGATTCCATCTGAGAGTGTAAGGTCCATCCTACTTAACCAGAATCTTGGAATGGTCATAGATTTAACAATGTGCAGATGACCTCTCCCAAAGCCAGAAGACACATGCCCCCCCCAAATGCATGCTCTATTTATCAAAAGTAAGCAAAATTACCTCTAAATTAATTGGGAATAACTCTGGGTCAGGTTGTAGCATCTAAAGAAGAGGGAAGAGGTAAGGTGTAGTTATCCTGAGAGCCACCTGCACCACCTGCATGCTCCACTACTGGGAGAGTGGAGAGCAAGGCGACTCACCCAGAGAGGTTACAGCACATGGATAGCTTTGCAGCTTGCTGAGATGGTGGCACATGCACACTGAGTCCTTAAGAGGTGGCAGGAGAAATTTTGTTTGTCCTCAGAAGAAACTGTCCAATTCCTTGCTACCTTGCCATCACGACTAAAGGTTTGTAGACAGATGTAGCGAAAATCTTGCTCTCCGTTCTCCCATCCCAATCTACAAGAGGTTGTGGGCAAGGAGTAAAAATTGCATCAAATAATTTATTTTCACTCTCCTCATGTTGCAAATCTGAGTTTTCACAAGTTCCCTTGCTCTAACTTTTGTCCAATTAAAACACAGTGTGTAAAATTAAAATCTCTTTGGTATTTTTATTGGGTTTTTCTTAAGGAAAATGTGACCAATTTCAACCTCAAAACTCCATCTGGAATCCACTCAGGAAAGAAAGGTAAAGGCTGTAAAAATGGTCTTTGTAGTAGGAATAATCCTGTTCTCCCTGGGATAGTGGAATGATCATGGGTTTGTTTTTTCATGCAGATATGAATTCTTAAATATAGAACTTATACATGCAACATGGATTTTTTTAAATCAAAAGACATAACTGACTTTTTATCAGTTGTTTTACATCTACTGAGCTGTTTGTATTGATAATCAAAACCCATTTATGGAGCTTGTATGTCAAAACCTATTGCAACTAGCAGTTTACCATTCTTGGTTTGATTTCAGCATCATTTTTATGATCTGGTAAAATAGATGGTGACATGGTGACATACACCTTGGGAGACTCAAATACAGTTATAAAAACCTACCATGTGAGAGATTGTTTTGGGTTTTTTTCTATTTTAGCTCATTTTAAGCAATTGTATTTAAAAGCATAATTTGAATTATGGATTGGTGACTTAGTAACTGTCTTGATGAGCAGGGATAACGTTCAAAATCTAAGCACAGTGATCATGAGCATCTCCTGTGTTGGTGACACTTTTAAGAATACTAGTCTAGAGTTAGAAGACGTTTTTGCCCAGCTGAATGTTAACAATGACCAAGTGACCTCCCCATTTGTTTTCTTCTGTCCTTGACCATTATCTTTTCTAGGGAGAATTTAGACGCCATAAAACCCATCCCTTATGAACTTCTCCCTCTTCCAGCATTCTCATCTCCATTGACTGCCCCTTTACTTCCTCATGAAGTGTTCTTCTCATCCCACTATCAATCTCACATCTTCTTCACCTATTGTCCCCATCACTGTTCATACTCATGTAACATCTAAGTAACAGTCCTTGGTGATCAAGTATACTCATAGTGGACTCCTCAAGTGTTATGAAAGAGGATCTTCCAGGGAGCGAGGAGAAAATACGAATGAAGGGGTAGTTTGGGAATGGATGGGAGACAAAAGGAGACTTATTCAGTTTCCAGTGGGAGAAAGAAAGAAAGAAACCGCTCAGATCATCCTGATGGCCTTCACAGGCCTCTGATTTAAATCAAGCAGCTATACTTGAGAAAAGGAGGGCTTTTACACTGCTGGGAAAAAATATGATCTCATTTGTGTAGTGTTTATTGGCCAAAAAAAATGGTAAAAGCAAACAATATCTTGGAAAAGTATAGATATGATTATTCAATAGAAATGTGAGGAAATTATTCTAGCAGAGTCCAAGAGACTAATGAGCCCATATTAAGAAAATGACACAGTGCAGGTCACCTTATTATAAAACAGGATATTACAGAAATGGAGAAGGTAGCAGAGTGCTACAGCAGTACAATGAACTTAGTTATTCAGAAAGCTTACAGAAATAGCCAATGGAAAATAGTCCTTAGTCTATGGATCTAGGGAAAAGAATTAAGATTGAGATAGAGTGTCAGCAAAGTGTGCCACAGTATTTTCATGCAATAGATGTAACAGCTTTGAAGACAATACCTACAAGAGGATATCCAAACTTGTATCAGTACAGGTGTAGGGTACAAACCTGGGGAAGGGCACTGTCATTTAGATTTATTGGTTTGTTCAATCTGTAGTAAATAATACATGAAGTAGAGTGATAGAATGGATTTAAATGGTTTAAAATATAGAGCAAATTAAATGGACACATATTTTCTCATTTCCAAAATATTGTTTAAACATTTTTATAACATCCCTTACAAATCTCTTTTAAAGCATTTGTGTCCTCATGACTACCCAATCTCACAATCAAATTTGGCTTTAGGGTGGGTGAAAAGTGAGACAGAAAATGTTACATAAACACAGAGAAGAGTTCAGCAAGCAAGCTTTGTGATGATATTTGAATGATTCAGCTCTTTCCAAAACAACAATGTGATCCATCTTTTAAAAAATAATGCAGCAGACAGTGGAGTACTGCACAAACATTACATATGAATATAGATTTATTTGTAAACATCCTGTAGCACCAAGTCAAAAATCAGAAAAAAACACTTATGCCATTGCTCCTTTTTCAGGCATGAGAGGGTATTTTATTCAGTGAGGTTACCACTGGATCCATCCACTACAACAATTGGGACTTTTATGAATATAAAAACCTTCATGAGAATATTGATTAGTCCGGATTATTTTCTACACCATTTAGAACCGTAATTGGTACTCATAGAAAGCTTTTAATCTGTGCTTTTTAAACACTTTGGAGCAATGGTATTCTATTTAATGGAGAGTATCCATCAAGGACATAGATATGTAATCCCAGAAATACAAAGGACAAGGGGTATTCACTACATTGTTTCAACATTCCCTTTCCACCAAGCAAGCTACATTCTTTGTCCTTGATGGATCCCTGATAATTAGTCTCATCTATCTGTAATATGCTCAAGCTACAGGGACCTCTGGTGTGAGAGAGAAAATATTTAGTTTGTCTTTGAATTTGTAAAATTTTGCTAATATAATAAAATACAAAATGCTTAGTTAATAAAATAGGTTTTAAAAATGTGAATGTAATAACATTGCTTTTAGAGAAAAATATTATCTGAGTTAATATATTTAGATGTTTTTGCAATGACAGGCTGGGAAGAAAACAGATTGAAAAGAATTAGTATTTCATTGTGTGCTTGGAAATTAGGTACCAGAAAGGTGTGGAAGGAGGTCTGCATAAGAGACAACTCATATGTTTTGGGAGAAAAAGTGATCACTTAGGAATCCATGGTGTGCATCTGAAAATCCCATTAGAGACTGTCAAGCTGCATTGGTCAGACAAAAAGAATATGAAATGGGACCAATTAATACTCATGCTGTTGAATGCATGGCAATAGTTTCTACTTCCTGATTTACAGAGGAGAATACAATTGAGTAGAAATGATTTTGATACATTTGCATATCTGGCTATAAGTCATGTGGTGAATGAAGAGAGGTAGCAACTACAGAGTATTGACTATATATATATGACTATATATATGTGTGTGTGTGTGTGTGTATATATATATGTATACATATACATACACTACATATACGCTATATATAGTGACTTCTGATGACCTTGATCAGACCACTTTTTGTAAATGTTTTATGTACTGATTTTTGTTATGCCCAACTTGATTGTAAGCCTTTACAGTCTTCTGGAGAACAGATTTTTCACTCTGTTTGTACAGTCTGCAGAAGAATGAGCCTGTGATCTTCTTTAGGGAGAATTTAAATACCATAAAATCTTCCCTTGGGAAGACGATGGAGGGCTCAGGGGCACAGGTGGTGTTCTGCTCCATCCCCAGGATACATGGAGCAGACCCACAGGACACTAAGAAGGACTCAATTAATGCCTGGCTCCGAACCTGGTGCGAGGAAAAGGGCTTTGGGTTCTTTGACCACGGAGTGGTTCGTGCACCCCCTGACATGGGTGCAAAGGTTGGGACACGTGGGTCTCCTAGTGGGGCTAAGGTCCTTGCTAAAAACCTAGCTAAGCTCATAAATAGAGCTTTAAACTAGGTGTGAAGGGGGAGGGGATCCAGTCCAGGCTAGACAACCGCGTGCCTGGATGTGGGCCACTGGAGTTTAGGAGGGGGCGTGCTGGTGAGGACCACCAGCGCGTCACCATTCAGGTAGTGGGGGAGAATGCAGCCTCGCTCAACAAGGGAGATATAGATATTCTGGCATCAACTACTCCAGGAGGAGCAGTCCCCTCTAGGAGGGCTGAAGGCTCTGCTACTCAGCTGAAGTGCATTTACACCAATGCACGCAGCATGGGGAACAAGATGGAAGAGCTGGAAGCCGTTGTAGGGCAAGGTGCCTTTGATGTCGTTGCCATCATGGAAACGTGGTGGGATGACTCTTATAACTGGAGTTCGGGTATGGTGGGGTATAAACTCTTCAGGAGGGATAGAAAGGGTAGGAGAGGGGGTGGAGTAGCCCTCTTTGTAAGGGAGGACTTGGACACCTCTGAGATGGACTGTGGTGATGAGGAGATTGAGTGCCTGTGGGTTAAGATCATGGGAGCCCATAACAAGGGAGACTTTGTGATGGGAGTCTGTTACAGGCCACCCAGCCAAGGTGAAGCAGCTGATGAGCTCTTCTTTAAACAGCTGGGGTCAATCTCCAAGTCAGTGCCTCTTGTCCTTGTGGGAGACTTCAATCTCCCTGATATCTGCTGGAAGTACAACACAGCAGAAAGAAAGCAGTCTAGGAGGTTCCTGGTGTGCGTGGAAGATAACTTCCTTGCACAGCTGGTCAACGAACCTACGAGGGAAGGTGCCCTCCTGGACTTGCTGTTTGTCAACAGAGAGGGGCTTGTGGGGGATGTGAGAGTAGGGGGTCGCCTAGGTCTTAGTGATCATGTGATGATAGGGTTTTCTGTCCTAGGTGAAGCGAAGAGGGTACTAAGCAGGACGGTTGCACTAAATATTCAGAGGGCAGATTTTGAACTGTTTAGAAGGCTGGTTGGCAAAGTCTCCTGGGAGACAGCACTTGAGGGCAAGGGAGCCCATGAGGGCTGGGAGTTCCTCAAAAAGGAGATCCTGGCAGCTCAGGAGAAAGCCATCCCCATGTTCTGGAAAAAAGGCCGGCAGGGGAAAAAAACAGCTTGGGTAAGTAGGGAAATCTTGAGAGAAATTAGAAAAAAAAGGAATATTTATAGGCTCTGGAAGGGGGGACAGGCCTCTTCGGGGGACTTCAGGAGGGAAGTGAGGCTATGTAGGGAAAAAATCAGAGGGGCTAAGGCCGAGCTAGAGGTCAGATTAGCTAAGTTAGCAAAAGACAATAAAAAATCTTTTTATAAGTATATTAACAATAAAAGGAGGACAAGGGAGACCATACAGTCCCTTTTGGACTCAGAGGGAACAGCAGTGACAGGGGACGAGGAGAAGGCTGAGGTACTTAATGCCTTCTTTGCCTCAGTCTTTAATTGTAAAGAAAGCTGTTCCCTCTGTGTAGACACCCGGGAAACAGAGGAGCAATATGAGGCTCCCATAGTCCAAGAGGAGGTGGTCAGAGCCCTGCTCGGCCAACTGGACACCCACAAGTCTATGGGGCCAGATGGGATACATCCTAGGGTATTGAGGGAGCTGGCAGATGTATTGGCCAAACCCCTTTCCATTATCTTCCAGCAGTCCTGGAAGACTGGGGAGGTACCTCTGGACTGGAGACTGGCTGATGTAGTTCCCATTTACAAGAAGGGTTGCAGGGAGGATCCGGGGAACTACAGGCCAGTCAGTCTGACCTCAGTGCCAGGGAAAGTCATGGAACAGGTGATCTTGAGTGCTATCATGAAGCACTTACAAGAGAACCGGGTGATCAGGCCCAGTCAACATGGGTTTACCAGAGGCAGGTCCTGCCAAACCAACCTGATCGCCTTCTATGACAAAGCCACTCGGCTGCTGGATGAAGGAAAGGCTGTGGATGTGGTCTTTCTGGACTTCAGTAAAGCCTTTGACACAGTTTCTCACAGCATTCTGCTGCGGAAACTGTCAGCCTCTGGCCTGGACAGACACACACTCTCCTGGGTGGAAAACTGGCTGGATGGCTGGGCCCAGAGAGTGGTGGTAAATGGTGTTAAGTCCAGCTGGAGGCCAGTGACAAGTGGTGTTCCCCAGGGCTCAGTGTTAGGTCCAGTCCTGTTCAATGTCTTCATCAATGACCTGGATGAGGGTATTGAGGGTACCCTTAGCAAGTTTGCAGATGACACAAAGCTGTGTGCAAGTGTCGATCTACTGGAGGGTAGGGAGGCTTTGCAAAGGGACCTGGACAGGCTGGACCGCTGGGCAGTGTCCAACGGCATGAGGTTTAACACGGCCAAATGCTGGGTCCTGCACTTGGGGCACAACAACCCTAAGCAGAGCTACAGACTGGGAGAAGCCTGGCTGGAAAACTGCCAGGAGGAGAGGGACCTGGGGGTGTTGGTCGACAGCCGACTGAACATGAGCCAGCAGTGTGCCCAGGTGGCCAAGAAGGCCAATGGCATCCTGGCTTGTTTCAGAAACGATGTGACCAGCAGGTCCAGGGAGGTGATTCTCCCTCTGTACTCAGCACTGGTGAGGCCGCTCCTTGAATATTGTGTCCAGTTCTGGGCCCCTCACCACAAGAAGGATGTTGAGGCTCTGGAGCAAGTCCAGAGAAGAGCAACGAGGCTGGTGAAGGAGCTGGAGAACAGACCCTATGAGGAGCGGCTGAGAGAGCTGGGGTTGTTTAGCCTGGAGAAGAGGAGGCTGAGAGGAGACCTCATTACTCTCTACAAGTACCTGAAAGGAGGTTGTGGAGAGGAGGGAGCTGGCCTCTTCTCCCAAGTGACAGGGGACAGGACAAGAGGGAATGGCCTCAAGCTCCACCAGGGGAGATTTAGGCTGGAGATTAGGAGGAGGTTTTTCACACAGAGGGCCATTGGGCATTGGAATAGGCTGCCCAGGGAGGTGGTTGAGTCACCTTCCCTGGAGGTGTTTAAGACACGGGTGGATGAGGTCTTGAGGGACTTGGTTTAGTGTTAGATAGGAATGGTTGGACTAGAAGATCCGATGGGTCCCTTCCAACCTGGTTGTTCTGTGATTCTGTGAAAATCATTCAAGTAGCAGAAGGACCACAGAACAGAAAGGGAAAAATGGGAAAAATCAATGGGATTTGGGGATCAAGGAATTTTAAACTTAAGGAGTTCCAAATATATAGCTTTTTTACACTGAAATATTTCCTAATCTCATCCAAAATTTGATCTGTTTGATCAGTGTGTTTCCATGCCCTTGAAACAATTTATGTGTGACTTCCACATTTTTATAGATTAGGAGCAGAGAGCTTGAACATATAATTTTTTTTCCCAAACACTTAATGGTAAGTTCCCAGTACTACTAAACCTGACATTCCTCGTTCTTAACTAAGGAGTAAAGAGTATTTTACCTAAATACAAGAAGTGTAATCTTCAGAGCAGTGGCGTTTTCTGCCAGAAACATCATTCAGGGGACTCTATCCTCAGCAAAAAGAAAGGATGGGTCGGTCCTCTTCCTGGCTGACTGGACCCTTCTCCACATTCTTTATTCTCGGTGCCATTCTTTATTCTCTAGTGTGACCAAACATTTGGTAAGTGGTTGAAAGTACAGTAAGTCCATTATATGGGCGTTTCTGTTATTGTAGTAAAGCATAGTGAAGGCTTAGCTACACAGCAGTTCCATTGTGACAGTCAGATGCCCAGTCCAGACCAATGACTGATGCCTTTAAACGTGTTCTTCAACTGATTTTCAGCCAGGGAGTTCTCTCAGGTAGCCAGCCCCCTGGGATTTGTGCTGCTCTAGTTACAGGGTTGCCTGTCTTGGACAGACTGCCTAGATGGCAGCTCATTGCTCTCACTCCTGTACAGGCAATGCCATGCAAAATTCCTACAGGGTGGCACCCTAGCCTGGCAGAGCCCCAGGCTGCGGTACAGGTAGCTTGACAAATGAGATTAAACCATACCACTCCCAAAGGGTTTAATTTTAATAACAAATAAGGAGTCTTTTACTGAGGCAATTTACCTAATTTCTTTATCTCATCCTCACTTTTTGGAGGGCTGCTGGTTCAGGAGGATACTTGCATCTAGACTTTTATTTGCCAGACAGCAAAATATTTTCCTACCCACTATTGTAAGAATGTTCAGGGAAAGGAATGTAAACCTAAGTGTGAGCAGTGTTATTCCAATAGGTTTCCCCCATATTTATAGCTTCTTCTGTTGACTCATTGCTATAATAGCACAAAAGATTATTTTGTTCTTGACTTATTAATAGAGGAAAAAAATGGATTTCTGTGCTATCTGGTTAAAAATGTTCTAGTATTTATCAGCCACTAGCAACTTTTAAATTCTCTGCTGAGAAATAGTTTAGTAGCCTGCATTTGTCTCTGTTATTCAACACTAGAAGTAGCCTAGGAGAGCCTAGAAACAGTTAGGATATGTGAAAAACTAATTTTTTGCATTAGCTGGTCTCAGATGATGATCAGACAGATAGTCTGCAAGCACTTAGGTAAAGAAAAATGGAACTCTGATGACTATATGATCAGGTATTATACTCTTTCTGCCTGACTAGTTAACATCCTGTTTTCAGTGCATAAATTTTATATGGTATCCTTTAAAATGCACTCAAAAGCATGTAATGTTTATCATTCCCTCATTTCCCCATGTATACGACTGTCCTGTTGATTCTAAACAGAGTTTCTTCTAACTGAAGTGAAACAAGATCAGTTTAGAGGAGTGAAAAGCGCAGTGTGTTCTAGTGCTTTGTCAGAGAAGTGTTTTCTATCTCATTAGTGAAGAGGATTGTGTATTGTGGTTTCTGCAATCAGCATGAACCCATGTTTTGCAGACAAATTTTATAGCCACAAGTTCCAATGCTCAGACTTAAGGTTTTGGCATCTCAGTAAGTTTCTTTTATGCACGTGAGAGCCCATTTATAATTACAAAAGATGGTCCTTGTTTCTCTGAACGGGCAACTCAGCTGAACAGCAGCAATAAAAAGCAAAACCACATAATCTTGTAGTCCTAAACCAATATACTCTATTATTTTCAAACGTAATGCTTACATGTTATGAATGAGGTTGTATGTCTTGCAATATCAAAGAAAACAATAGCATGGCTATGAGCACAAGTGGTGGGTCCTGGGGGTGGGTCCAGTTGAGCTGGCAAGCAACCGCATTTTTGAATATAATTGGGTCTATATTTCCAAACCATCTAACTGCAAGGTGTCACTCTCCACTTCTTGCACATTTAATGAAGAAGCACAGTTAATAACTTTCCAAATAGTCTCTCTTTTGACTTTTAACTTGCTTTTCTAAGAAAAGGCTAATGAAAAAAAATAATTTTAAGCAACTGAAGAGCTGGGAAGTTTAAATTGTGATAATCATTAAATAGTCAAGAGAAACACAGTCAAAAAGTGAAATCCCAGTACAATAAATAGTATAATATATTATAAAAATCCAAGTAATCCAAAGAAAAACAAATACAACTAAAATGTACCTCTCTACCACATCACAAATTCATGATTTTTTCTCTCCCAGTGCAGACTTTTTATATGTATGTGAATATATCTTGAGCCTCTGTAATTATGCAATACTGATTCATGCCAACTTGATTATCTACATCATGGTCTTCCTAGGTCTTTTTCCTATATAGAAAGACACTTGCAGTTGTGTTGGATGCAAAGATTAAAAATGATAGCATCTTTGAGGTGAAAAATAATATACTGCCCTTATCCATTCATTCAGGTGCGCTTAATTTTGCCTTTATTGCCATTGTGTACCTATTTCGCTATCATTTGGGCTGATAACTGAATAATATTAGATCAACAACAACAAAAAAAAAGTGATTTTTTTAATTGCATTTTTCAAACAGAAAATATTTTAGTAATAGAATTTCTGTTTGAATGAAAGGGAAAAGAGCTGTTACAATCTCATTGAATGAAGGAAAAGAGGTTATATAAAGAATATGTATGTTAATGACTAAGAGGTGTTGATTAGCGTCATTCTTATTTTACACAAAGATGTGTGAAGCTTGTATAACAAACTTGTAAAAAAGTAGAATTTCCTCATTTATGTTTGTTTATTCAAGTGAAACAGTCAGCATTTTGCTTAAGTCAAACTTTCTCTCCATCTCATATCCTTGCTGAGCAGGGCAGGTAAGTTTAGCTTCATATCCTTCTTCTCCTCCTCATCCCAGTCCCTGCCACCAATCTGCCCAGTGGACATTACAGTATGTATTTTCCTACCTGTTAAAATAAACACTTTAAAACCACATTCTGAGTGTTGCTCGGGTCTTCATCAGTCCAGTATAGTACAGGCCGATGACTTGGCAAATGGCCCTTATTCTCAGCAGTCAGCAGAAGGTTGAGCTGATTGGTAGCTCTGGAACAGCCAGGAAAGAGAAGCATCAAAATAATTCAAGGAAATAAACCATAACCGAGGAAAATGAAGGCCACTCTCACATGGAAAGGATTTGACAAAGATGGGATTTTACTATAGATCTCTTCTTTGCACATAAAGTAAAATTCCCATCCAAACTCTACGCTGTCCTTACTTTGTGCCTGCTCAAGCAGAGTTTGTTTCTGTAATGGTAGGGTAAGGCTTTTCAGAGGCAGATCTGAGAAACAGCTGGAGAAAGGAATTCCTCTCCTTCAGCTTAAGTGAGCAACTGTGTTCAGTAATGGGCATTTTGGATGAAATGTAAGGGTTTATGTGCTTGTTTATGCTGTGTTGAAGGTCCCATTATTGCTTTTGTTGGTGGATAATTTCATCTGACAAAGTGCAACAGCTTCATCTTTATGTATGAATTTACAAGTACAGAGTGGGAAGCATAAAAAAATAATACAGAACTCAACATGCAGAGTCATAGCACACAAATTAGAACATTCAACATTTCAAAAATGCTAGGATAGAAAATTTTACTTTTTTTATAGCAACTCTGTACTTCTAAAGCTTTAGCTTTTGTTCATAAACATCAGGAAATCAAACTCACAGAAGACCAGATTAAATATTGTTTAAAAAACTTGCTTGCATGAAAAAGGAGAATACTTTTCGCAGATTTAGTCAGTATTCCTGTGAATGTGTAATGTGTCGATGTCTGTTTTTTCTACTTTAAATTTTGCTACATGATTAAGAAGTAAAATGAAGTCTTTCCCTAGTACTCATCTATGCCTGGACTAACTTAACGTCTTTGCAGGATGTCATGGGGCAGGGTGAAATGCTGCCATTCCCCAAATCCTTAATAACACCCACCAAGTTATAAGAGATACTGGCTACTTTAGTTTTATAAGTCGTTTTATACTCTCTGTAGTTTTTGGAGTATACTGTAATGCTCAAGGACTTACCTGACACCTGAAAAAAAATAGGCATAATGAAAAGGTAAAAATCCTTTTTACTCAGAGATTCCAGCATTTCGTTCCTGAAACATCAAGATGAATATGGTAATACCATCTGAAGAAGGAACTGAGCAAAAGCTTGTAATGTGATTAGTTTGGAGGGGGTTTTTTTCCTTTTCTTTTTATGCTTTTGGGTAAATGAAATTTCTTCTGGTTCCTTGTCTTAATTAATTGGTCCTACTGACTTTCCTGATCTCTGAATGCCACTTCCAATTTCTCTGTCCTGTGGTCGCTGCTTGGTTTCAGAGATCTGGATTTCCTTCTTCAATGGACTTTATAGCTTTCTTCTACTATTTGAAATTATTCAATCTGCTGTTTCTTCCCATCTGATTAATTTAACAAGCATTCTACCTCCTGAAAGGGAGAGGAGAGATATGCACATTCATGTCCATTCTTAATTAATGTTGCAACTAGGCACGCTGTTGTACTATAATTACTAGAAATCAACACGTTGGGATGTCTGTTATACATTGCAGTAATGAATAAGATAATGTTATTAAAATATTTCTTACCCTAAAAACATAAAAGTTGAATTAACTTGTAAAAGGATTACTCTGTATTTTGAGTAAGATGCATCCACTTCTCAACAAATAAAATCACATTAACTGACTTGTCTAGCATAAGGAGTACCTTACAGTGGAACTTGGAATGGTTTTTTAAATAGCATAAACATGGGAAAAAGAGAACGAGTATGGAGATAAAAGTCTTACCAAATTTCAGGAGTCACTTTTTACTTCATATATAAAACACACCTAAGAGCACATTTAAATAAGCAATATGACAGAAATAAAATGACAGGAATTTTCCAGGAGAAGAAAAAAATCCATACAGGGATGATGCTGTGAAGCTAACGATGCTCCAGCTGGTGGCTGGAGAACTTCTACCACTATTCCAGGACTTCAGCTCAGGCTGAAGGAAATCCTGTATTCAGGGGCCATAAATACACAGATGGACTCCACCACCTATTGAATCTCATTAACTAACACGTGTTTCTGCTGGATATAGAAGTATACCTTTAAGATATAAATTGCAGGCTCAAGGGTAATGAATCAATAGAATACACTTCCTTCACAGAAACACTTGGGGTATTACTAAAGTCAGAAAATAAAAACAGGATAAAAGTGTATGTATGACATAAATATTTAATTTCAGTGCCTGCTCTATATTCTTGTGTAATGAACAAAATATAATCCTGAAATAAAGTCCATCATGTTTCTCCCCTCTACACTGTACTGGATCTAACTTTCAAAATCTTAATCTAACCCTTTAAAGACAGAAAAAATGCTACTGATGTACAAAACGAGCCACAAAGCTAGGCAGCATTGCTTAATCTTGTTTTGATTCAAATCCACACTAAACAAGTTAGTTTAAAGCTACTTTTATATGTGTATACACATGTAGATAGATATTAATCCTTGTTAAAAAAAGATATAATCCTTGATAGGGAATAGGAGGAAAGATTAGATAATACGGTAGTGTTCATACAATATGAGGAAAACCTGTTACAATTTAAAAGCATACAGAGTATTACAGTATTGCCTTACTTTTGTCACATATTTGCTGCAAAAATGTGAAGCATGGACTAGTGCTGTAGGCTTTGATAAATATCACTGGCACACAGTTGCATGCAGTAGGTGAAGTGGACCTCAGACAGTCTGGAAGGCCTGCTGAAAAGCTGTTGACCACACAATTACTAATACAAGTAACCTTTTAGTTTTGCTTCAGTTTTGATTTGACCCAGAGGGAGAGAATCTAATGAGAATATTAGCCTTCAATACAGGAACTTAATTTTTCTTCAACCTTTAGAGTAGTATTTTGTCCCTATGTTCTCACAGAAATTTTATTACCTTTTGATTTCCACATAATAATCTAAGGTACTTTCCTTCATTTAGCCACAGACTATGGCTATGCTACAAGAGGCAAACTTCACTTTGATATTAGTTGACATATTAGTTTATTTGGCTACATACTGCAAGGTTGTCTACCTTCAGGGGTCTTTAAAAATCTTACCTAAATAAAGAATATTCATGGAAATTATTTAGAGCCATACTGTGCTTTTGATCTGCATGAATAGTTTCCACAGATTTTACTGATGTTTGAGGTGCAGAGTGTTAAATTGCACTGTAACAATAACTGCATCTCCCTATTATTACTGCTTGACTACACGATGGACAAAAAATTGGATTTATAATTTTTAAAAGTTTAGAATAAAGCTTTTTTCATTTAGAGTAGCAGCTTTTCCTCCCCCCTTCCTTCCTGCCCCATATGCATTTCTTGCCCTTTCTGATTTTTTACTTCTGATTCATTTGAATCTTCAAATGCTTCAAGTAGAAATGGTAAAACTTGTAATGTGATATTTTTAATTTATAGTAGCACTAGTTAGAGTATCTCCTTTGTTATTTGCTTGCCCAGCCTTTTCACTGCTTAAA